>LR738714.1:574387064-574410988 GCA_902687465.1 Secale cereale | reverse complement strand
GGGCCTCTCCAGCACCACCAGCAGCCTCACCTCACCCCACTGAGTCCTCCAGCACCATCCACTCCTCCCCAGGTAGCCCCAGTACTCGGGATCGACCGGAGCTCCGCCGCGTCGGGCCGCCGGTGATCTCGCGGTACGGGCCTCCCTGCCCCTTCTTTTGCCCGATTCGGAACCACCGTGCTCCACTGACCCTTTCCCCCCTGTTTCCTCTCTCTGTGGCAGTCGGAAACAACCGGAGCAATGACCTCCCGACGAGCCTCCGCCGTCCCACCTCGCCGCCGGCGAACCTGACCTCCCCGGCGTACCATACCACCACCCCTACAACCGCCACTCGACGCTAGACCCAACCCTGCCCTCCGTTGCCGTCGCCGTGGCCGGAAACCTCGCCGGTGAGCTCGCCGTCGCCGCAAGGTTGGAGATGACAGGCGGGCCCCGCCTGTCATCCCCACACCTCTCTCCCCCTCCTCTCTGCCACTGACCCACGTGCGCGCGCAGGCCCCCGTGCGGCTGGGCTGGACCGCCCTGGGCCGTGCACTGTGGCCTCTCTGGCCCAGTTGCATAGGTCTTTTTCTCCTTTTCCTTTTCTGTATTAATTCAAACATTTCTACAGAAAAGAATAATGGTCCAAATAAAATAATTCCAACTCCTAAAATCTTGTAATATTCCAACCTATTTAATGGTACCACTTTCACTCACATCTATGAAACTTTTCTGTTCTATTCAAATTTAAATTCAAATTTGAGCAGTAAAACTCCTGTTCTAAAATCAATAGATTCCATTCTGTAACTCCAAAACTCCAACTATGAATTTTCCCCATCTTAGAAATTCCTCTAGTATTTTACAAAAATAAGTTGACATTTTTCTGAGCACTTTGATTTTTCTGTTTTATTTGTGGTCTTATTTTTCCGTTGTTATTATGCGACGTATAGATCCCGTATTTGACGAAGTTGCTGTGGAAGAAGAAGGAGAAGGATTTGAAGACTTTGAAGACCAAGCCAATCCAGGCAAGCAGTCCTTTGACCATGATACACTTATTCTTCGGAACCCGTTGTTTCCGATGCATGATGATAGATTCACGGTGGTGACCTAGTTGAAACCCCCACATGATGCATGCTTGAACTTGATCTTGCTAAGTGCTAGATGACATGCAAATAGTTGGTCATGATGCTTAAATGATGCATGTGTGATTTTAACCTTCGTAGTTGAAATCTTTGCATGAACCCATCGGGTGCCCCTAATGCCCGAGGGTGATGATGTGTTAGGTCATCACTTGAGAAAGAAGTGATGTGCCGGTAAAATCATGTGCATGGTGAAATGATGGATTAGATTTATGTGTGACTACCGTCCCAACCAAACATGTGCAACCACACTACCCCTTATGGGGCGGGACTTTATTGATTGCTGAGGTCGATACTAGCATGGTGCCCGCATTACTAGTGACGGGAAGACTTGAGGTCTTTTCCGGGACGGGGTCGTGCTTGGATAGACGGCCATGACTGTTTTTACAGGGCACCGGACACACCGTTAGTCCCTTCGGGTACGCGTGACATTGAAATTAGGGCAAGTCCCGTGATCTATTGTTTGTACCCGAGGGCCGTGTATCAACGAGTGGACTCTATGTTAGTGTCGTCTAAGGAAAGGTAATGACCGGGTGCTTACCCCGGGTACTTGAGGTACCGCGGGTCGTGGATGACACGGAAGTTCCCCGGATCTTGTGGGTAAAGTGCACAACCTCTGCAGAGTGTAAAACTATTCGAATAGTCGTGTCCACGGTCATGGATAGTTGGGTGGTGCTACTTAAACTATGTCCAGAATTTTACTTCATCAGTGATAGTATGTGTGTGTGATGAGTCAAGGTGGTGACTTGACTCGATGAGTTGAATCCTATTCATGTTGATATAGGTAACCTGTCTTCGAGGTTACGCGAGGTTATTGATGCATAAACTTGATGGTAGGATATTTATTCTAGCCCTTTGCTAGATTGTTCATTATCGTTCAATTGCATTGTTACTTTGAACCACATCATGGGTTGCTTGCGAGTACATCCAAAGTACTCATTGGCTTGCCACTGGTTATTTAATTGGCCAGGCATGGAAGAACAGGAATATGAGGAAGAATTCTTTGGAGACGAACATGCGAACTAGGACGCTATCCCAGTCAGAATGCCTGTAGGGTTAAGGCAGATGGCATGGGTTTTACCCGTTATCGAAGACTTCCGCTATTTGAGTTATTTGCTATTCAGCCCGTGAGGCTCTATCTATGTAAGACTTGGCCTTAATGGCCATAATTCGTGTAAGACTATTTGTATGGATGTAAGACTCTCGTTATTTCAGCTTCTGTGTGTTCAGTGAGCATTGATCTCTGGGATCACTGTACACGTGCATTCGGTGATCTCGACTTCTAAGTCGGGGTCCCCACACCTGGAGTCATGCAGATTACTGGTGGCTGATGACAACACAAGAAACTCTGGTGGTGCCGCTCTTTGTTTGGCTGATCAATCTTTGATACTGGCTCTATTTTACTTTCATGTCCCTTCCTTATGACATGCTCATGTATTTGTCTCAAAATATCCCTTCTATTGCCCCCCCCCCCCACTATGTAATGAACTTAGTAGTTTGAAGTTGGTTATGGTTTGTAATATCTGTTAACTTTGCTGCTACTCTATTGGTTACCTGGTTGTCTAAGAGTACCAAATATGCTGGTTAGGTTTGATATGACTTAATTTGGTAGGTTGATTAATGGAAATGGTGGGGAAGGGGTATATATCAACCCTTTTGAAAGAACATGTGGTGCCCCATGTTTGGCTTTGGTAATTGATGACAATCTCTATGGACTAATGGTTGCCTTGAGTTATATTTGAAGGCTTTGTCCATAGGCTTTTCTTGAAATCCATTTGTTGGTTTCAAGGATAGGATGTGATGACCAGGGTGCTATTCAATGAATTATCTAAAGATTGGTCATGTGAGAGTTGATCAAGACTAAGTCAAAGAGTGAATCAAGTTGATCAAACACACAAAGCATAGAAGGTGTATCGAGAGGGATCAAGTGATCCCATGGAATGGTAAGCATTGTCCATTATGCTTTGTGCACTAACCCATGGTCTACGTGAGAACTCTTTGTGGGGTTAGATTGTGGTGTGCAAGTTTAAGTGGATCATCACAAAGAGATCATATGCTTGAAGCTTGCCGTCCAGTGTGGTGACAATGAACTTGTGAAGATGCGCCGAAGAGTAGCTCACCCATAGTGGAGTGTGGGGTAACAATCTACTAGCCTTCACCGAGCCAACACAATTAAGAAATATGGTCCATATTGAGGAGGACAAGATCGTCATCATCTAGCTCAAGTGGATTATGCGGAAGGCAAACGTTTTCCCTTGATAGATTTTCTATTTTACCGATCTCTTGGTGTTAGTTGAGAGACCGGGTTATAGGATCGATTGTCGTACTACCAAGGGGGCTCTCAAGTGGGTATCTTGATCGTATTGTTTGTATAGAGCTCAAACCATTGCATCCCTTAATTCTTGGTTCTTTGTTGGTTTTTCTCCTCGTGAGGTTTGGAGCTTTTGGTCGTCTTCATTACAAGCTTGAGTTCATCGAAAATGGAGTTCATACGCATCATCTGTGATGTTGGAGTTTTTGGCGATTCTTCATTCATAGAGGTCGCTGTGTGGATAGTACTCATCGTCATCTATCCAACAAGCTTGAGTTTGCTCAATTAGGAGCTCATATGCAGAAGTTATGGTTTCTTATTGCATTTGTCTTGCTTGGGGCTTGCTTGATGCACCCCAGCGGTAGTACCGCTTTGGGCGGCGGCAGTATTGTCCCAGCCGGGCGGTAGTACCGCTTGTAAGCGGTACTTCTGTTGTTCCAGTACTACGCACACTTCCACTTATTCTGGGGGTTCTGTTTTTTTGTCGGGTTCAGCGGTAGTAGTGCGCCAGTGAGGTGCGGCAATACCGCCTATAAGAGGTAGTACCATCTTGGTCGGGCGAAAGTTTCGCTGCTGGGGTATTGTCGTCGTGCTCTGCTCTGCCCTACCTCCTCTGCTCATGTGCTCTGCCTCCTGCGGTAGTACCACTGGGATGAGTGGTAGTACCACTTCGGCGGATCTACCTCCCCGAGGTTCCTCGCCTTTGCTCTATTTTCCTGGATCTACCACCTAAGTGGTAGTAGTGCTCCATGGAGCGGTAATACTGCTTGTGTGCGTGATGAGCACATAACGGTTGGATTCGGGAGGTTCTATAAAAGGGGGTCTTCTTCCCCAATGGATCTTATCCTTCTAGCTCGTGTTTGGCCCCCATTATTGACCTTCTTCAAGCTTGCTATCTCTCAATCCCTCCAATGATTCTTGCTAGTTCTTGAGGGAAAAGAGAGAGGAGATCTAGATCCACATTTCCACCAATCACTTTCTTCTCTATGCGAGGGGAACCCCTTGGATCTAGATCTTGGAGTTCATTGTGTTCTCTTCGTTGCTCTTCCTCTCATTTTCCTCCATAGCATTAGTTGTCATGGTGGGATTTGGGAGAGAAGGACTTGGGCACTCTGTGTGCTCTTGCCATTGCATTTGGTGCATCGGTTTGAGTTCCTCATGGTGATACGTGAAGTGAAGTTTAGTAGCCTTTTACTCTTGGGTGCTTGGTACCCTAGAGCTTGCTACTCTTGGGTGCTTGGGTGCCCTAGACGGTTGGTGGTGTCTCGAAGCTCAATTACTGTGGTGTAAAGGTCCAGATAAACGTCGGGGTACCCAATTAACTAAGTTGCGGAGATTTCCCCAAGCAACGTATACGGGTTCACTGACCACCCCCAAGGGTTGCCAATTGTACGGGTTCGGTGACCACCCTCAATAGTCCCTTAATGGAATCACAACATCTTGCATTGTGCGAGGGCGTGAGAATATTACGGTGGCCCTAGTGGCATCTTGGGGAGCATTGTGTCTCCACATCGCTCCAAACGGAGATTAGCATCCGCAAGGGTGTGAACTTCAGGATACATCACCGTCTACATGTGCCTCGGTTATCTCTTACTCAAGCCCTTTACTTAGGCACTTTACTTTGTGATAGCTGAAAGATCGTGGATGTCGCCTAGAGGGGGGGCGAATAGGCGCTTTAAAATAATTACGGTTTAGGCTTGTACAAATGCGGAATAAACCTAGCGGTTAATTTGTCAAGCACAAAACCTACAACAACTAGGCCCACCTATGTGCACCAACAACTTATGCTAAGCAAGATAAACAACTAGGTGATAGCAAGATATATGACAAGAAACAATATGTCTATCACAAAGTATAGTGCATAAGTAAAGGGCTCGGGTAAGAGATAACCGAGGCACGCGGAGACGACGATGTATCCCGAAGTTCACACCCTTGCGGATGCTAATCTCCGTTTGGAGCGGTGTGGAGGCAAAATGCTCCCCAAGAAGCCACTAGGGCCACCGTAATCTCCTCATGCCCTCGCACAATGCAAGATGCCGTGATTCCACAAAGGGACCCTTGAGGGCGGTCACTGAACCTGTACAAATGGCAACCATTGGGGGCGGTCACCAAACCCGTACACTTTGGCAACCTTTGGGGGCGGTCACCGGTACCCGTCAAATTGCTCGGGGCAATCTCCACAACATAATTGGAGACCCCGACGCTTGCCCGGAGCTTTACACCACAATGATTGAGCTCCGAACAACACCAACCGTCTAGGGCGCCAAGGCACCCAAGAGGAAAAAGCTCTAGGGTGCCCAAACACCCAAGAGTAATAAGCTTCTCAAACTTCACTTCCACGTATCACCGTGGAGAACTCAAACCGATGCACCAAATGCAATGGCAAGGGCACACGGAGTTCCCAAGTCCTTCTCTCCCAAATCCCACCAAAGCAACTAATGCTAGGGAGGGAAATGAGAGGAAGAACGGAGAAGAGAACACAAAGAACTCCAAGAACTAGATCCAAAGGGTTCCCCTCACAAAGAGGAGAAAGTGATTGGTGGAAATGTGGATCTAGATTTCCTCTCTCTTTTCCCCAAAAACTAGCAAGAATCCATGGAGGGATTGAGAGATGGCAAGCTCGAAGAAGGTCAACAATGGAGGAGAAACACGAGCTAAAGAGATAAGGTTCAATGGGGAAGAAGACCCCCTTTTATAAGGGGGAGAAAATCCAACCGTTATCCCCACCAACTAACCCGCAGCGAGCGGTACTACCGCTCTAGGGAGCGGTACTACCGCTGGCTGCAGCGGTACTGCCGCTTGGCCCAGCGGTACTACCGCTGGGACCAAGCACAATGCCAACGAGAGAAAAACGAAGAGAAAGAGCCTCGGAGCGGTACTAGAACCGGTGGTAGGGCGGTACTACCGCTTATAAGCGGTAGTACCGCGCCTACTACCGCTTGTGGCTATAAGCGGTACTACCGCTCTGGCCCAGCGGTACTACCGCAGGAGCAACAATAAAACCAAAACTGCCATAACTTCTGCAAATGAGCTCCGAAATGAGCAAACTCAAGCTTGTTGGATAGGGGAAGGCGTGAAGCATCAAAACAGCAACTGGTTATAGTAAGTAGAGGCAGGGAGGTATGCCTAAGATATGGAGGAATGAATCCTCCATCAGAGATGAACCGGCAAAACCTCCAACATCGAAAACATCATAGAAGATGCATCTGAACTCCGTTTTCGATGAACTCGAGCTTGTCATCAAGATGACCATAAGCTCTAAGACTCACAAGGAGAAGAACCAAATAAGAACCAATAAACATGATGCAAGGATGCAATGGTTTGAGCTCTCTACGAACGATACGATCAGGCTACTCATCGAGAGCCCCCCTTGATAGTACGGCAATCGATCCTATAACCCGGTCTCCCAACTACCACCATGAGACCGGTAAAATAGAAAATCTATCAAGGGCAAACCTTTGCCTTGCACATAGTCCACTTGAGTTGGATGATGACGATCTTGACCGCCTCAAGTTGGACCACCTTTCTTGATTGCATCGGCTCGGTGAAGACTAGTAGATTGCTCCCCCATACACCACTATGGGTGAGGCACTCTTCGGCACATCTTCACAAGTCCATTGCCACCACAATGGACGGCAAGCTTCAAGCATATGATCTCTTCGTGATGATCCTACTTGAACTTGCACACCTCAACCTAACCCCACAAAGAACTCTCACGAAGACCATGGGTTAGTACACAAAGCGTGATTGACAATGCTTACCATACCATGGGATTGCTTGATCCCTCTCGGTACATCTTCTACACTTTGTGTGTTGATCAACTTGATTCATTCTTTGACTTAGTCTTAATCAACCTTGAATATTTCCAACTCTCTTCATTTGGATGATGTCTTGAAGGTAAACATGAATGATCACACGCTCTTCTTCTTCAAGACATGCTTGCAATAAGCTCAACACCCACAAGACCAATCTTTGGATAATTCCTTAATAGCACATTGGTCACCACAAACTCTCCTTGAAACCAACAAATGGACTCCAAGAAAAGCCTATGGACAAACCCTACAAATATAACTCAAGGAAACCATTAGTCCATAGAAATTGTCATCAATTACCAAAACCACACATGGGGGCACCGCATGTTCTTTCAATCTCCCCGATTTTGGTAATTGATGACAATCACTTTCAAGAGAGTTTAAACAAGGAATTATGCATCACCTCACCATGCAACAATAATGTATGCGCATGAGATGCAAAAGCTTAGGAACAGAACCAAAGAAATAAGAGAGGAAACAACTCTCTAAACTTCCTCACAAAACTCTCTGAAACTTCTCCCCCATTGGCATCGATTGTCAAAATGGGCGAAAAGCTTAGAAGGCCAATATAAATTGTGTTCCTCCATAAATTGTGTATTTCTCAACAAGAGAGTGGAATGCACTACACATATCCAACGGTAAATACTTGGAGGAAGACAAATTATATTGAGGCTCAAAGATTGCAAAAGAATGACATGCCACAAAGGCATAACAAAGGGAGAGACACGCAATCAAGCAATCAAAGGATACCAATTGAAGCAAGCTATCAAAAGATACAAATTGAACCAACTAGACCAATGATCCTACATGCCACATGAATAAAAGATATTATGATAAGAGCAAAGGAGTGTTCTAGAGAAACTAGAGAAGCTCCCCATGATTTGTGCACAATTTAGTTTTGTATTTGGATACAACGAGCACAAAATAGGATCGTCGCTCCCCCAAGATCAATAGAACCTCACGACATAGCAACGGAGTGTTCTAAAGACACTAGTGAAGCTCCCCATAAATTATGCACTCCTTAGAATATTTTCATTAGGATACCAAGTGCACAAAATAGGATCATCACTCCCTCAAGATCAATAGACACTCACACCAAGTGCAAGTGAGCATGATGGAAACAAATCCTAGCACTTGCAACAAACAACTGGTTGAGCAATATATAAAAGAGTCAACTTAAGAGTAGGCTCAACCAAAATGATGTGTGTGAGTCATGGCAAAGCACTTGAGAAGATTAATGTATGGAAGAACATTAAGCATCAATATACTCTTGAATGAATGAGATACACAGTGCAAGGCCTATCATTCCCACACACAACAGCAAATGGGTTCACAAGCTCACTACTAATAATCATATAAATAACCTATGCTTGTGACAACCTGTGGTGAAGATATAAAAAGGATAGCTTTGTCATGAGGAGGGATACCAATAGAAATGGCAAAAGCCTCGTCAAGACAAGAAAGAGAAAAAATGATCTTCACCACAAAAGAGTGCATCAAGATGGAACGATATAAGATCCGCACTCGAGACACACACCTTCACGGAGCCACCAAATAAATAAAACAGGAACGAAAAGGTGGACGTGAAAGAAGGGGATATCAAATAGATATGCAACTTCTCTCAAGTGTATAAGATTCTAGGTAGATGAAGATCATGATGATATCAATCCACAAAGAAGGATGTACACATGAAATTGTTGCAAAAAGGAATGAATAAGATATCCCCAAGGAAGTCATAAATATACCAATAAGATATTTGCTTGAAGGCATAGCCATGGCTAGATATGTTCTTATTGTATATAAATGAGTTCCAACCACACAAGCATTAAAGACATCACAACTAGCAACAAGAGATCATTGTTGGGATGCTTTGAGAAAGGAAACAAGTATCATAAGAAGGAATGACTAACATGCCATGATACAACCTACACAAGGTTGGTGCAAGAAATGTGTGCATGAAGTAGATGGTGATACTTGTTACCGAGATACCATTGGAAGGATGTAGTAGATACCAATTGAAGGTAGATAGTAGTTCATTGATCATCCTAGCTTGACTCCAATAAGCACATGGTGACACCACCTTCCTTTTGAATGAGCCGAGCATCCAATGCATCTCCAATTGTTCCTACAACACCAACACAAACAAAATGGTACCCAAACTCATTGGGACCAAAGAGTTAGAAACACCAATACATAGGAAAAACTCCACAAACATATGTGCATTTATATATGAAAATGAATTTCATGCACATCTCATCCAAATTGAGACAAGGTGGAGTTTCCCTTATATATTGGGTTAAAGAAAGAAAGCATGCCAAAGAAAATACATGAAGTAAATATGCATGCTCAAGACTTTCAAGAAACGAAACAAAATGAAAAAGAAATACCAAGTGAAAATAGGATACCAAATGGAGAAATCATCACTTGGAAGATATCTATTATAAGATACATCAAGGAATGAGATATCCATTGATACACGCAAAAGGAAAGATATCGGACTCCCAAAAGAGAAGATGGTTCCAAACAAACCAACCCATCTACAAAGTTTCATGATGGCACAAGTACCAAAAAGAAATGGCTTGCCTTCCATCAACACACACTTGATATGGATCACACGATGAGTGTTCTATCGAAAATAGGATAGCTCCCCCATGAATTGTGCATTTAAAGAGAATTTGCATTCGAGTACAAAATGCACAAGGTGGGATCACCACTTTCACTATATCTAGAAAACACTCGACAAAAACAATAAAACACGAGATCCACAAGTGGCATGGAAGGAATTGGGAGTTGACACAAACTTGGCAAGAGATAAGATAAATAAAACCAAAAGACAATGTAAAGAAGATCAATAATTTCCACCACATAAATGATTACCAATTGTCAAAGACAAGAGGTATTTGGAAATAATTCCCGGTGATAGATAGCAATGATATCCAACATCATCTTCACACCAAACACAAGCAAAATACAACTTGTAGAGCTAACATGCCACCTAGGAACAACATAATTTATACTATCAACTCTAGGTGACAATATCTCAAATTTACACATTTTCTAGGCTTGTAATATGCACATAGCACATTACTCCCCCATAATGCGGTAGCAATGAAAAACTTACCAAGATGCAAAAGAGAACCAACAAGAGATAATTAATGGAACATTTAGAATTTGACTTTCTCATGAGAAGACATACCACATAGTGACTAGATAATCTTGTAATATCAATACTAGATGGTATTCCTTATGTACACACATTTAGAGGATTGTGAGGTGCACAAAGCACATCACTCCCCCAAAATGGGATGTTCCATTAATCTCTCACAAGAACCAACTAAGATAAAAGCAAGATGCACAAAGGCTCAACGCACGACACACACATACATGATGTGCAAACCAATATACACATACTTGATTTCTCAAGATACGCAAATTGGACACACAACATATACAAACACATGCAAGGAACAAAACCAAAACATGCAAAGGGCAAGTAACTTTCAATGTAAACAATTTAAGCACGAGTTACCGCAAGGAGGAACAATGGATATAAGATAGAAACTTGATAATCCGAATGACTTGGCTTGAGACAATATGAATGATGAAGACCCCTTAATTCTTCATAATGCAGCCAAGTCTCCAATGCCCTCCAAAACACCTATTGATCAAGTTTGAGCTAGTTGGTCCCCAACCAAGTTGGGTCCTAAGAGGTTAGTCACAATAGGCTTGGCTACCCAAATGGTTCTTTTCTTGACACCGCTTTGAGTCCCAAGAAACTTGGCAAACACATTGCCAACCTTATCCTTCCCAAGAGAATAGACATCATCAATAATAATTGGGTTGGATAAGTTACCACTAGTGCATGAAGAAGCAAGGTGACCCTTCTCACGGCATAAGTAGCAACATCTACTCTTCACTTTATTCTCATTTGATTTCTAAAAATGAGAAGCATTACCATGAGTCTTCTTGGGAAGCGGCCTTTCTCCAACTTGCGGCTGAGCACGAGATTGAACTTGTGGCCTCTTCCCTTGTTGCTTGTCACTAATGGCCTTCTTCTTCAATGGGCAAGATCTAACATGATACCCTTCAATTTTGCACTTGAAGCAAATAATCTTGGCCGAATTCTTGAGTTGTTCTTGGCCCTTCTTCTTGTTTCTCTTGGACTTCTTCTTGTTGTTGGAGTTGAATCCAAGTCCACCTTTGTCATTGGGGGATTTTTGCACACTCAAGATATTGTTGAGTGTGGACTTCCCTTCATGACACTTTTCCAAGTCTTTCTTCAAGGAAGAGAGTTGGGCCTTGAGCTCTTTGATTTCCTCTACATGGTTAGTATCAACACAAGTACTAGAGGAAGTATAGGCTTCATTGTTAGAGCAACAAGGCAAGGAAAGCAATTCATCACAAGATGTACCAATGTTATGCATAGATGAATTACGAGGACTAGCACATGGCAATATAGCATTTTGACTAGAAGTAGTGCTAGCGACCACATGAGACTCACTAGATGTTACCTTGATAATCATAGCCTCATGAGCTATCTTTAGCACATTGTGAGATACTAGAAGATCATCATGAGAGCTTGTGAGCTTTACATGACTTTCTTCCAATTTCCCATAATTGCTAGATAGCAACTCAAGTTGAGCCCTTAGCTCAACATTCTCCTTCAAAATGGATGCTTCACTAGAAATAGAGTTAGTAGCACAAGCATCATCAATAATAGTAAGAGGAGAAGGCAACTTGGCAAGCTCTTTAGAATATGAAGCTTTAAGTTGAGCATGAGACTCGGTGAGTTTGATGAGCTCACTTTTAATGACCCTTGAGCCATTTTCGAGGTGCTCATAATCCTCAAGGAGTTTAGCATGTGCAACTTCAAGCTTCTCATTTTTAGTTTGAAAATCATTAGCCACCTCGAGAGCTCTATCACGGGATTCCTTTATTCTAGATAGTTCTAGAGCAAAAGTCTCCTCAAGAGATTCCTTGGTGGTTTGTTCAAGTTCAAGAGCTTGCGAGAGGTCGGCGATCTCATTAGCGTAATCACGCTCATGACCTTCCATTTTCTCAATGGTGACCTCATGCTCCTCTAGATGAGATTCCAACTCCTCTATATATTTCTTGCCCTCAATGGCAATAGACATGATTTCCATGAACTTGGAACGAGCCATATTCTTATGAAGAGCTTTAAAAATCATTTCCCCCTTAATTTTTAAGGAGGCAACATTATCATTCTCTTCATCATTATCAACATCGTCATCATGGTCATCATCACTATCATCACAAGATATATTGGGATTCAAAGTGGGAGATACCTTTGAAGCCTTAGCCATAAGGCAAAACGCAATAGATGATGATGTAGGATCCCTTGAAGCACCATTCAAGGCCACATCTTGTTCAATGGGGCGTTGGATTTCCTCTACATTGTTAGCACAACAATTCGAGGAAATATATGCATTTTTATCATGGCAACGAGACATAGCAAGCATATCATCATGAGATTTAGTCAAGCAATTTCTACATGATATGCAAGGACTATCAACACAAGCATGTGAAACATTTGGAGTGCTCAAAGTGCTAAAGTCCAAAGATGAAGCATTGCAATAAGAAAGTGATGAAGCATCATCAACAATAATCCCACTATCATCATTGCAATGAACACCACTACTCACCATATCATTACCTTGTGGCAATCCACATGTAGGTGAAGTAGAAGAAGTTGAGAAAGCAACACGGCCGGAGGAGGAGGGAGAACAATCATCCCCACAATTCTTGGACACACCATATTTATCTTGAAGCTTTGTCCACAACTCATGAGCATCCCGGAACGGCATGAGTTGAAATATAACTACATTGCTCAAAGCATCGAAAAGCACATTAGAAGCTTGAGCATTGAGATAAGAATTTCTCTCATCCTCTAAAGATAATCTTTGTGGATCCTTTGGAGGAGAAAAACCCATATCTACAATTCGATCCAAATTTGGGTCCATGACCCTAAAGAGATTAAGCATGCGAATTACCCAAACATCAAAATTTGTGCCATCGAACTAAGAGTGTTAGAGAATCCTAAACCCCTAGTCGACATCCTTACTCTATAGGCGGTTAAGCCCTATAAAGAGAGACGAGGCTCTGATACCAATTGAAAGATCGTGGATGTCGCCTAGAGGGGGGGGTGAATAGGCGCTTTAAAATAATTACGGTTTAGGCTTGAACAAATGCGGAATAAACCTAGCGGTTAATTTGTCAAGCACAAAACCTACAACAACTAGGCCCACCTATGTGCACCAACAACTTATGCTAAGCAAGATAAACAACTAGGTGACAGCAAGATATATGACAAGAAACAATATGTCTATCAAAAACTATAGTGCATAAGTAAAGGGCTCGGGTAAGAGATAACCGAGGCACGCGGAGACGACGATGTATCCCGAAGTTCACACCCTTGCGGATGCTAATCTCCGTTTGGAGCGGTGTGGAGGCACAATGCTCCCCAAGAAGCCACTAGGGCCACCGTAATCTCCTCACGCCCTCGCACAATGCAAGATGTCGTGATTCCACTAAGGGACCCTTGAGGGCGGTCACCGAACCCGTAGAAATGGCAACCCTTGGGGGCGGTCACCGAACCCGTACACTTTGGCAACCTTTGGGGGCGGTCACCGGTACCCGTCAAATTGCTCGGGGCAATCTCCACAACCTAATTAGAGACCCCGATGCTTGCCCGGAGCTTTACACCACAATGATTGAGCTCCGAACAACACCAACCGTCTAGGGCGCCAAGGCACCCAAGAGGAACAAGCTCTAGGGTGCCCAAACACCCAAGAGTAATAAGCTTCTCAAACTTCATTTCCACGTATCACCGTGGAGAACTCAAACCGATGCACCAAATGCAATGGTAAGGGCACACGGAGTGCCCAAGTCCTTCTCTCCCAAATCCCACCAAAGCAACTAATGCTAGGGAGGGAAATGAGAGGAAGAACGGAGAAGAGAACACGAAGAACTCCAAGAACTAGATCCAAAGGGTTCCCTTCACAAAGAGGAGAAAGTGATTGGTCGAAATGTGGATCTAGATCTCCTCTCTCTTTTCCCCCAAAAACTAGCAAGGATACATGGAGGGATTGAGAGATAGCAAGCTCGAAGAAGGTCAACAATGGAGGAGAAACACGAGCTAAAGAGATAAGGTTCAATGGGGAAGAAGACCCCCTTTTATAAGGGGGAGAAAATCCAACCGTTATCCCCACCAACTAACCCGCAGCGAGCGGTACTACCGCTCTAGGGAGCGGTACTACCGCTGGCTGCAGCGGTACTGCCGCTTGGCCCAGCGGTACTACCGCTGGGACCAAGCACAATGCCAACGAGAGAAAAACGAAGAGAAAGAGCCTCGGAGCGGTACTAGAACCGGTGGTAGGGCGGTACTACCGCTTATAAGCGGTAGTACCGCGCCTACTACCACTTGTGGCTATAAGCGGTACTACCGCTCTGGCCCAGCGGTACTACCGCAGGAGCAACAATAAAACCAAAACTGCCATAACTTCTGCAAATGAGCTCCGAAATGAGCAAACTCAAGCTTGTTGGATAGGGGAAGGCGTGAAGCATCAAAACAGCAACTGGTTATAGTAAGTAGAGGCAGGGAGGTATGCCTAAGATATGGAGGAATGAATCCTCCATCAGAGATGAACCGGCAAAACCTCCAACATCGAAAACATCATAGAAGATGCATCTGAACTCCGTTTTCGATGAACTCGAGCTTGTCATCAAGATGACCATAAGCTCTAAGACTCACAAGGAGAAGAACCAAATAAGAACCAATAAACATGATGCAAGGATGCAATGGTTTGAGCTCTCTACGAACGATACGATCAGGCTACTCATCGAGAGCCCCCCTTGATAGTACGGCAATCGATCCTATAACCCGGTCTCCCAACTACCACCATGAGACCGGTAAAATAGAAAATCTATCAAGGGCAAACCTTTGCCTTGCACATAGTCCACTTAAGTTGGATGATGACGATCTTGACCGCCTCAAGTTGGACCACCTTTCTTGATTGCATCGGCTCGGTGAAGACTAGTAGATTGCTCCCCCATACACCACTATGGGTGAGGCACTCTTCGGCACATCTTCACAAGTCCATTGCCACCACAATGGACGGCAAGCTTCAAGCATATGATCTCTTCGTGATGATCCTACTTGAACTTGCACACCTCAACCTAACCCCACAAAGAACTCTCACGAAGACCATGGGTTAGTACACAAAGCGTGATTGACAATGCTTACCATACCATGGGATTGCTTGATCCCTCTCGGTACATCTTCTACACTTTGTGTGTTGATCAACTTGATTCATTCTTTGACTTAGTCTTGATCAACCTTGAATATTTCCAACTCTCTTCATTTGGATGATGTCTTGAAGGTAAACATGAATGATCACACGCTCTTCTTCTTCAAGACATGCTTGCAATAAGCTCAACACCCACAAGACCAATCTTTGGATAATTCCTTAATAGCACATTGGTCACCACAAACTCTCCTTGAAACCAACAAATGGACTCCAAGAAAAGCCTATGGACAAACCCTACAAATATAACTCAAGGAAACCATTAGTCCATAGAAATTGTCATCAATTACCAAAACCACACATGGGGGCACCGCATGTTCTTTCAATCCATAGTGTTTCATGTTATATATCTTTCTATCACTTAGTTGTTTATCTTGCTTAGCATAATGAAAGTGCTAGTTATCTACTAGAGGGGGGTGAATAGGCGATTTTTATGGAAGTCTTCAAAACACGATATATTTTGAAGACAAACAGATGAAATGAACCTATTCGATATGCAGCGGAAGATAAATGACACTAGACAAGCAATAGTCAAGTAAGCAACATAGTGAAAGTACGAAGACTATTGATAGCTAGGTAACATGGATCAAGGTGGAAGATAGAATGAAGCTAAACAGGGAACCGTCTTCACACAATGAAGTCACACAGATCAGACAGGTAAGCAATGACTTCACGAAGACAAACTAGAATGTGAATGGGTTGGAAGATAGAATAGGTAGCTTGGAGACGAGGGGAATTTGGTAGACCAGTTCTAGTTGTTGTGATAATTGTACGTCTGGTTAGGGAGGCTGAGATTGAACTCTGAAGACCGTGTCTTCACCTAATCCCCTTGAGCTAAGGACACCCAGTCCTTGCCCAATCACTCTGGTAAGTCCTCAAGGTAGACTTCCAAACCTTCACAGACTTCGTTCACTGGAAATCCACAATGACTCTTGGATGCTCAGAACGCGACGCCTAACCAGCTGGAGGATACACAGTCCTCAAGTGTAACAAGTCTTCAGATCACACAAACAGAAATACTTCAGTGATGCATAACACTCTTTGGCTCTGGATGTTTTGGGCTTTGTCCTCGCAAGGATCTTTTTTCTCAAAGCCTTCGGAGGTGGGTTGCTATCAAACGACAAAAGTTGTGCACTAACTCTCAGCAGCCACCAATTTATGGTGTAGGGGGTGGGCTATTTATAGCCAGGAGACAACCCGACATGATATGTCCGAAATGACCCTTGGTCACTAAGAAACTGACACATGTCCAACGATCGGATTTTGAACACACACGACAATTTAGCTTGAGCTCCAAGCAAAGCTGACTTATCCAACTCTGGATAAGATTTGCTCTCATTGTCTTCGCTCGAAGACATAGGATTTTTGGTTGAGCATCACATCATTCATCTGACTATGTTCACTGGGATCCCACTTAACAGTACGGTGGTTCCTATGACCCTAGAAAGAAGAAAAAGGAACTACAAAAGTAACTATGTCTTCGCACTCCATAGTCTTTAGTGAATGTCTTCACATGTCATTATCTTCACGTGAATGTCTTCACGAGCCACCATTGTCTTCAATGTCTTCACACATTTTTAGGGGTCATCTCTGGAAGGTAAACCGAATCAGTGAGGGACTACTACCTGTGTTATCTTGCAATTCTCACAAACACGTTAGTCTCTCAACCACGTTTGTCGTCAATACTCCAAAACCAACTAGGGTTAGCACTAGATGCACTTACACATAAGTTGTTGGTGCACATAGGTGAGCCTAGTTGTTTTAGGTTTTGTGCTTGACAAATTAAATGCTACTTTTATTCCACACTTGTTCAAGACTAAATCCTAATTATTTTAAAGCGCCTATTCACCCTCCTCTAGGCGACATCCACAATCTTTTACATGTGAACACATGCACACAGACCCTACCCCTATGAGCACCCTCGGGATACTGAGCTGACACAACATCTTGAGATTGACGAAGTCGCCACATATGCCTTCGTATTCGATAGGAACGTCTTCTCTAAGTGAACGCACATAGCGTGAAAGCCCAAAGTCTCGAGTGTGAAATCTAGAAAAAAGGTTATGTTCATACATGAACTAAGAAATTTCAGATGTGACATAGCAGGAGGAATCTAAAAATCATGTACTACCACGACCATCCATCTTACATGAAGGTGGTGTAGCACCGATAGGAACTGACATGATGGCATCTACTATTACAATATTTTCTAGAACAACAAGGATCTCATTCCCTAGTTCCATTGCAAGCAAGGAAAGTCGAACGAATAGGTTTATATATAATCATTCAGTTCCATAATGTATTGCATATAGATTTTATGAAAAGTCAAACCTCACAAACTTTGACTTTGAGATAACCATTTATATATAGAATGCCAAACATATATCATTAGATTCATTATATGAAGTAATTTAACATTTCATATATTTGGTATTGTAGATATAAATAATTTTCTCTATAAACTTGGCCAAAGTTTAACTTCTCAAAAATCTATATGGACTATAGTGTGTAACAGAGGGAGTAGTACTTAATATTAAAATATCTCCAAATTGATATCAGGACACTTTGGACTATAATGTTAGTCAGGGATCTCAATTTTTTTAGAACTAGTGCCTGAAAGGGTATTGGAATGGAAAATATGCCTAGTAGTCAGAATGAAGTGAAAAGTGACACTAAAGCTGGCCCTAAAAGAGAGAGACGTAACTAAAGACAACTATGGTAATTCATTTGTTCCTGATTTACTATATTTAAATAATCCATCTCTTTTATCCATGACCTCTTGTATTGGCATAGATTTATGATGTTTTTTTGGATATGATTGAGTATAATACTAAGATCATGAGGAAACCTGACATGCTTTTGAATAGCGATATTAATTCCAAAGAAGATCATGTTTGTAGCTCACCAGATCCTATTCATACTGGTGATGATGACATTAATGAACTTTATTCTGGAAGGGGCAATTTTGAGGGCGACCTTGAGGAAAAAAACCTTGAAAAATTAAAATAGTTTTCTCCATAAATAAAAATAGGGATGCCTTATCACCTAGCATTGCTAGACTAAGAAAATGTATTCCTATTAGGAGGCCATGCCGAATATCTATTATGAAAAGAAAGGTCGCTTCTGAAAATGCAAGAGGGGTGGGTTGGGACATTAAAAAAGTTTATCAAAAAAACATATATTTGATTTGTCTTTGGATTTCCCAGGATTATAGGAGACCATGAAAGACACTTTTTCTGATAATGAAATACACGCCTTTTGTGGAGGAGTTTTTAATGGCATTGGTCAACTTGCACAGGGAGATTTGGGGTGTTAATTTGTATTCTCTTGATGTCTAAGAAACTATGAAAGGTATTACTTTGTCAGAACTGTAGTTAGTGATAAATCTATTGAATTTATCTGGACCATTATTATAGTTTATGGTGATGCTCAACCAAAAAGTAAGGCGAACTTCCTTGTTGAGTAACCTAGGGATTATCAGAATAATACACTATCATGTGTGGCTCGAGGTGATTTTAATATCGTTAGGAAAAGTTCTGAGAAAAACAAACCTAATACCCGTGAACATTCGAGCTTTGTTTTCAATGCCAATATTTAAGATGCTGGTCTAAGAGAATTGCCTAGGACCCCCAATAATTCTACTTTAGGTAATAATTTATAAAATCCTACTTATGAGAAGCTAGATAGGATTTTGGTCCACCCTGGTTGGGAAGACAAATATCCCTAACTATTATTACTACTTTAGGGAGAGAAATATCTGATCATACTCCTCTGATGCCTGATATTGGGTAAACATGTAATAAATGTCCAATTTTTAGATTGAAGAACTCTTGGACTTTGAGAAATGGTTTACATAGCACCTCGGGCCGACACTATGAAGATGTAGCAATTCCCACTAGTATTTGCACAATGTCGATCCTAAGACGTCACCTCACATCACTTACATGTGGAAATATGCACACCATGCAGGTGGGAAAGTAGTATCACAAACAACAACAACAACATATATACACAACAACTTCGGAGAGCCAAATTTAACAACAAAAAATACAAAAAGTGCCTTTCGACCAAGATACAACCCATACAATGAAAGTGATATACCATAGACAGGTAAAGTTTGAGAAATGCCTTAAGAAGGCTTTAAAAAAGCAAAGTGCTTTCATATCCCTGCCCGGATAGACCTATGTTACCACTATTGCATATTTGACTTTATCCAGACAATGTCCCATTATCCATCTCCAGGGCTACGCTTTTGATCACTATTTCTCTTTTTAAGATACTTCATACATGGCAACTACCGAGTATTGCTACTCACTTCTACTTTATTGCAATCAATGTCCAATCGCTCCATCATATTTGTTACTAACAAATTCTCCCAAGCAAGTATTTTTTTCCAGATGTGGTAAAATTGACAACTGAATTGCTAAATCTTATAAATATTCTTTGGCTGCCCTTGTGCCGAATCAATAAATTTGTGTTGTGATACGTCCCATTGAATATTGTTGCAATCTCCTACACTTCTGGGTTATCAATTGCCTATATAGGATGAAACATATGGTTAGAGCCTCCTAATTTTGGGTTGAACTTTTATTTGGGAGGGATTTATTTTTCAAATATCTTAAGAAATATGTGGGAGATGGTAAGAACATTAATTATAGGAAAATTGGTGGGTAGATGAGAAACCACTCAATCAGTCCTACCATAGACTGTATGATCTTTGCTTTCCCACAAATATGAAAATGATGGATCTGATAGAAAAAGGTTGGGATCATTTCAGTTTGAGGAGAACCTTATGGGTGATATAATAACACAATGGAATGAAATCAAAGAGATTTGTGATGGAATTGAACTAAAAGAGGAGAAAGACTCTTTAGCTTAGTTTCTTACTGTTGATGGTAAATATACCGTCAAGTCCTTTTACAATCAACTAATTGTTATTTTTTTAACACTTTCCATTCAAAAATTTAGGATGCACTTTCAATTTAAATTTAGTTCATGGTGATGTTAAAAGTCATTTTCCTCCTGACTTCCTCAATATGGCAAGGAAAAGAGATGAAACTATGTGTGGGCATCTCTGCGTTGTTGTAGTCTATTTGGGCATTGCATTAATGATATATTCTTTTAATGCAAGATGATGAATGACCCTTTTGTGATTCTTCATAAAACATGTTCTCTCATAAATTCTTGGCCAATATTGCACAAAAACCAGAAAAAATCAAAGGGAGCTGGTGTGGAGGGTAAAGTTGCTAGAACAAGTGGCAAGTGAGGTGTTAAATGCTTCGTAAGTATGGTTACCTTGAGTCATGTAGATTACTGGTTGCTGACGACGACGGAAGAAACTATGGTGGCGCCTCTCTTTGCTGGGTTGATCAATGTTGTTTTGCTTGCCTTGATAGTGACTCTATTTTACTTTCATGCCCTTCCTTATGATGTGCTTATGTCTCGGGCTAAAAATTCCCTGTTATTTTCCCACTGCTATGGTATGAACCTAGTAGGCTAAACTTGATTATGCTTTCTAATATATGCTGACTGTGCCACTGTTTCATTGGTTACCTAGTTGGCTAAGGTTTGTGTCCCAAGTATGTTGTCCAGGTTTGATATGTTGTAATTTGGTAGATTTACTAATAGAAATGGGGGGTGCTAAAAAGAACTTAAGCCTAAGTTTTTGCAAAGGTGAAACAAAACTGAAACAAAAGATCTATAATCAGAAAACAAAGAGCAATCTCAGATAGACACTCTTCTTTAACTTTATACTTCAAATTGTGTTTGTCTATGAACCGAGATACGCTTCACGCGTTGAGGTAGTCGTAGCCCATGTGGACTCTTCCGGTACATCCCCCTATGACTGGCTAGTTCTGTGTGAGCAAGTAGGTACATCGGTGGAGGGCAACATTCCGGGTTGGAATCAAGATTGTATTCTCTTTTGATGAAAACCTACGATTTAGTCTGTCTAGACCAGGCAACGTCGAGTTTCACACGTCATTTTCATTGTCAGGTGTTCACACGAAGTTCTGCTCTTGTCAGCCAAGTTTGACTCGTGGTTAGATTAACCAACATCCACGTGCGAGCGGCAATTCTTTTTTAAATATGTTCTATTGGAGTTTGGTCTGTTTGTTAGGTCACATGTCACTCTACATGTGGATTATGTTCACAGTCATAGGGTTTGTGGTAGGATTATGACAATATAACTTGTGTCCTGCGTGGATGGTCTCGGTTTTTGTAGGCCGGTTTGTAGGCTTCGTAATGAAAATTACCATTGGTCATGGTTTGGCAGTTTAGATGACCGGACCACAATGCTCATCATTCAGCAAAAGTGCTCTTTTGATCCCAAACTCACATGCTCTCTCATGAATAGTAAAATCATAAAAATAGTAAAAAATTCAAAAAAAATCTGAAATTATGTTGTGATAAACATTGATGAATGTTTTCCATGCATGCAAAAATTTGTGATGAAATGACATCCGTGGAAATGTGAAAAACAAAATAAAATCGGTGCTCCAAAATGCTTCCAGCAATGGTCTTTTCAAAGCATCGATTTTGCTTTTTTGCCCACATTTCCACGAATGTCATTTCGCCACAAATTTTTGAATGCAATGAAAACATTCATCAATGTTTAAAAAAATCAGAATTATTTTACTATTCTTTTATTTTACTGTTCATTAGGGAGCATGTGAGCTCGCGGGTGCAAAAACTCCTCGTTCTGTTCTTCTTGAGAGAACATGAGAACAAGCCCATTTTCGGTTGCGTAGTTCGTAGGGCTGTGGTATCGCTGCAAAAGTTGCCGGCCTACGACACCTGACCCTGACTGCGATCGCCCTTAATCATGAAGATAGAAAAGCTTTCCTTGAGGAATAGGATGAAATAAAAGGTGAAGAAAGATGCGTTCGATCTAACAAAACGTACGCAATGCGTGCGTTCAAAAGTGACCAGAGATAGCTAAAGCTGGGCGATGAGACGTCCTCAAGGGGCACGGGCATCAAATGGTTCGTTAAATCTTGTATGCCAAGACAAGACCGGACAAGACACGAAGGGGAGAGAGGCTGCATGACACATGCAGTTGACAATTTTGACGTGGATCTTCTACCTGATTATCGATGGCCACGATCCAACAACCGTAGCTCGAATCTATGGAGTTACAACTTACTATAGGGCCACACATGAAAATGCCAAATCAATGACGATCTATGTGAGAACAGCACCTGCACACTGTACACCGGACCTGATTTAATTTGGAAAGTTTTGGTTCCTTGAAGAGGTTGATATCTTCTGCAGTAATAATAAGAGAATAAGATGGACGGCTGTGGTGGTACGACGTTTTTATCAAATCTTGCACCTTCTCCAAATCATATCTTGGCTGATACGGGCAGTACATGCATGAACTGTCTGCAGCTAGCTCATTTCTTTCGCTAGTACGTCCAGAACAAATTCCCTCCCAAACAGCACAGGCTACAAACACCCCCCAAAACCGCATCGGTGTAGACGAGACCTATTCGAGTTCGAGGTCCTTCTGCGTGTCTTGTCGCCTTCGAACTGACGACCACCTTTTATTCCTCCGAGCACATGGAACCAGCTCCCCTATGCCACCAAGAGCGAGATCGGAAAAGCAGCGTGTGTTGGGTTGGGTACTTTGTACCTGAACCACGCCATATATGCTCCCTGTAGGTTCCGTTTTGGGTTGACGGTCGCCGTCGCGCCCGTCCCCGTAACACGAGCTCATAGCCATGGCGTAGGTCGCAAGATAGTGGTGTGGTGAGTTGCTGCTATCCGGCACCAACCACCGGACGCACTCGGAGGGCTGTTGGTTGGGTTTCTGCAGGGTCTAGGTGACGCGGTGCTTTCCTTTCTCTTTAGCTTTAGCTTCTTAATGCAGGCGATTAATTGGCTCAGGCTTTGTGTAATCTGTGGTTCTAGTCACGGCTGTTTCAATGTGGCAGGACGTTTTGGTCCACCTGATGATTGAGGAAATGGGGAGCTGGTGGGGTGATTAGTATGGCCGAACCACCCTCCGTGTAGACCCCACGCGTCCGTTTCCCCCCTCCAGGTGCCGGCGGCGGCGCCGTCCGTGAGGGGGGGGCACACACCGGACACGTGTCCCGCCTCTTCGGACATGCCACCACACCACCACGCATGTATGAGGGCCCGGTGCGACGCTCCGGTGGCATTGCTACCCCCCCAGTGCCCCCGTCCCGCCTAACCCTGTAGCGTTGGACCACGGGATCTAGCCCTTTGACTTTGCGCGGACGGGCTTTGACCAGTGGACCTCCCCGCCCGGTTGTGTTAGGTCAGCCCATAGGAACAGCCTGGAGAAACATCCGGGACAGATCCACAGCAAGATCCCCTCCATGTAGACCCCACGCGT
>LR738714.1:574294779-574386729 GCA_902687465.1 Secale cereale | reverse complement strand
GGGGGGGCGGCAATCGATATACATCGGGAATTTTTTTAGATAAGGCATAATTATCTTATGCAAAACAAAAACTAAAATAAAGTAAAAACAACAAAGCAAAGTAAAAACAACAAAGCAAACTAAAAATAAAAATAAAGTAAAGTACACATATGCCGACGGCTAGGCCGTCGGCATACCATTACACCCCACGCAGGTTGTGCCGCGGATCGATGCCGTGGCGTGGCGCAGGGATCGATGACGTGGCGAGTGAGCCTATGCCGACGGCCGTGCCGTCGGCATACCTCTGCCACAAATAACAGAAATGGAATTAAAAAAATAATTAAAATAAATGTATGCCGACGGCCTTCGTCTCACGGATCGATGACGTGGCTTGGCGCACGGATCGTGGACGTGGCAGAGGGGCCTATGCCGACGGCCAGACCGTCGGCATACCTCTGCCACAGATATGCCGACGGGCGCCGTTACGGCCCGTCGGCGTAGGGTCAGCGCCGTCACGTGGTCTGCGCTGACCGGGAAGGTGGGCCAGGTCTATGCCGACGGCCTGTCCTATGCCGACGGCACCCGTAGGCGTAGCTCGTGCGGTCCCGACGGCCTCCTCTATGCCGACGGGGCCGTCGGCATAGATGGATGTATGCCGACGGCCTTTGTACGCCTACGGCCTACCCTTGGCCGTCGGCATAGGTCTCTAGATGCCGACGGCAGCCGTCGGCATATATTTGGCCGTCGGCAAACCCTGTTTTTCTGGTAGTGGATGGGGGATATGCTAGTTTAGTTTAGCTCCGTAGTGATAACTAGAGTATTGGCAACCGGACTATTGGAAATTTGGAATGGTAGCTGTGATCGGTGTTTTCTGATGAGGATGACAGCATTACTTACTGCAGAGGAACTGGTTCTCATAAGAGATAAGACAGTCAGATTGGGACAAGTTTGACATTTTATGCTGCTGGAAAATGTTTCGGATGAATGATGCTGAAAGAATTTATGAACCACTTCCCGTTGCCTGTTCCGCAAAAGAAAAAAGAAGAGGGCCAAACAGTGATGTGCATTAGGAGCCTAGGAGAGGTTGATGTGTTCAAGATGACTTGCGCAGATGACGAAAGAGACTACTTCCACGACACCAAAATGTTGATGTACACGCATGCTTCGTGCGCGGGTAGCGTGACTGCGTCAAGTTGGCTGGGCACACTCACTTACTCTGATCATGTTGAGTTGGTCTTGAGAAATATCCATGTGTTGACGCCAGCGGCCGCGATGGAAATGCATGCGGTGCTAGAGTGCGGTGCGAGCCCGAGCAGGGGTCAGGACACAGCAGAACGTCCGGTTAAATGGCCAGTCCTGTTTGGCGACAGGTCGCCGAGTAGTGACGCAGCTCGGTCGTTCGGTTAAACGGCCAGTCCTATTTGGCGCACAGGTTGCCACTTGCCAAGTAGTGACGCAGCGCCTACCCTCCCCGTGCGCATGTCCTCTGTATGAGCAGGACCGTACTGGTTTTCTCCCACAAGTTCTGGGAAGTTCTAGAATCGATTTTTGTATATATATTTCTTTTATAAGTAATAAAATAATGTGGGGGCGTAAGCCCTGCAGTCTTCCAGGTCAGAAAATAATAATTTTTTGAACCGGTGAACTTTTTTTATTAAAAAAACATTTACTGAAAAGTGGGGTCTGATTTTGAAATTCATGAACATATTTTTTTTGAAAAATATTTTTTTGAATAAAACAACGTTTTTGAATCTATAAACTTTTCTGAAATTTGGGACATTGTTTAAAATTCTTGATCATTTTTCCATTTCGTGACCGATTTTAAAAATTCAAAAAAGTTTTTCTTAAATCAAGATATATTTTGAAGTCGTGATTTTTTTAATATTCAATATTTTTTTCAAAATCACATACAATTACTGAAATTCACAAAATATCTAACATTTTTTAAATCCTTAAAAAATAATTGTATTCACGAAACTTTTATTTTGTCTCAAATATGTTTTTCAAAATCACTATTTTTAGCAATTTGGAACATCTCTGAAGTACTGAATTATTTTAAATGACTTTGTTCTTTATTCTCAGTTTTACTTTCTTTTATCATTTTTTTCTATTTTCGTTTTATAATGTTATTTTCATATTTAGTTTATTTTTCTAATTTTTATGAAGATCTTCCAAATTAGTGAACACTTATAGAAATCATGAACATTTTTTGAATACGTGAATATTTTGCAAATCATAATTATTTTTTGAAATCATGATCATTTATTGAATTCCCAAACATTTTTAAATCATTAATATTTTCGAATGTGCTAACATTTGCAAACTTTTCTAAATTGTGAACATTTTTGTGAAACTCGTGATTATTATTTTTGTGAATCGGTGAACTGTTTTTACGTAAAAAATTATTAAATTTGGGAACAATTTTTAAAATTCAGGAACACAATTTAAAAATTTTAAATTTGGAAATTTTCTGAAAAAAAATGAAAAAAAAGGCAAAGTTGCCATCCCATAACAACTAAAGTTGCCATCTCCTATGAACAAAAGTTGCCATGTAAATACGTTCGGGATGAAATGCTTAAAATCCGAACGTTCGGGAGTTATTGCATTCCTTTCTTGTAATGAAGGAACAATTATCAAATTCATGAACATTTTTTGAAATTTGGGAACATTGTTTGAAATTCGTTAATTTTTTTATTTTGTGACCATTTAAAAAACATGAATATATTTATTAAATCCTGCTCATTCTTAAATTTTGTGAACATTTTTTCAATATGGGAACGTTTTTCAAAATCATGAACTAATTTTGAAATTCGCAAACATTTTTCTATTTTGGTGAACTTTTTTTTTCAAAATCAGGAATATTTCTGAAATTTGGAACTTCTCTCAAAGCCTGAATTATTATAAAGAACAAAATAAATAGAAAAGAAAAAATAGAAGTTTTTTTTAGGAGTGGGAAAAACATAAGGTAGTAAAACATAATGAAAAAAAAGGGGACGTCCCACCCCCCGCATGGGCCGACCCAAAAGGGCAGGCGGGGGAAGGGGTTGCGCGCTGGTTCATTCCCTAGCGCCTAGTGCACCAAATAGGAGGTCCTTGGTTAAACACGAACACAAAATGATAGAAAAGAAGATAGCGAAAAAACACAATGTGCATTCGACTCGACTCGAGAGGCCGTTGGGAGCGTGATAATGCTGCACATGTGGTAAAGGGGCGCCATTGGGGCGCATCAAGTGAGGACAAGAGATGTAGGTATGGCGTTTATGCTCCAGCTCGAGGCCCATTTCCCGGTCTAGCTCGGTGTCGCGGGTTGTGTGTTGCTGCCACCAGTGCGGACTACCTTTCCTTTTTTTTCACTAAGAGGGAAAACATTATGGTGGTAGTTGTAGGACAATGCGATTAATCAATGCAAGCTGATTTGGCAGTGACGATAAATTAGGGTTTTATATAGGAGGTTAGCTGTCATGGACTTTTTCGGGTCCCCTCGACTTCATCCATCGAGCTCCGAGATGAGAAGACCTCAGATCTTCCTACGCATATTCAGGGATAAAATATTCAAGGCTTGATGAACGGTACCCGGACAATCTAAAATATCACATACATATACCATGGTAGGGACTTTACGAAGGTATGCATAATAAACAGACAATGCAAACCCGACATCGTGTCTCCCTTCTACTTGTCGTATCTACTACTCTCATGCATTCTATTATAGTCACAATATTTTATCACTACGAAGCTCTACTAGAACGCACAACAAGGACAAGAAAGAGGATAACGACACCACACTCCCTGATGCCAATCTACGACACCTTGGTCCCAAGCTCAACGACGTCGACCCCCCTCTCACTTGGCCAATCGACTGTACTGCATCGATGATTTTGACGGTTATAAACAACCTTCATCGTAGACTAAAAGATACGGATCGTCCTTGTGAAGTCATGTGCCTCCTGTCCAGATTGTCCCCCTCCCCCGAACCCCTAAAAAATCCATGTTTTAGCCCCCATCTAGTTTTGCAATACATGACTGATGTATGAAAAAAACACATCCATTGCCTAGCTGTCTTGTAGACGCCGACAGAAGGTTGATGAATATTTTTTTGTTTTGGATGTTGAAAATTATTTTGCGGGGAAAATGTTTTATATTATGCAGAAAGAAATAATTAACCACCTCCCGTTTTTCGGTCACTGCTGCACAGGCGTCCTATGCGAACAGTTTTTACCCCCTTTTCGCGAGACGGTTTTAAAAAGTCGCCTTGCCTGTGTGGGCGATAGGGGGGTCCATCCACACAACCCGGATAAATTGTCTGTGGTAGATCCTTTGGTCACACATGCTTAACGTATATGCTTGTGTGCGACCGGGGGAGCTAACACAGGCAACTGCGTCGGACAAGCCATGAGAGAGCAGCTTGGCATCTGTAAGTGCATCTAGTGCCCCCTAGTTGGTTTTGGAGTATTGACGACAAACGAGGTTGAGGGACTAACGAGTTTGTGAGAATTGCAGGATAACACAGGTAATAGTCCCTCACAGATTCGGTTTAACTTCTAGAGATGACCCCTAAAAATGTGTGAAGACATTGAAGTCAGTGGTGGTGCGTGAAGACATTCACGTGAAGATAATGACCTATGAAGACATTCATTGAAGACTATAGAACGCGGAGACATAGTTTCTTTCGTAGTTCTTTTTATTCCTTCTTGAGTCATAGGAACCACCGTACTGTTAAGTGGGGTCCAAGTGAACACAGTCGAATAACTGAGGTGATGCTCAACCAAAACACCGATGTCTTCAAACGAAGACAAATGAGAGCAAATCTTATCCAGAGCTGGATAAGTCAGCTTTACTTGGAGCTCAAGTAAAGTTGTCGCGTGTGTTCAAAAGCCGACCGTTGGACACGTGTCAGTTCCTCGGTGACCAGGGGTCATTTCGGACATATCATGTCGGGTTGCCTCATGGCTATAAATAGCCCACCCCCTACACCATAAATTGGTCGCTGCTCAGAGTTAGTGCACGGCTTTTGTCATTTGAGAGCAACCCACCTCTGATGCCTTTGAGAGAAAAGATCATTTTGAGGACAAAACCCAAAACACCCAAAGCCAAAGAGAGTTAAGCATCACGGAAGTCTTTCTGTCTGTGAGACCTGAAGACTTGTTACACTTGAGGACTGTGCTTCCTCCAGCCGGTTAGGCGTCACGTTCAGAGCGTCCTAGAGTGACTGTGGACCGCCAGTGAACGAAGTCTGTGAAGATTCGGAAGTTTACCTTGAAGACTTACCAGAGTGATTGGGCGAGGACTGTGTGTCCCTAGCTCAAGGGGAATACGTTGAGGACTGTGTGTCCGGGACTGTGTGTCCTCAGGTTTGAATACCTAGCCGCCCTAACCAGATGTACAGTTGAGACAGCAACTGGAACTGGTCTACAAAATCCCTGGCTCCATCAAGCAACCGGTTCTATCCCTATTCTCTTTTACATTTCAGTTTGTCTTCGTGAAGCCATTACTCGTATGCCTGCTCTGTTTGTCTTCACTGTGTGAAGACCACTATCTGTTTAGCTTCAGTTATATCTTCCATCTCGATCCATGTTATTTTTGTCTTCCGCTATGTAACATATAGGTTCATTTCTATCGTTTGTCTTCAAATCCCTCACGCTTTGAAGACTTTCGTAAAAATCGCCTATTCACCCCCCTCTAGTCGATAACTTGCACTTTCAGCATCCCACATAATAAGTTTGAACAAACGTTTGCGTTGGCAGAGCGCATCACACACACCTTTATGTATAGAGTCGTGTGTGATAGGGGGAGTGATCACAAACTCGTTGCCACGGTTAAGCGTTTGCATCATACACGATTCGGTGAAAAAACGGTATGCCATAGGGCTATCCATCACACACGATTTTAGTGTTGCAAACGTTTGTAAAGTGACATGGCCCATTTAGCAGGTTTATTAGTTTACTATTAATACTCTCGGTATTAAGCAAATTCACATTTCATATCCAAAAGATGTTTATCACTTTTTCATATCGGACACACAATATATTATAAGATTACAGGACGGATAGATATATCACAATTGTACAATACACCATATAGCTAATTCACCTTCATAAGCATAAAGTATATTGAGCACAATATTACAATAATATATTAATTTCCCTAATCGGTTGATGTATGTGAAGGAAATATGCCCTAGAGGCAATAATAAAGTTGTTATTTGTATTTCCTTATATCATGATAAATGTTTATTATTGATGCTAGAATTGTATTAACCGGAAACTTAGTACATGTGTGAATACATAGACAAAATAGAGTGTCCCTAGTATGCCTCTACTAGACTAGCTCATTGATCAAAGATGGTTATCTTTCCTAACCATAAACATGAGTTGTCATTTGATCAACGGGATCACATCATTAGGAGAATGATGTGATGGACAAGACCCATCCATTAGCTTAGCAACTTGATCGTTTAGTTTTACTGTTATTGATTTCTTCATGAGTTATACATGTTCCTATGACTATGAGATTATGCAACTCCTGAATACCGGAGGAATGACACGTCTCCAACGTATCTATAATTTTTTTATTGTTCCATGCTATTATTTATGAAGTCTTGGATGTTTAATGGGCTTTATCATTCACTTTTATATCATTTTTGGGACTAACATACTAACCCAAAGGCCCAGTCCAGATTGCTGTTTTTTGCCTATTTCAGGGTTTCGCAGAAAAAGAATATCAAACGGAGTCCAAACGGAATGAAACCTTTGCGAGAGATATTTTTGGAGAAAATCACGCACGCGGAGCTTGAGAACCACGTCAGCGGATCAAGAGGTGGCCCGCGAGGGTGGGGGCGTGCCCCCCTTCCCAGGGCGCGCCCCCTGCCTCGTGGCCCCCTCGAGCGTCCCCTGGTGCCCTCCTTCTTCCTATATAAGTCTACGTACCCCAGAAACTCCATGGACAGAGAGAAAACCCTAATTCCACCGCCGTACCTTCTGTTCCCTTGAAGATCCCATCTTGGAGCCTGTTCCGGAGCTCCACCGTAGGGGGATCCATCCTGGAGTTCTTCATCATCATCATCATCGCCCTCGCCATGAGTTGTGAGTAGTTTACCACAGACCTTCGGGTCCATAGCTAGTATCTAGATGGCTTCTTCTCTCTCTGGATCTCAATACAAAGTTCTCCTCGGTCTTTGAGGAGTTCTATTCGATGTAATCTCTTTTTGCGGTGTGTTTGTCGAGATCCGATGAATTGTGAGTTTATGATCAAGGTTATCTATGAAAGATATTAGGTTCTTCTCTGAACTTTTTATGTGTGCTCATAATATCCTTGCAAGTCTCTTCGAATTATTAGTTTGGTTTGGCCTAATAGATCTATAGTTCTTGCAATGGAAGAAGTGCTTAGCTTTGGGTTCAATCTTGCGGTGCCCTTTCCCAGTGACAGTAGGGGCAGCAAGGCACGTATTGTATTGTTGCCATCGAGGATAAAAAGATGGGGTTTATATCATATAGCTTGAGTTTATCCCTCTACATCATGTCATCTTGCTTAAGGCGTTACTCTGTTCTTATGAACTCAATACACTAGATGCATGCTGGATAGCGGTCGATGTGTGGAGTAATAGTAGTAGATGCAGGCAGGAGTCGGTCTACTTGTCTCGGACGTGATGCCTATATAGAATGATCATGCCTAGATAATCTCATAATTATTCGCTTTTCTATCAATTGCTCGACAGTAATTTGTTTACCCGCCGTAGAATATCGCTATCATGAGAGAAGCCACTAGAGAAAACTATGCCCCCTGGGTCTATTCTCAACATATCAATCTACGTCTATTTTACTTTTACCGCTTTTATTTGTTGTTCTTATAAACTAAAAATACCAAAAATATAAACTATCATCTCTATCAGATCTCACTTTCGTAAGTGACTGTAAAGGGATTGACAACCCCTTATCGTGTTGGCTGCGAAGTTCTTATTTGCTTGTGTAGGTGCGAGGGACTCGCGCGTGGTCTCCTACTAGATTGATACCTTGGTTCTCAAAAACTGAGGGAAATACTTGCGCTATTGTGCTGCATCTCCATTTCCTCTTCGAGGGAATACAACGCAAGCTCAAGAAGTAGCAAGAAGAATTTCTCTCGCGGTTGCCGGGGAGGCTTACACAAAAGTCATATACCAAGTACCTATCACAAACCCTTTTCCTTCGCATTACATTTATTTGCCTCTCGTTTTCCTCTCCCCCACTTCACCCTTGTCGTTTTATTTGCCCTTCTTCCGCCGTGTGTTTATCGTTCGCTTGCTTCTTGTTTGCTTGTGTGTGTTGGATTGCTTGCTTGTCACTATGTCTCAGAACAATATGAAATTGTGTGACTTCTCCAATACCAACAATAATGATTTTATTAGCACTCCGATTGATCCTATTACCGATGCTGAATCTTGTGAGATCAATGCTGCTTTGTTGAATCTTGTCATGAAAGATCAATTCTCCGGCCTTCCTAGTGACGATGCCGCTACCCATCTAAACAACTTTGTTGATTTGTGTGATATGCAAAAGAAAAGGGATACGGATAACGATATTGTTAAATTGAAGTTATTTCCGTTTTCACTTAGAGATCGTGCTAAAACTTGGTTTTCCTGTTTGCCTAGAAATAGTATTGATTCGTGGAATAAGTGCAAAGATGCTTTTACCTCTAAGTATTTCCCTCCTGCTAAGATCATCTCTCTTAGAAACGATATTATGAATTTTAAACAACTAGATCATGAGCATGTTGCACAAGCTTGGGAGAGAATGAAATTGATTATACGTAATTGCCCTACACATGGTTTGAATCTATGGATGATTATTCAGAACTTTTATGCTTGCTTGAATTTTGCTTCTAGAAATCTTTTAGATTTGGCCGCCGGGGGCACTTTCATGGAAACTACCTTAGGAGAAGCTACCAAACTCCTAGATAATATTATGGTTAATTATTCTCAATGGCACACCGAAAGATCTACTAGTAAAAAAGCGCATGCTATCGAAGAAATTAGTGTTTTGAGTGGAAAGATGGATGAACTTATTGAATTATTTGCGGCTAAGAGTGCTTCTTCTGATCCTAATGATATGCCTTTGTCCACTTTGATTGAGAATAACAATGAATCTTTGGATGTGAATTTTGTTGGTAGGAATAATTTTGGTAACAATGCTTATAGGGGTAATTTTAATCCTAGGCCTTTTCCTAGTAATTCCTCTAATAATTATGGTAATTCCTACAACAACTCTTATGAAAAGATGCCTTCTGAATTTGAAACTAGTGTTAAGGAGTTTATGATCTCGCAAAAGAATTTCAATGCTTTGCTTGAAGAGAAAATGCTTAAGGTTGATGAATTGGCTAAAAGTGTGGATAGAATTATTCTTGATGTTGATTCTTTGAAACTTAGATCTATCCCACCTAAGCATGATATCAATGAGTCTCTCAAAGCCATGAGAATTTCCATTGATGAATGCAAAGAAAGAACCGCTAGAATGCATGCTAAAAGAGAGGATTATATTAAATCGTGTTCTTCTAGTTGTCATGAAAATAAAGATGAAGATCTGAAAGTTATTGATGTGTCTCCTATTATATCCTTGTTTTCTAGTATAAATCTTGATGAAGATAGGATTGGAGACGATTCTGCTTTAAGGTGTCCCAATGATTCGGAGTTTTTAGATCTTGATGCTAAAATTGCTAAAAGTGGGAGTGAAGAGATTAAAACTTTGCATAGTGATGAACCCACTACTTTGGATTTCAAGGGATTCAATTATGATAATTTCTCTTTGATTGATTGCATTTCCTTGTTGCAATCCGTGCTAAATTCTCCGCATGCTTATAGTCAAAATAAAGCTTTCACCAAACACATAGTTGATGCTTTGATGCAATCTTATGAAGAAAAACTTGAGTTAGAAGTTTCTATCCCTACAAAGCTTTATGATGAATGGGAACCTACTATCAAAATAAAAATAAAAGATCATGAATGCTATGCTTTGTGTGATTTGGGTGCAAGTGTCTTCACTATCCCCAAAAACTTTGTGTGATTTGCTAGGGTTCCATGAGCTTGATGATTGTTCTTTAAATTTGTATCTTGCGGATTCCACTATTAAGAAACATATGGGAAGAATTAATGATGTTATTATTGTTGCCAATAGGAATTATGTGCCCATAGATTTCATTGTTCTTGATATAGATTGCAATCCTTCATGTCCTATTATTCTTGGTAGACCTTTCCTTAGAACGATTGGTGCAATTATTGATATGAAGGAAGGAAATATTAGATTCAAATTTCCATTAAGGAAAAGCATGGAACACTTTCCTAGAAAGAAAATCAAATTACCATATGAATATATCATGAGAGCCACTTATGGATTGCCTTCCAAAGATGGCAATACCTAGATTTATCTTGTATTGTGCCTAGCTAGGGGCGTAAAATGATAGCGCTTATTGGGAGGCAACCCAATTTTATATTTTTTTGGTTTTTGTTGCTGTTAGGGAATACATATTTCATCTAGCCTCTGATTAGATGTGGTTTCATGTTTTGTTTAGTGTTTGTGCCAAGTAGAACCTTTGGGAAGACTTGTGTGAAGTTTATGTGATCTTGCTGTGAAAAACAGAATCGTTACGCTCGCTAAAGTGGTCTTCAGATTTTACTGGAGCGTGCTTTTTAGTTGATTCTTTTTGCAGATTATTGGTAGAAAACTTCTGCAAATTTACCAATTTATTTTGAATTTCTTGGAGTTCCAGAAGTAGGCGAAACCTGCAGATTACTACAGACTGATCTGTTTTTGACAGATTCTGTTTTTCGTGTGTTGTTTGCTTATTCCGATGCATCTATGAGTAGTATTGGAGGATATGAACCATAGAGAAGTTGGAATACAGTAGGTTTAACACCAATATAAACAAAGAATGAATTCATTGCTGCACCTTTGAGTAGTGGTTTGCTTTCTTATACTAACGGAGCTCACGAGAATTTTTGTCTAAGTTTTGTGTTGTGAAGTTTTCAAGTTTTGAGTATTGCTTTGATGGACTATGGAACAAGGAGTAGCAAAGGCCTAAGCTTGGGGATTCCCATGGCACCCCAAGTAAATTCAAGATTATCAAAAGCCTAAGCTTGGGGATGCCCCGGGAAGGCATCCCCTCTTTCGTCTTCATCCATCGGTAACTATACTTGGAGCTATATTTTTATTCGTAACATGATATGTGTTTTGCTTGGAGCGTCTTGTATAATTTGAGTTTTTGCTTGTTAGTTTGTCACAATAATACTTGCTGGACACACCTATTTGAGAGAGTTAAATATGACCTAGAATTATTAGAACACTCTATATGCTTCACTTATATCTTTTGAGTTGAATAGTTTTTGCTCTAGTGCTTCACTTATATCTTTTAGAGCACGGTGGTGGTAATATTTTGTAGAAATTTTTTGAACTCTCATGCTTCACTTATATCCTTTTGAGATTCTATTAAAACAGCATGGTAATGCGTTTAGGCTAAAGAAATTAGTCTTCACATGATAAACATCCAATGTCAATGTAGTAAAAAAATTCACATTAAGTGCATTGAATATGATGAGATGTTGGATGCTTGATAATTGTTTTGAGATATGAGGATAGTGATATTAAAGTCATGATAGTGGAGTTATTATGAATATAGAAATACTTGTGTTAAGGTTAGTGATTCCCGTATCATGCACGTATGGTGAACCGCTATGTGACGAAGTTAGAGCATGAGGTATTTGTAGAGTGCCAACCTTTGTGTGGAGGTCGGGGGCGCGCGATGGTTAACTCCTACCAACCTCCCCCCTAGGATCATGCGTTGATTGCTTTGTTTTGATGACTTGTAGATTTTTGCAACAAGTATATGAGTTCTTATGACTAATGTTGAGTCCATGGATTATACACACTCTCACCCTTCCACCATTGCTAGCCTCTCTTGTACCTCGCAACTTTCGCCGGTGCCATAAACCCACTATATATCCTTCCTCAAAACAGCCACCATATTGTTCCTCAAGACAGCCACCATACCTACCTATCATGGCATTTCCATAGCCATTCCGAGATATATTGCCATGCAACTTTCCACCGTTCCGTTCATATGACACGCATCATATTGTCATATTGCCATGCATGATCATGTAGTTGACATCGTAGTTGTGGCAAAGCCACCATGCATAATTTTTCATATATGTCACTCTTGATTCATTGCATATCCCGGTACACCGCCGGAGGCATTCATGTAGAGTCATACTTGTTGTAGTATCGAGTTGTAATTTTGAGTTGTAATAAAAAGTGTGATGATCATCATTATTAGAGCATTGTCCCATGTGAGAAAAGGCCAATAAAAAAAAGAGATGGCCCAAAAAAATAGAGAGGGGCTAATAAAAAAAGAGAAAGCCCCTCCAAAAAAATGAGAGAAAAGAGAGAAGGGACAATTGCTACTATCTTTTTTCCACACTTGTGCTTCAAAGTAGCACCATGTTCTTCATTGTAGAGAGTCTCATGCTTAGTCACTTTCATATACTAGTGGGAATTTTCATTATAGAACTCGGCTTGTATATTCCAACGATGGGCTTCCTCAAATGCCCTAGGTCTTCGTGAGCATGCAAGTTGGATGCACACCCACTAGTTTCTTTTGTTGAGCTTTCATTCATATTTAGCTCTAGTGCATCCGTTGCATGGCAATCCCTACTCACTCACATTGATATCTATTGATGGACATCTCCATAGACCGTTGATACGCCTAGTCGATGTGAGACTATCTCCCTCCTTTTTGTATTCTCCACAACCACCTCTATTCCACCCATAGTGCAATATCCATGGCTCACGCTCATGTATTGTGTGAAAATTGAAAGGTTTGAAAAGATAAAGTATGAAAACAAGTGCTTGGCTGAAATTGGGGTTGTGCATGATATGAATATTTTGTGTGATGAAGAGGGAGCATAGCCAGACTATATGATTTTGTAGGGATAACTTTCTTTAGCCATAGTATTTTTAGAAGACATGATTGATTTCTTAGTATGCTTGAAGTATTGTTATTTCTTATGTCAATATAGACTTTTATCTTGAATCTTTCAGATCTGAACATTCATGACACAATTAAGAGAATTACATTGAAAACTATATTGGTTAGTATTCCACATCAAAAATTCTTCCTTTATCATTTACCTACTCGAGGACGAGCAGGAATTAAGCTTGGGGATGCTTGATACGTCTCCAACGTATCTATATTTTTTTATTGTTCCATGCTATTATTTATGAAGTCTTGGATGTTTAATGGGCTTTATCATTCACTTTTATATCATTTTTGGGACTAATCTACTAACCCAAAGGCCCAGTCCATATTGCTGTTTTTGCCTGTTTCAGGGTTTTGCAGAAAAAGTATATCAAACGGAGTCCAAACGGAATGAAACCTTGGCGAGAGATATTTTTGGAGAAAATCACGCACACGGAGCTTGAGAACCACGTCAGGGGATCAAGAGGTGGCCCACGAGGGTGGGGGGCTCCCCCTGCCTCGTGGCCCCCTCGAGCGTCCCCCGGTGCCCTCCTTCTTCCTATATAAGTCTACGTACCCCAGAAACAGCATGGACAGAGAGAAAACCCTAATTCCACCGCCGTACCTTCTGTTCCCGTGAAGATCCCATCTTGGAGCCTGTTCCGGAGCTCCATCGGAGGGGGATCCATCATGGAGTTCTTCATCATCGCCCTCACCATGAGTTGTGAGTAGTTTACCACAGACCTTCGGGTCCATAGCTAGTATCTAGATGGCTTCTTCTCTCTCTCTGGATCTCAATACAAACTTCTCCTCGGTCTTCAAGGAGATCTATTCGATGTAATCTCTTTTTGCGGTGTGTTTGTCGAGATCCGATGAATTGTGAGTTTATGATCAAGGTTATCTATGAAAGATATTTGGTTCTTCTCTGAACTTTTTATGTGTGCTCATAATATCCTTGCAAGTCTCTTCGGATTATTGGTTTGGTTTGGCCTACTAGATCTATAGTTCTTGCAATGGGAGAAGTGCTTGGCTTTGGGTTCAATCTTGCGGTGTCCTTTCCCAGTGACAGTAGGGGCAGCAAGGCACGTATTGTATTGTTGCCATCGAGGATAAAAAGATGGGGTTTATATCATATTTCTTGAGTTTATCCCTCTACATCATGTCATCTTGCTTAAGGCATTACTCTGTTCTTATCAACTCAATACACTAGATGCATGCTGGATAGCGGTCGATGTGTGGAGTAATAGTAGTAGATGCAGGCAGGAGTCGGTCTACTTGTCTCGGACGTGATGCCTATATACAATGATCATGCCTAGATAGTCTCATAATTATTAGCTTTTCTATCAATTGCTCGACAGTAATCTGTTTACCCGCCGTAGAATATCGCTATCATGAGAGAAGACACTAGAGAAAACTATGGCCCCCGGGTCTATTCTCCACATATCAATCTATGTCTACTTTACTTTTACCGCTTTTATTTGTTGTTCTTATAAACTAAAAATACCAAAAATATAAACTATCATATCTATCAGATCTCACTTTCGTAAGTGACCGTAAAGGGATTGACAACCCCTTATCGCGTTGGCTGCGAAGTTCTTATTTGTTTGTGCACGTGCGAGGGACTCGCGCGTGGTCTCCTACTGGATTGATACCTTGGTTCTCAAAAACTGAGGGAAATACTTACGCTACTGTGTTGCATCTCTCTTTCCTCTTCGAGGGAATACAATGCAAGCTCAAGAAGTAGCAAGGAACGCCTTGTGTGCTATCAAACGTCACAATGTAACTGGGTGAATATAAAGATGCTCTACGGGTGTCTCCGAAGGTGTTTGTGGTGTTGGCATAGATCGAGAATAGGATTTGTCACTTCGAGTGTCGGAGAGGTGTATGTGGGCCCTCTCGGTAATACACATCATAATAAGCCTTGCAAGCAAATGACTAATGAGTTAGTCACGAGATGATGTATTATAGAATGAGTAAAGAGACTTGCCGGTGATGAGATTGAACTAGGTATGATGATACCGACGATCAAATCTCGGGCAAGTGATGTCTACACACGCTTCTATTCTTGTAGACTATGTTGGGCCTCCAAGCGCAGAGGTTTGTAGGACAGCAGCAATTTCCCTCAAGTGGATGACCTAAGGTTTATCGAACTCAGGGAAGTAGAGGTCGAAGATGGTCTCTCTCAAGCAACCCTGCAACTAAGATACAAGAAGTCTCTTGTGTCCCCAACACACCTAATACAACTAGGAGTTGTATAGGTGCACTAGTTCGGCGAAGAGATGGTAAAATATGGATGATAGGAGTGGCAAAGCAAAGTAATATAAATCTGTAATAAAAAGTGCAGCAAGCAAACAAGTGGTAAACGTGAGCACAAATGGTATTGCAATGGTGGAAACAAGGCCTAGGCTTCATACTTTCACTAGTGGCAACTCCCAACAACATTAACATAATCGAATCACATGATATATCCCATAAAACATGCAATGGAGACGCACCCGGAGGTCATTCCTTCGTGGTCAAGAGAGGACGAGAATTATGTAGGGCTACAAAAGCACACCTCAAAGTTCGTAGTTCTCAATCTAAGGATTTCCCAATGTCACCGCGGCCATCCAAAGAGAGTCCCACAATCACCACAACATATCTAAAGGATAGTCAAAGACAAGCACCAAGAGACTCTCAATCTTCAATCAACACACAAGAGAGGAAATCACTCATGAAAATATTTTTCTAATCCATGTCCAATAGACCGCTGTCACCTTGGTCTCGGGGATTATACTAGATAAAGACAAGTGAGTACATCAATCCAATACATAGAGGAAGGGGAAACATCATGGGATCACCCTAGATTAACATAGCCTATGATCACAACGAAGATCACATCATGGGAGAGAGAGATAACCACATAGCTACTGGTAGAAACCTCAGCCCTGAGGAGGAACTACTCCCGCATCATGGAGGGAGGAAGCAACGTCGATGGAGATGAATCCGGGGGCACTTCCCCGTCCCGGCAGGGTGCCGGCTGATGTCTACACACGCTTCTACACTTGTAGACTATGTTGGGCCTCCAAGCGCAGAGGTTTGTAGGACAGCAACAATTTCCCTCAAGTGGATGACCTAAGGTTTATCGAACTCAGGGAAGTAGAGGTTGAAGATGGTCTCTCTCAAGCAACCCTGCAACTAAGATACAAGAAGTCTCTTGTGTCCCCAACACACCTAATACACTTGTTAGATGTATAGGTGCACTAGTTCGGCGAAGAGATGTTAAATGGCAAGTGATATGGATGGCAAAACAAAGTAATATAAATCTGTAATAAAAAGTGCAGCAAGCAAACAAGTGGTAAACGTGAGCACAAAGGGTATTGCAATGGTGGAAACAAGGCCTAGGGATCATACTTTCACTAGAGGCAACTCCCAACAACATTAACATAATCGAATCACTTGATATTTCCCATAAAACATGCAATGGAGATGCACCCGGAGGTCATTCCTTCGTGGTCAAGAGAGGACGAGAATTATGTAGGGCTACAAAAGCACACCTCAAAGTTCGTAGTTCTCAATCTAAGGATTTCCCAATGTCACCGCGGCCATCCAAAGAGAGTCCCACAATCACCACAACATATCTAAAGGATAGTCAAAGACAAGCACCAAGAGACTCTCAATCTTCAATCAACACACAAGAGAGGAAATCACTCATGAAAATATTTTTCTAATCCATGTCCAATAGACCGCTGTCACCTTGGTCTCGGGGATTATACTAGATAAAGACAAGTGAGTACATCAATCCAATACATAGAGGAAGGGGAAACATCATGGGATCACCCTAGATTAACATAGCCTATGATCACAACGAAGATCACATCATGGGAGAGAGAGATAACCACATAGCTACTGGTAGAAACCTCAGCCCCGAGGAGGAATTACTCCCGCATCATGGAGGGAGGAAGCAACGTCGATGGAGATGAATCCGGGGGCACTTCCCCGTCCCGGGAGGGTGCCGACTGATGTCTACACACGCTTCTACACTTGTAGACTATGTTGGGCCTCCAAGCGCAGAGGTTTGTAGGACAGCAGCAATTTCCCTCAAGTGGATGACCTAAGGTTTATCGAACTCAGGGAAGTAGAGGTTGAAGATGGTCTCTCTCAAGCAACCCTGCAACTAATATACAAGAAGTCTCTTGTTTCCCCAACACACCTAATACACTTGTTAGATGTATAGGTGCACTAGTTCGGCGAAGAGATGTTAAATGGCAAGTGATATGGATGGCAAAACAAAGTAATATAAATCTGTAATAAAAAGTGCAGCAAGCAAACAAGTGGTAAACGTGAGCACAAATGGTATTGCAATGGTGGAAACAAGGCCTAGGGATCATACTTTCACTAGAGGCAACTCCCAACAACATTAACATAATCGAATCACATGATATTTCCCATAAAACATGCAATGGAGACGCACCCGGAGGTCATTCCTTCGTGGTTAAGAGAGGACGAGAATTATGTAGGGCTACAAAAGCACACCTCAAAGTTCGTAGTTCTCAATCTAAGAATTTCCCAATGTCACCGCGGCCATCCAAAGAGAGTCCCACAATCACCACAACATATCTAAAGGATAGTCAAAGACAAGCACCAAGAGACTCTCAATCTTCAATCAACACACAAGAGAGGAAATCACTCATGAAAATATTTTTCTAATCCATGTCCAATAGACCGCTGTCACCTTGGTCTCGGGGATTATACTAGATAAAGACAAGTGAGTACATCAATCCAATACATAGAGGAAGGGGAAACATCATGGGATAACCCTAGATTAACATAGCCTATGATCACAACGAAGATCACATCATGGGAGAGAGAGATAACCACATAGCTACTGGTAGAAACCTCAGCCCCGAGGAGGAACTACTCCCGCATCATGGAGGGAGGAAGCAACGTCGATGGAGATGAATCCGGGGGCACTTCCCCGTCCCGGCAGGGTGCCGGCTGATGTCTACACACGCTTCTACACTTGTAGACTATGTTGGGCCTCCAAGCGCAGAGGTTTGTAGGACAGCAGCAATTTCCCTCAAGTGGATGACCTAAGGTTTATCGAACTCAGGGAAGTAGAGGTTGAAGATGGTCTCTCTCAAGCAACCCTGCAACTAAGATACAAGAAGTCTCTTGTGTCCCCAACACACCTAATACACTTGTTAGATGTATAGGTGCACTAGTTCGGCGAAGAGGTGTTAAATGGCAAGTGATATGGATGGCAAAACAAAGTAATATAAATCTGTAATAAAAAGTGCAGCAAGCAAACAAGTGGTAAACGTGAGCACAAATGGTATTGCAATGGTGGAAACAAGGCCTAGGCTTCATACTTTCACTAGTGGCAACTCCCAACAACATTAACATAATCGAATCACATGATATTTCCCATAAAACATGCAAGGGGGACGCACCCGGAGGTCATTCCTTTGTGGTCAAGAGAGGACGAGAATTATGTAGGGCTACAAAAGCACACCTCAAAGTTCGTAGTTCTCAATCTATGGATTTCCCAATGTCACCGCGGTCATCCAAAGAGAGTACCACAATCACCACAACATATCTAAAGGATAGTCAAAGACAAGCACCAAGAGACTCTCAATCTTCAATCCACACACAAAAGAGGAAATCACTCATGAAAATATTCTTCTAATCCATGTCCAATAGACCGCTGTCACCTTGGTCTCGGGGATTATACTAGATAAAGACAAGTGGGTACATCAATCCAATACATGGAGGAAGGGGAAATATCATGGGATCACCCTAGATTAACATAGCCTATGATCACAACGAAGATCACATCATGGGAGAGAGAATTGACCACATAGCTACTGGTACAAACCTCAGCCCCGAGGAGGAACTACTCCCGCATCATGGAGGGAGGAAGCAACGTCGATGGAGATGAATCCGGGGGCACTTCCCGTCCCGGCAGGGTGCCGGCACAGGAATTCTGGTCCCCCGAAACTTGGTGGCGATGGCGGCGGAGGTCGGAATAGCTTCTGGAGAAAAGGGTTCCGGCCTCGAGGGTTTCGGGACACGGTGTAAATATATGCCAAAGGGGGGCGTCAGAGGAGGCTTGGGGGGCCCAGGCGCCCTGGCGGCGCGCCCTCTGGCCGCCTGGAGCCCTGGTGGCCCCCCTCCGGCCCTACTTTGTCCGCATGGAAGCTTCCGAAACGCTGATTTTTTATATATTTTTCCCGGAATTTTTCTGGCAGTTTACGTAATGGGAAAACCTGAAATACAAAAACAGCAGAAAACAGATTCTGGCACTGGGGTGCACTGAGTTAATAGGTTAGTCTAAATATGATCAAAAGTGTATGGAAGTGCATAAATATCATAACAATATCACACAAAAGAGGCATGGAGCAAGCAGAAATTATAGATACGTTTTGGACGTATCAACATCCCCAAGCTTAATTCCTGCTCGTCCTCGAGTAGGTAAATGATAACAAGCATAATTTCTGTGGTGACATGCTATTAACCATATAAGAACTTTTCACAGTCACATGACAAATGCTTACTGAGATATGAATCTGTAGTAATTAAGTTTCCTCATGAGAATATCACAAAGAACTGAAAGTTTTACAATATGATACTGAAACACTCAATAGATTTGTAGTGAGCATGGTGTGCAAATATGACAAAGTGGTACCTCGCTTGCCCCCTTTAGTGAAGCAAAACATAAATGCAGGGGCACCACCAAGGTTTAAGTGACGACTAGATACAATGATTTCAGAATAAACGATATCATAATCATGCAAAAGACAATGGTACTTTGGGACAATGCACATTACACTCAGAATGACAATCATGCTCTCAATAGTTGGTGCTTTAAAGAAAGAAGGTGGAGACTCTCGAACCGTGGCTTTTGATGGCAAGGTTGAAAACCCGTGGTCGGAAACAAAAACTAAACATGTACCAGAGCTCTTGGTTTTTAAAACAGAAGTAAAAATTATTTTTGGGATATGCATATTTTGTCAACGAATGCTAGCAGATAACTCAATCACTTCTCGAGCTGGACAAGTTTCGAGGAACGGCTCCCGCACGAGGACGATCACATCCTCTTAATCTCCTTTGTTTATCACTGCCAAAGTTTTCTGATTTCTCATGAACAAAGCGTGAAGGAGGGTTTGTTTGTTGTATATTTTTTAATGAGCCGGGCGCACTCTTTGCCAGTTCCTTCTCGTATTAGGGGTTTGCACATTAGACATGCAATCCCGGGGTGAAGCTTGTCCAACTTAAAAAGATCATGAATTAACTACTACTTCCTCATGAGCTAAAACATAGGCACAAAAGAGAAATGCTTTTTTGATTAATTTTGAGATGGTACACGAAAGTCTTCGTTAGGAATGGCAAATAAATACCATGTATAGGAAGGTATGGTGGACTCATATGGCATAACTGGTTTAAAGGATTTTGGATGCACAAGCAGTCAGTCCGCTTAGTACAGGCGAAGGTTAGCAAAAGACTGGGAGCGACCAACTAAGAGAGCAATGACGGTCATAATCATGCAGAGCGACAAAGCAACATTGAATCAAGCATGGAAGTTATATCGCTACTCAGAAATTAAAGATCATCAAGGCTTGATAGACTTTCTTTACAGTCTTAAATATGCGTGAGCATATGCCAAGTCAATCAAAATAAATTCTTGGAGGAAGATATCACTAAACCATACCACATCATAGGCAAACAAATCATGTTGGTACTTCAATAACACATTAAGAACCCCCCAGCTATTTGAGACTAACCATAAGAAAACATGAACTACTAAGCACCATTATGCACATAGCACTTTCATCATAGACATATCAACCAGTGCGACAGAAGCCAACTCTCTTAACAAGATAAGCATGATAACTCAAGAGAGTTCCAGCGACCAACTAAACAAAAGCTCTTTAAAAAGTAAAGCATGAAAACTAAGAGCTGAACATGACAGTAGCTATTGAAAGACAAAGAACATACACAGCAAAGATAAACATGAAAATCCTATGTTATGTTCTAGGTTGAAGTGGAGCGTGTTTCTCTCCCACACAAAGAAAGATGGGTTCCAACTCGTTATGAACAGCAAGCAAAGCTAAAGGAAACTAAAAAGGAAACTAAAAGCAAGACGCTCCAAGCATAGCACATAACACATGAAGTGATTAAAATATAGTGGAACGAAAGACGAACTGATAATTGTTGATGGAGAAGGGGATGCACGGGGGCATCCCCAAGCTTAGATGCTTGAGTCTTATTGAATATTTCTTGGGGGTGCACGGGGCATCCCCAAGCTTGAGCGTTTGACACTCCTGAATCTTTTTATCATATTCCCTCGCACACTTGAAAACTCCCTTCATACATAACTCATCATAATCTGATTAGCGAGGTTAGTACCCATAATAAAATAATTTTTCCTTGCTGGAAATAAGGATAATCTTGAAGGTCTACTGTTTCTCAAGATTGCCAAAAGGTTTTTGCAAAGAAAAAGCAAGCTCAAGGTTTGCAAAACGAAGGAAAGGCAAAACAGGACAGAATCTGTGAAAAACAGACCAGCAGGTAGTAAATAATTTTTTTGGGGCACTTCTGCAACTCAAATCAAAAAACTCAAAACAGATGCCCGAAAGCCAATTGTATAGAGCACGCTGTCGAAAAAATTCAGACCAAAAAGATGACCTGGTGATTTTATACGAATTTTTCTATCCAAGGACAGAATCTGTTTCCTGGACAGCACGTCACAACTCTTGAACTCTCTTGCAATCGGAGTCTAAACTTGGTACAAAACTGAAAAGTAAAGATACAATGATGTTGCTACAGTAGTAACAAACATCAAGACCACTAAAAACTGAAAGAACAAACTGAAAGCAAAGATAACAAGGGTTGTCTCCCTAGAGCTCTTTCTTGATAGCCATAAAGATAGGCTTAAGACTTTAATGATTCTCTCGTAGGAATAAGAGTTGAAGAACAAAAGAAAGCATCAAGAAGCAAATACCAAACAAATTTAAGCCTAACATGCTTCATATGCATAGGAATATTGCAATAGAATAATTCATTGAAGCACAAAGCAATAAGCATAGGAAGACAAAACAAGTGCAGCTTCAAAACCTTCAACATAAAGAGAGGGAACTTGATATTATTGAAATATCTATAAGCATATGTTCCCTTCTCATAATAATTTTCAGTGGGATCACGAATAAACTCAACAATATAAGCATCACATAAAGCATTGTTACCATGATCCACATGCAAAAAGGTACTCTTACTCTCCTCATAAGCATAATCTTTCTCATTGGTAATAGTGGGAGTAGGACTATCATAAACAACTTGAACACTATAGATTAATTGTGTATTAGGAAGATGGTGTTCAACAAGGGAGTAATTCCCTCCATGATTATGACAAGTTTCATAAGGATAATTTCTCCTTATGTCATAGGTACCTTTATAATCACTATAGGTTGGAGTTATAACATCATCATAGTAGAGAAGAGCATTATCATTTCAAGATCATAAGTAGCATTATCATCATTTTCCCAATCACAATAAGTAACATGCATATCATAATCAAAATCATCTTCAATAGTACCTACGGACGTATCATCAAGATGATAATTAAGGCAATAAACTTCACCTTCTTCTTTAAACTTACAACCGTTAGGATAAAAGTTGATGGGAGGAATATGCTCAGGCCAGGTTGATACCCATTCTTCTTCCTTCTTGCTCCTCTTCCTCCTCCTCTTCTTTTTCTTCTTTTTCTCCTTAGGAGGGAGTGGTTGGAGATGAAGCTTCTCCACATATCCTGGTTTATCATTAGAAACAATAGGGGAAACTTGGGAGATACTCTCCTTTTTATTAGCAGAAATATAAGAGACATTTTTATACTTTGGTAAAGTTCCCTCCTTTCTAATCTTACTTATGTAATCATTTTCACGGCAATTAACAACACAATAGAGATGGCAATTTTGCAAAGTGTTTTTTATTCCTATGGCATTAACATCTAGCCAAGAAGTCTTTTCTGTTAACTCTTCACACATCAAAAATAACATAAGATCATCATAAAGATCAGAGGTGATCATGTTATCACATAACTGGTTAACAGTTATGTTTTGAAAGTTCATGCATTGAAAATTAAAGTGACCCTCTATACAGCAAAGTTCACAAGTAAAAGGATAAAGGTCACACAATTCTCTAGCAATTTCATTTAAATCTCTGGCCCAAGTGATTGTTCTTTCATGCTTATGTTGCTTACAATACTTCTCTTCTTCAATCATAGGCCTTTCACAAGGTCTATCCACTCCACAAAAATTAACATGCTTATATAAAACCTCATTTTTAGGAATTGGATCATGCATGTTGCAATCATCATGAACAATTTCATTTTCTTTGCAATTCTCTTTAAAAGGTTCATGATGCTTGATCCAATCCTCCTTAGGCATATTAAGATGTGAAGCAAAAGATTTGAGGAAATCAATAGGGAGTTGAGAATCAAGCCCAAACTTAGCACTAAACTTATTAAAACTTGTAGTTTCAACAAAGGACTTAATGCAATCATACTCATAAATTATACCTGACTCTTTACCTTTGTCGATCTCCCAATCTTCAGTGTTGCGTTGAATTCTTTCAAGGAGTTCCCATTTAGCATCAATCTTTTCGTTTGTGAAAGAACCCATAGAGGAAGCATCGAACAAATCTTTATCCTGTCGAGAGAGCCTCGCATAGAAATAAGTAATAATCATATCTTTGGGGAGCCCATGGTTAGGACATTTTAGCATTAACGTTTTCAGTCTCCCCCAAGCTTGAGCTATGCTCTCTCCGTCATGAGGATAAAAATTATAAACATAATTCCTATTCTCATGGACTTCATGAAGAGGATAAAACTTGGAGTAAAAGAGAGACTGGATCTCTTCCCACTCCAGCAGGTGAGAGTCATCTAGTAGCCTATACCATTCCAATGCTTTTCCTTTCAGTGACAAGGCAAATAATTTCCTCATGACTTCATCTCTTGTCAAACCTGAAATCTTAAACAACTCACAAAGTTCTGTAAGTTTCAACAAATGAATACTAGGATTGACTGTCCCATCATAACAATCATTCCTAATTATTTCAATTATCCTAAGTGGTATTCGGAACGGGATACATTCAGTAGGTGGAGGAGACTTCTCTACCACGGGTGTGGTAAAGCGGCCTTCCCCAAGCAGCGAACTAAGAGCGCGGTTTTCCATAAACATAACTAGTGAAACTAAAAACAAGAAACGAAAAGATTTAATTGCAAGATCTAAAGATATACCTTCAAGCACTCACTTCCCCGGCAACGGCGCCAGAAATGGCTTGATGTCTACACACGCTTCTATTCTTGTAGACTATGTTGGGCCTCCAAGCGCAGAGGTTTGTAGGACAGCAGCAATTTCCCTCAAGTGGATGACCTAAGGTTTATCGAACTCAGGGAAGTAGAGGTCGAAGATGGTCTCTCTCAAGCAACCCTGCAACTAAGATACAAGAAGTCTCTTGTGTCCCCAACACACCTAATACAACTAGGAGTTGTATAGGTGCACTAGTTCGGCGAAGAGATGGTAAAATATGGATGATAGGAGTGGCAAAGCAAAGTAATATAAATCTGTAATAAAAAGTGCAGCAAGCAAACAAGTGGTAAACGTGAGCACAAATGGTATTGCAATGGTGGAAACAAGGCCTAGGCTTCATACTTTCACTAGTGGCAACTCCCAACAACATTAACATAATCGAATCACATGATATTTCCCATAAAACATGCAAGGGGGACGCACCCGGAGGTCATTCCTTTGTGGTCAAGAGAGGACGAGAATTATGTAGGGCTACAAAAGCACACCTCAAAGTTCGTAGTTCTCAATCTATGGATTTCCCAATGTCACCGCGGTCATCCAAAGAGAGTACCACAATCACCACAACATATCTAAAGGATAGTCAAAGACAAGCACCAAGAGACTCTCAATCTTCAATCCACACACAAAAGAGGAAATCACTCATGAAAATATTCTTCTAATCCATGTCCAATAGACCGCTGTCACCTTGGTCTCGGGGATTATACTAGATAAAGACAAGTGGGTAGATCAATCCAATACATAGAGGAAGGGGAAATATCATGGGATCACCCTAGATTAACATAGCCTATGATCACAACGAAGATCACATCATGGGAGAGAGAATTGACCACATAGCTACTGGTAGAAACCTCAGCCCCGAGGAGGAACTACTCCCGCATCATGGAGGGAGGAAGCAACATCGATGGAGATGAATCCGGGGGCACTTCCCCGTCCCGGCAGGGTGCCGGCATAGGAATTCTAGTCCCCCAAAACTTGGTGGCGATGGCAGCGGAGATCGGAATAGCTTCTGGAGAAAAGGGTTCCGGTCTCGAGGGTTTCGGGACGCGGTGTAAATATATGCTAAAGGGGGCGTCAGAGGAGGCCTGGGGGGCCCAGGCGCCCTGGCGGCGCGGCCAGGAGGGCGGGCGCGCCCTCTGGCCGCCTAGAGCCCTGGTGGCCCCCCTCCGTCCCTACTTTGGCCGCATGGAAGCTTCCGGAACGCTGATTTTTTATATATTTTTCCCGGAATTTTTCTGGCAGTTTACGTAATGGGAAAACCTGAAATACAAAAACAGCAGAAAACAGAAACTGGCACTGGGGTGCACTGAGTTAATAGGTTAGTCCAAATATGATCAAAAGTGTATGGAAGTGCATAAATATCATAGCAATATCACACAAAAGAGGCATGGAGCAAGCAGAAATTATAGATACGTTTTGGACGTATCAACAAGTAACATACCGGTGACAAAGGGAACAACGTATGTTGTTATGCGGTTTGACCGATAAAGATCTTCGTAGGATATGTAGGAACCAATATGAGCATCCAGGTTCTGCTATTGGTTATTGACCGGAGATATGTCTCGGTCATGTCTACATATTTCTCGAACCCGTAGGGTCCGCACACTTAATGTTCGATGGCGATTGGTATTATGAGTTTATGAGTTTTGATGTATCGAATGTAGTTCGGAGTCCCGGATGTGATCACAGACATGACGAGGAGTCTCGGAATTTCCGAGACATAAAGATTTATATATTGGAAGGTTATATTCGGACACCAGATGAGTTCCGGGAGTTATCGGATAAATACTGGAGTACCAGGAGGTTAACGGAACCTCCCAGGGGGTTATTGGGCCACATTAGCCCAAGTGGAGGAAGAGGAGGTGCGGCCAGCTAGGGGCGCACGGCCCCCCTAGCCCAAACCGAATTGGACTAGGGGGCACGCCCCCCTTTCCTTCTTCTTCTCCTCCTCTTCCTTCCTCTCCTACTCCAACTAGGGAAGGGGGGAACCCTACTCCCGGTTGGAGTAGAACTCCCCTAGGGCGCGCCATAGAGAGGGCCGGCCCCTCCCCTCCTCCACTCCTTTATATACGTGGGGAGGGGGCACCCCATAGACACACAAGTTGATTTTAGCCGTGTGTGGTGCCCCTCCCCACAATTACACACATCGGTCATATTGTTGCAGTGCTTAGGCGAAGCCCTGCGCCGGTAGCTTCATCATCACTGTCACCAGGCCGTTGTGCTGACGAAACTCTCCCGTGACGCTCAACTGGATCAAGAGCTCGTGGGACGTCATCGAGCTGAACGTGTGCTGAACGCGGAGGTGTCGTACATTCGGTGCTTGGATCGATTGGATCGCGAAGACGTTCGACTACATCAACCGCGTCACTAGACGCTTTCACTTTCGGTCTACGAGGGTACGTAGACACACTCTCCCCGCTCGTTTCTATGCTTCTCCTAGATAGATCTTGCGTGGTCGTAGGAAAATTTTGAAATACTACGTTTCCCAACAGTATGTTGGTAGATGCGTGCATGAGCAACCAAATTCGCCTTCTCTGGCTCTGCTTTCAGTTCAATAAAAGCCTTTTTTGTACTGCCCAACTGGAAAAGTGCCTCACCTTCTCAAACACCATCTTAGAAAAGTCTAATTTAAAAAATCGGAGCTCATTCTTCATCTTCCTCTTTTCTTCTGGTATCTTAAATTTTCTCCAGCATTGATAACATTTTCTCTAAGCCTGTCACTATTATCTTCACCATACATGGTCCAAAGCTTTGCTAGGCACATCTTCAGAGATTGTGGCCATTCTTGATCAAATCACTCGAGGTAAGAACACTTTCGTTTATTCTATAATATTTAAAAATAAATCAAATTACAATTATACAAAAAAATGAGTTTCTAGCAACTTAAAAAATCACCACATACCAATTCTGAGAATATGAAGAAAACATTTAATTATGATATCTTCTAAAAAATCAATGCGCAAATGAATTAATTGCTATTGAGATAAGAAGCAAATTCAGGAACATCACATGTTAAAATTAACTGCAACAACGCTGCAAATCCATTGGAACCACTGCCAACACAGCCTAAGGGCCCTAGCAAATTTTTCTAGGTCGAGAATACCCAACCAACCCAGATTGACAGGCTGGTAGACCAAATTCCAGTTGACCTTGCATTGGCCTCCAGAAACCTTATCAACGCCCGCCCACAAGAAAGCTCTATGAATCTTGGTGACGTCATCTTTGGTTCACGTTGGTACGTCTCGGGTTGTTAGGTAGTAGATGGCCTAAGAGGATAAAATCGACTTCCCCAGCGTTGAGCAACCTGCAATGTTTATATATCTTCCTTGCCATGGTGGTAGTTGCGGGCCGCATTGTCCACTAGGGATTGACAATCAGACTTTTTTAGGCTGTGAGTGGAAAGAGGTAACCCAAAGTAACGTAGTGGAAAGCCCACGTGTGTGGCTAGAAAACTTTGCAAAATGTCATGAAGGTCAATGTTCGCACATCGAATTGGCGCGACGATGCTTTTTGAGGGTTTGCCACGAGCCCGGTGACATCCCTGAAGCTTGCTAAATTTGCGGATAGACTGTTAGTGTCATCTTTGATAGGAGCAACGAAGATGGCCGCATCGTTCGCGTATAAAGAGGTGCGCACAGGGGTGGCCCGACCTTAGAGCCGATGCAGGACCTTGATCCGCGCTTCGTCGGGTAGTTGTTGTAAGGGATCGATGGCTCTGAAAAAAAGCACGGGGTAGTGGGTCATCCTGCCTGCCAAGCTTTATGCTCGGAATGCCATTTAAGAGAACTCGCGGTGAGGAAGTGGCACAAAGAGCGGTCAGTCACCTAGTTTCTGAATCTGTCCAGTAAACCTCGCTTCTGTAACAAATCTAAAAGATAGTCCCATCTAACGGAGTCGAAGGCCTTCTTAATGTCAATCTTGAACAACAAGGATGGGGTCCTTGCGCGATGCAGGCAACGGATTAATCCTCGCACAAACATAAAGTTGTTGTGGTTCTTTCTAGATTTAATGAAGGCGCTTTGTGAACGAGACACCAAACCATTCATGAGTGGAGATAGCCGGTTTTCCATAATTTTAGCCACAATCTTGGTGAAGGCATGAATTAGGTTGATTGGGTGGAAGTCAGAAATGTCTTCAGCGCTATCTTTCTTAGGGATCAACACTATGTTGGCTGAATTCAACCAATACAGGTTTGCGGTATGCAGGTTCAAGAAGGAGTTAATAATGTCCACCTTAATGATCTCCCAGCAAGATTTGAAAAAAGCTCCAGTGAAGCCGTCGGGTCCTAGAGCCTTATCCCTTAGCAACTGAGTGATTATTGTCAGGACTTTAGCCTCAGTGAAGTTCAAACCCAAAGCTCCAGGGACGCTTGGGACCATGATCCTGGGAAAGTAGTAGGGACAATGATCTGAGAGGGAAGAGGAGAGGGCATGTAAAATATGTGACCATCATTTCTCGCAAAAAAAATGTGACCATCAAAGGATAAATCCCACTCCGCAATGCAAAAGGAGTCAGCTTGCTAAGAGCATCTACAGCCGGGCGCCCCAAACCAGCTTCAAACGCCCGGGCGGCCCGCCCGATCACTAACCGGTCATGATTTTTTGACCCATAAGGGCCCCTCAAACGGGACTTAAATGCTCGGGCTAACCGTCATCCCTCATATCCGGCCCAAATATGAGGCGGATATGGGGGCGCCCGGGCCCGCCCGCCACGTTAGTCTGACGGTGAGGTCCGACGCGAAAACGCCAGGAAACCCGACGGTCTGACGGACGTCGCGTCCGTTGCCGTGGTGTGAACGCCGTGTGGCGCTGTTCCGGCTCGCCGCCCAATACCAAATCCGGCTATTTATGCCGGCCAGCATCCCGCAACCCTAACCCATCCACCTCTCCCCTCTTTGCGCCGCCAGTCCGAGCCCATCCACCTCCTCCCTCTCCCGCTCCGGCGCTCTACCCATGGTCCAACGCTCCGCCCATGCTCCGGCACTCTGCCATGGTCCGAAGAAAGATCACCTACTACGCCATGTTGACGCTGGAGCGTTGCTACGAGATCCAGCAGGAGATCCGGGCGAGGCAAGCCACGCGCGTCGCCCGCATTCCTGTCGGGCTGCCTCCGGACTCGCCGAAGTCGGAGGAGGAGCCGGGGGGGAGGAGGAGGAGGAGATAGCTCCGATGGAGGTCGAGGAGGCAGAGGAGGTGGAGCAGCAGGAGTCGGAGCTGCCGGAGCAACAGCTGCAGGGCTTCAACATGGAGTAGGCGGAGGCGGAGTTCGTCGTTGCCCAGTCCGACGACATGGCGGAGCAGCACGCCTTCCTGGAGTCCATCCATAATGAGGCCTATGTGGAGGCCAACCGGGCGTTCCTCTGGCGGGAGCCGGCGGAGTCCGACGCGCTCTTCGCCGAACTCGATGCGGAGATAGAGACGGAGAAGGCCAGAGTGGAGGCGCCGAAGGAGTCGGAGCTGGAGCTGTCGCCCATGCTGCCGGTGTCGGGCACGGAGATTGTCGACATCTCCGACGAGGAGTAGCTAGGTAATCGATGTAGTACGTTGATTTATAGTTTGCATGCCTTTATATGAATTTGAGAATCTATTCTGAGATATTCGGATGCAAAAAGTAAAATATTGAGGAATGTTCGGTCATTGCTCGCGAACGCGCCAGATGGGTCATATTTAACATATCGGACCGTTGATGCTCTAGGAGTGGGGTTTTGCCACCCGCAAACAAAAAAAAACAAAAAAAAGGAGTGGGGTTTTGCCGCTCGGTGAACCGCTCATTTTGAAGATGAATCTCGCTACCTTGTCCGGACCCGTGCATGCATGTTGCACCATGGACGGCACGGGCTGAGCGGGGTTCTGGCCGTCAGATGGAGCAGTAGACCGCGCCTTACATCGGAAGGTTCGCCGCCCGCTGCTATGACAGGTCTGTGCGGCCAGCTTCCGTGGCAGACGCCATGCAGTGATGCAGGAGGAAGCGTTGCAGTCTTGACTCTGCATGAGCACTGTGCACCTGCTCGGACCAATTAAACGCGCCAACCATGACCATGCACGGTTCGGCAGAAGAAAGCCAGTAATGGTGCTGCCCTTGCATTTCATATAGGAGTACTAGCAATACAGACATCCAACCAGATCAACTCTATTTCGTCCATCATCTGCCCAGCAAACACGCAATGCTCCGCTGACCTACCACGATCAATTATGTGAGCGGCGACAGGCAAGCTGCCTGGAAAAAATCCGAAAAATATACTGGTTGCCTGAAAAAAAAAAGGGTGTAAATGGAATTTTTTAGCCGTCCAATTTAAATCCTTCCTCCTGATCCAGCCCTGGCCCAACCATCCGCTGCCGCAGCCCTGAGAGAATCTCCACCCGTCGCCCAGGATGCCTCCCAGGACACTTTTTAGATTCGGTTTTAAGTCCGGCGACATTTTTTGTTTTGCTGAAAAACGGTCCAGCTGCGTCCTTAGGGTTCCCTTAGGAAGTCTAAATAGCATCGGCAAACTCAGGTGAAACCCATCGCGTTTGGGAGTTTTGGGGGGCGCCTGTGTGTCTCCCCACATGTCTTTTTCTTGACCCACTTAATCATTTCCCTCATAAAATTTTGGTTAGGATGAAGTGTGACTGGGAAGATGCCCTTCCAAGCACTCCTACTTCGGCCGGATAAAACAATTGGCCTCTCAAGACATACTTTTTTGGTTCGGTGTTGTCCACCGTAACCAACACCACCCTTGTTGTGTAACCCCGCACCATCAGCATCTGACACTCCTCCACCGGCGCCGCCGCTGCAGCGTCGTCCCCGACTTTGGGTCCCTCCCGGCTCAGCCTTGAGCTGCACCCCGCCACCCTTTCTTCTCTCATTAAATCGACATACATCAATTCGTTTTGCAGGCAACTAACCAGTAGCAAATGTGTCAATTTACCAGTAGCAACCTGACGTACATCAAAACTTCCACGATGATCAACACGAATACGCAGCAGACAGGTGACAACCCAAAGGCCTACCACATACTGTATTTTCTTCTCAGCGAACTCTGGAGATTGGGGGAGCACAGCACAGCACAGAGATGTTATATATTCAAAGAATGAACAGAGAGGAGATACAACATCATACATCTGATCTGCCTACTACCAACAGCGAACCAAAAAATCCTACTCTACCTAGTATACCTCAAGGCACCCCCTTCGTCTTCCCCCCCTGGGTACCACCAGCAGCAGCAGCAGCAGCAGAAATGTATGTCCACATCGACAGCGCATCGTCGTTTACCTCGGCCTGCAAGGAAGTTCACTAGCTCAAGGCGCCTTCGTCTTTTCATCTTAAGTGTGTCGACGGGGTCCATGTCAGAGGTTTGTAAGAGTCAAGTCAGCTTGGCTTCGCTTCAACTAACGAGGCATGTCGATTGATCGGATCACGAGGCCTGATCAGTTGTTCCCACCACTAATCTGGAGACTGCTTGGTATAGCTGCTGCTCGTCGAAGGGTTTGGACACGTACCCGTCCATCCCCGACTTCATACACTCTTCGTAGGTCGCCTGAATGACGTCGGCGGTCATTGCAAGAACAGGCAAATGCCACTCAACAAATGTTGAACCTTCCCCTGAACTCGACTGCTCTCTCTTTTCCTCGTTCGCTTTCTTCTCCATTTCCCGTATTTGTCTAGTTGCCTCGAACCTACAGAATATATCACATTGGAAATCAGCGGTCAGTCGGACTGAGATTATATTAAGCAACAAAACTTGACACATAAATCCCAGATAACGTAATTATAACTTCTTTCCAAAGTGAAATCCAAGCAAATAACAGTTTGGCACTTTATAAGAAGAGATGAAGTTAGAAATAACAGTTGCAGCAGAGTAGTGAGTACACAGGATCATACCCATCCATCTCAGGCATTTGAACGTCCATAAAACATGCATGGAAGCAATGCGGAGGTTGAAGTAGGGAGATAGCATCCTTGCCACTTTCAACACAATGAACCTTGGCACCATACTTCTTCAGTGCGGCTTGAGCAACCCGTAGATTTACTTTATTGTCATCTACAACCAATATATTCTTCCCAACCAACAGGCTACGGAGAAATGAGGGCCTGTTTTGATTTTCTTTCCTTGCAGGTATGTCCACTTTTAGCAACTGTTGAAGACAAGAAGCAATTGTGCTGGCTCTCAAGGGTTTACACATCACAAGATTGAACGTGGATCCATACTTGTCCTTGTCAGCTTCAGATGTGACCAAAAGAATTAGCTTCGGCAGCTCATGCGCCTGACCATTCATCCTGAGCGTATGTAGACGGTTCGATAACTGAATATCTGTCTCGGGCCTCCAGATGTCATTTTCAATGAAAAGCATGGACGGTTTTTCTCTACAAGAAAATAAAGTAGATGGAGAAAGGAGACTAAGTAGCTGTTGAAGAAGAATTTACGGTACATGAATAGAAGTACTTAGTGTTGAGGATTAAGTCCTGGTCCTTCACAGGTCTAATATTTTTACTCCCTCTATCAAAATATAAGACGCTTTTTGATACTATCATAGTGTCAAAAAGCAACTTATATTTTGCTACGGAGGGAGTACTTGAGAAGATCCATTGTTAGACAAGCACCTGCGCTGCCAAGTCTGCATGCAATGCAATTGCACCGTCCTAGTCTACCTCATGTGCAACGTCCACCCTGCATAGCTAGAATCTAAACTAAGCTCCTTACTAACGCATTACAATCTCGCCCTCTTCAATATCTCAATCTTGTACCATATCCAAATCACCATTAAGGTAGAATAAATTGCACAGAAAATGCTTCAATCTTGTTTTCTGCCATTTGACTCACAGAGTTATTCTGGTCATTGGATTAACTACAACTTGCCAAACACCCTGCACAATTCACTACATCTACCTCCCTACTCCTGATTAATACGGGAAACTTTACCATCTCAGAGGACACGTGAAATCTCATCTTGTAAGAGTGATAAAATATATTACATCTGGAAAATTGCACTTCCTACAAAACTATCGCCTGAAAGTAGTGTAAATCTTTCTACCTCCATACCCCTGATTAATACAGGAACATTAGCCTCTCAGAGCACATGTGAAAGCTCCTCTTGCATAGTAATAAAATATCATTTTCTATATAGCTAGAAACCAGTTAACCTGTTATTTGTTGTCTATTTCTAAAATTCCAGTGATAAGGTCTGTTAGGAATTGAAAATGACAACAGAAAACTCACCTCAACTCTGTTGCGCCATTTTTTCCAAAGGCTTGAATTCCCATACTCATATTATTCACAACTTGAACAATTATTCCCAACCTGTTAAGGTGATATCTTGTCACAGCACTACGCACAGGTTTCCCGTCTACCAAAATCGCCTTCATTCCCCTAAAGGCAGTTGGTAGTGCCTCAGACAAGCTCCTCTCTGAATCACATGAAGTATCTTTGGGTGCACGCTTCACAACCGCTGAGAATGTAAATGTACTCCCAACGGAAGGACGGCTGGTGAAACTTATTTGCCCACCCATAAGTTCAGCCAAACATTTGCTGATGCTTAAACCAATACCAGTTCCACCATAATTCCTTGAAGTTGAACTATCTGCCTGCATAAAAGGTGTAAAAACACGATCTTGTGCATGCAGTGGGATACCAACACCTGTATCCTCGATGCTTATCATCAAGGTCACGTGACCGGAATCGGTTTGGCTAGATTTTTTACCCTCAGGCTCATCAGAAAGTAACTCCTTATCAGAGAGCAGCAGCTTAAAATATTCCCAGCTATTTCGTTCATCCGCAGCTTGAAACCCACTCAAAGTATTGAAGGGACCATTAGCTGTAGGCTCAACTTTACAATCTTTCCCACTGAGGTTTCCATTGGGGACTCGATTAGCTTCCATAGTTGAGTTCTCAGCCAAAGAGACCCGCACAAAAACATGTCCCCGTTCTGTGAACTGGACAATTAATAATGAATGAATTCAGAACAATTTATGGATGTTTTTATAACAGAATTGTATATAGAAAACAAAAAATCAACATTACTCAAAGTTGCAAAGTATACAATAAACAGAATGCTATGATACGGAAAGTTGACTGCTTACTTTGACTGCATTGCCCACTAAATTTGTCAGTATCTGTCGAAATCTCCAAGGATCTCCAGTGACAAGTTTTGGAACGTCATCACTCACAAATACTGCAAGCTGAGGCAATAAGGGAAATATTAGGAAATAATGTGCCACAGGAAAGGAGATATATAGAAGAATGGCATTTGTAAACAATCACTGCAGGTAGTCCACATCCACTATGACTAATGAAAGCATAGGAAAATAATTGAATCCTTTATGCTTGTAATAGTAAGATACCTCTATGCACTTCGCTCTTAACTTTGAGGCAAACAAAGAGATCACATCGTCCGTCAGCGTTCGCAAGTCAAAAGGCACTTCCTCAAGTTCCAACCTTCCAGCTTCAAACTTTGCTCGATCAAGGACATCATTTATCAGTATTATCAACGCTTTGCCACAATCCTGAGCGGTCTGAGCAAAATCCTTCTGAGTCATAGTCAGATCTGTCCCCAAAAGCATGTCCAGCATTCCTACAGCAAAAGGTAATATTTTAAGATGGCCTAGTCCTTAAGAGTGGGCATTATGTAGGTACCCGAAAGGAAGATATTCATACCAAGGACGCCATTCATAGGAGTTCTAATTTCATGTGATACAGTTGCCAGAAACTGCAAAGAAGAAACCTTGCATCAGTATATAATTCTTATGTACTGAAGAAAGCCAGGTAGCCTAAGCACACAAATAAATGTCAAACCTGAGACTTTGCAATATCAGCAGCTTCTGCTTGAGTTTTGAGCTCTTCCATTTTTCTACAATCCTCTGAAACTTTGTCATACCGAGACCATGCAGCACAAATTATATACCCAATAAGCATCCATATGACAAAGCAGCCCATAGGATTACTAATGGCAGACCACGGCATTGGAGGCTTTTGCCCATACCTGCACAACTTACCAACATTAGTGGAAGGACAATGAGCCAACAAAGTTAGTGTCACGGGTAGAAGCTACTAACCTGCACCTCATTTCATGCTTCCTAAAAGGATCTCCGAAATCAAGCATGCTAACATGCAAGAGGTCCACATTATTATCCGGAGTTTGAGATCCATACATGGCCATAGGTTCTGAAGCATTTGTGACATCATACACATGGACCAATATATCCTGATTGCCAGCAAGTTTACTTAACAAATTTTCCACTAGTGACTCCACATCAAAAGCTCCACCAAGATAGCTGTCAGTGGGGATTCGATTAGATTAGAGACATGACTCATGAGGCCACACTGACAAAATAGTTAAGTATATGTTCATGTTATATTTCTGGTATAAAACTCTGAATTTGTTGGGCTATCACACTAGAAAGGACCTTTGTATTGCTGAATGAGACAAAGAAGGACAATAAGGTAAAATATATGAATAATGATCATCAATGCAAACTCTCTAGGTCATTGTATGATATGTCGAATCATCTGCTTTGATGCATTGAAGTATTGTATAGCCAACAATAAAGAAAGGACATGCAAATACGTGTTTTATGGATCATCATATTTGAAAGACAGTCCAATCATCTCACCCAGCAGTTGCTTCCACACGTTGGTGAACTGATGCATCAGCAGGTAGATCAGGGCGATACACTGCAAAAGTGAGTACTACCCCCAAGTGGTTTGATCCAAGAAGGCGAAATGGGTTTGTCAACACAGGTTTTCCAGTTTCCCTCGCGCGCAAGATGTTTTCTCTGTCCTCCTACATGTGAAGCAAACGGATTATTTACACTAAACCAAAATTTAACTGGCAACAAAAGGTGTCCCTTGCCCTCGATGAACTAAGGGTAGTGTCCCCTGCCCTCAATGAACTAAGAATCGACAAACGGAAAAAAATCATCATGCAATAAGAAATCACACCTCCCCAGACATCATGTCCATGCGCGCAAGGTAGGAGACCGTATCCTGGGAGAAAATCACAGGGGCATACTCATCTTGGAGAGGCGCAGCGTCTCGATTCATAGTCTTCATAATCCATCCATGCTGTCTTTCAAATGTTTCCTTCTCATGAGGGAAGAGGCGCTGTGCGTATGCCACCCCATTTAGCAGTGGACGCTCGAATGATGTCCTTGCTGTGTACTTTGCAAAAGTATCCTACAGCAAAAATTTCACCAAAATGAAATTAACATGCCAGCAGCAAACTGATGGAGTAATTCCCAAGAGCATCCAAGAAAGTAAGATAAGATAAGTTAAAACTGCACCTAATCCATGTGATTTTTAGCAGAAATTAAATCATCAACAAACCAGATACAGTACTCAACTAGGGTCTTTATCTTAAAAAAAAAGGATAGCAACTAGGGCCACCAACCAAATTAGAGCGTTACTCATTGTTGCTTGTTGCAACAACCAGAATGTGCCTTCAAATACCATATTGCCTTGTCAAGGTACTCCTAAAAGTCTAAAGCTACCACTTAATCAACAAAAGCAGCGGGCTCGGAATTCCCAAAAGAGGGCACCTTTAGGGAACTATTTTAGGATTAAAAAAGTAGGATCAAGAACCCATCACTGGACAACCGCAGCCAGCACTGCATTGCTACACGATTGTCAGCATAAACAATAGGAGTCGGTCAAGCATTGGCCAAACCCAACCATTAACCACTCCAAAAACAAACAGAGCAACAATGTTCTTCTACCGACCTAGCAGTTCAGAGACGTCTCTGACTCCGCCTCTGCCTCGGATGTCAATACTGAAAAAAACACAACCGCTCCAAGAATGCCACATATTCAAAGATCAAGAGGCCCACAGCGAACCGACTAAAACAATAATGTGCCGCTAAACGACTAGCCTGCAACTCTGTAAGCATCGAACCACCACGAGGAAATATCCCTTTTATAATGCAACAGCCATGTTTTACTACCAGCACTTGTTTAGGATTTTTGGAGCCCGCCATTGCCGCGGGATTGGAAGCACGCGGCAGCATAAGAATGAATGAAGGAATGAACGGATGCATCGACCGAGGAGGAAGAGGAAAGAAACAAATCAAGAATCACTGTTGCTCGTTTGTGGTGTTGTCTGCTCACCTGGTCGAGGGCGGAGGGGTTCTTCTCGAAGTGGAAGGTGGAGATGAGGATGGCGAGCGCGTGGACGTGGTTGACGGTGACGCCGAACTGCTCCTGCAGCATCCTGGCCCGCTCCTCGCACATGCTGACGAGCCGCTCCTCGGCGCGCTCCATGGTCTCCCGGCGCAGCTGCAGGTGCAGCACGGCCGAGCAGGCCACCGCCGCCACCAGCCAGGCGACCGCCGCCAGGCGCCGCCAGCCCCTCCTGGCCGCGTACTTGCCCATCCCCACCCTCCCGCCCTTCTCCTCCATGCCTTCCGCCGATTTACTACTACTCCCCATCCCGCACAATGCGCACCATATGCTTGTGGGAATGCGCGACGACCGGCCGCCCCGGACCCAGCGAAAGCAAGCGCGCACCGGCACTGGTACCCAGGAGAAAACAAGCCGCGGGAGCGAGAGGGCGCGGCGAAGAGGGGTTGGGCGGAGGAGGCGGCGAGCGGGGGCAGGGCGGCCTCAAAAGAGCCGAGCTTTCGCGAGTTCCCAGCCGAGACAGCGGCGCTAAAATAATTAGAGCCCGCCCGCTCGCTCGCTAATCCGCATTAATAAAATCCCGAGCCGCAGCGCCTCTTTACTCCAGTGCTCCTCCCCTCCCCTACCTCCGGCTGCTGGCGGGCGGGCTCGCCGTTGGCCAGGCCAATTAAAAATTGGGGAGGAATCGCATCCCGCTAGCTCTAGCTCTAGCTTTTCTTGTGCGGGAAATATTCTGGACAAGGCCCGCCGCGTGGCGCCCCCCGGCAAGGCAGTTAAGCGGCGCTCGCGGCCACAGGCCCGGCCTCCTGCGATGCTGGAGCGGCGACCGCGCGCGGCTCACGAGGCGAGGGAGCGAGCTAGCTAGCCTCGGGCGGCGGCGTGTAGCCGTGTAGGGGCTCTTTTTGGTGGGTGGGTGGAATGGGGAGGGCGAAAGGCTGGCGGAGATCGACGGCCGCGCGCGGCGGCGGCGGAGCTGGACGGACGCTGCCGCTACCTACCTACCCGCCGCTGATCTGCTGGAGCCTGGAGAAGTGGAGAGAGAGCTAGGGGTGGCGGGCAGTGGGGGCTTGGCGGTGATCCTGCGACAGCGACCGCGGCGGGGGAGGAGGGAACCAGGGAGGCAGGCCAGCGGAGAGGGAGAGAGGAAGAAGCCGGGTGGGGTGGGGTGGGGTGGCTGCTAGCAAGGTAGAGCCAGCCGCAGCCAGTAGGGAGGAGGGAGTCCTTTTGGGTCACGTGGCGCGGACAAGTGCGGGGCGGCCGAACCCACCCGTGGTCCGTCTCCGCTGCCCGATCCACACACAGAAGCGAAGCAGAAGCAAAGCGGAAGAAACGGCCGGCCCCCTACATCGGACTCCGACGGCCCTCCTTTTTGTTCCCTTGTTCATCCCGTCGCCCTCCTGGGCTCCTCTCCTCCGGCTAAAGACACCGTGGTTCGGTTTGGTTTCCTTCCTCCCTCGACACGCAAGCTAAAGCAATGCCGCTACAGCGATGGGTGGTGGAGCGATCGGGCCGGCCGCCTCGCGAAACGACGATGGCGTCGTGTCAATGATGCGTGGGTTTTCATACGTGATTGGACGTTTTGGTGCGTGGGTTTTCTTACGTGATTGGCCATCAAAATGTTCAACACACGGGATTATATATGTTCAACGGAATGTACGACGTGTCGTCGCTGCCGCCTTTGCTGCCCTCCCGGCCTCTCCCGCCTCGTCGCCGTCGGAGGCCAACGTCGGGCGAAGCTCGTGCGGGGGCTAGGATTGTAGCGGGGCTCCGCCTCCGTCTTCGTCGGCGAGCGGCGGATGACCTGGCGATGGCTTTGGGTTGCGGCTAGGGTGGTCGGCTCTTGGGCAGGCCGCGGGGCGGTCCTCCTGGCGTCCGTGTGTACTTGTCTTAGGGATTCGATGACGGTGTGTGTGTGGGGCGGAGGGCATGAGGACTGTCTGCGAAAGTAAAGGGCATCACTCTCTTGTTGAAGGCGTTGACATGCAATCCTTGACTCCCCTCCCAGAATGCTTCGAGGAAAACCCTAGGCCCGGGTTTGCCTGGATCGGGTGATGGCGGCACTCACCTCGTATTCCCCGTTGGGGGCATCATTTTGAAGTTGGGCCTTGGAGCCAAGAATGATGGCTGCTGGCAGGGTTTTGTTAGTTGCTTGTGTGCTGTCGAGTGACGATGGTTTGCAGTAGTGACGGGTGATGTTAGTCGGTGGTGCCGATGGTCATGTCAAGGTTGACGGAACATAGTGGCAACTGATTCGGTCAAGGTGGTAGAGTGAAGAATTTTGTTGTATTGCTTGGGAGGGGGTGGTCATGCCTAGATTCACTACCAACATATGTTAGAGATGTGGGATCGCCAGTGTGTTTTCAGTGTAGAATTTGGCGGTAATGTCTCTTCTCGTTAGTTTGATCTACAACTAGCATCACTCATATGTTGACGGGTGTTCCTGGCTCCACGGCGTCTCTTGGCAATTGGGTTGCTTGGCCGGTGTAAGCACGGTTTTTAGTTTATGTGGTTGTGTCCACGTTTGGATCGTCCATGCTTGCATCATTTTCCATTGGCTCGACAGCTGCTCGGTATGGATGATCACAGCTTTTTTTAGTTCGCATAATCATAGATGTAGTCATATACCGGTGTTTGCTTCTCCTGGATGCCACCTTATAAGTCAGTAGAAACTCTCCCTGTATAAGAAAAATAAAGTGTAGCGTGTCAGTGTTGGTGGTGTTGGTCGGCAGTGCGGATGGTTGGGTCAAGCTCGACAAAGATAGTGGCTGCTAATTGCGATCTTGGCGTTGTAGTAAAGGTTTGTGTTGTATTTTCTGGGGGTGGCCATGCCTTTATTCACTGTCGGTATACACTTGCGCATCGGATCATCGTGGTGTCTTCATTGAGGGATTTTGATGGTATTGTCTCTTCTTACAAGTTTGAACTACGACTGGTGTGAGCCGCGTATATTCACGGCTCCGCAGATGACTCTTGACAGTTCGGTTGCTTGCCTAATGTGTGCAGGATTTCAGATTTGCGGTTGTGTCCACTTTTGCATTCACGCGTGCTTGCATCATCTTTATTGCCTCAACAATTGCTCAACATGGATCATCGTTGCATTTTCTCTCTTTTTTTAATCCACATAATCATAACTTCGGTCTTGTGTTAGTTTGCTCTTTGCCAGTGAAAGAGCGGTTAATTGCCTAGAGGGGTGGTGAATGAGAGATTTCTATTAAATACCTCGTAAAAGCTATTTCTTCGGAGAATTTGCGAACTGGAGAAGAAATACAGATTGAAGAAAAACTAGAGTATTCAAGATTTGGACAAAATCAGAATATAAGATAGCATGCAAACTAAGTAACAATACAAGTAGACTAGTCTAACATAAAGACATATACACTTCAGAATAACGGCACTGAAACAAAGTAGAGCATAGATAAGCAAAACGGAATAGCAATGTCTTCAGAGAGAGATATCAAATTATGCAAAACATGCAAATTACACAAAGCAAACAAAACTGATGAATATGGAGCACCAGTTCAAGTTGCTATGAAAAAACTCCACGTCTTGTTGAAGGGGTTGAAATTGAACTCAACATACCGAGTCTTCACTCTCTTATCCCTGAGCTAAGATCACTTAGATCTCGCCCAATCACTCGTGAAAGATCTTTAAGGTAGACATCAAAACCTTCACATACTTGTTCTTTGACAATCCACAATGACTCTTGTATGCTCGGAATAGACGCCTAACCGTCAGGAAGATTACAATCTTCAAGAGTAACAAGTCTTCGGTTCACTCGTACAGATTCTTCAGTGATGCCCAATAACTTTGGATGTTAGGTACTTTTTTTCCTCAATAGGATTCACTCAAATGCTTCGAGAGAATGAGTTGCTCAAACAACACTTGTCTAAATTTCACATCGAGCAGGTGACCAAATCTTCAAGGACTTTCACTAGTACTGATTTCCCTATGACTCAATGAAGAATAAAAAACTATGAACTGGCTAAGTCTTCACAATCCCTTCTTCGCCTAATTCTTTGAATGGGTGCACCCAATACATCAGTGTTTCCTTTACATTTTTAGGAGTCGCAGTCATCGATTAAACCGAATCTTCAGAGACTTTCACCAATGTATACTTACAAATACATTAGTCCATTAACCACTTTGGTCAGGAATACTCAAAAACCACAAAGGAGGCAGTAGATGCACTTACAACCAACGTGATCTTTTGTGTGCGCATTGATATGATTGTGTTTGTTTCTCATCCATGCTACATTATAAGTCAAACAAAAACGCTGCTTGTAAAAAACACAAAGTACAACGTGATGTCCTCCCAAAGCGGGCGATTAAGATTTTGAAGCACAAGCTTATAGTAATACAACAACATGAGGCAAGTTGTACTAAACAATAGTATAGAGAAAACACACACACACACACAGAGGGAGAGAGAGGGAGAGAGAGAATTGTTGGGTCTAGGTATCTTGATGACCAGCTCCAAATATGGATGCATAAGGTCGGAAAAAAACGTCAGCAACATTCTAATTGATCGGTGCCATGGATCTCGAAATTTCTATTTGGAATAAACATCAATGATATCAATATAGAGTATCTTAAAAAGTCAATTGACACATATAAAGTCAACCAATCTTTACAAGAACATTCTCACAATAAGAAAATTATACATAGATGCTGGAAGAAATCAACATGGTCCATCTCCTGCACTCACGGCGGCTCATCATGAGTGAAGCTTGATGCCTCCACTGCTTCGAAAAACTCTCGGAGCCAAGGAAACATTGCTGATGCGACGACACAAAGTCATCAGTCAGAGCTTGAAGATGTCAACGACAGCGATCTGAAACCACATATCACTGCCCCGAAGAAGTCCACAAAGAAGGTTGGATGAGCACCCTAAATCTAGCTAGACAAATCCTTGGAAAACCAATATTGCAGGCTCCCCAATGGTGTCGAACTGGGCAGGCATCATCAATCCTTAAAGGAGGCATAGGACCAAGGCACAAAACGATGTCGCCCACTCCGTCGGAAGACTATTTTCTAAGAATGCATTCATAACATGAAGATAAAACCAGATACACCCAACAATAGAAAATAGGGCTTTCATTCTGGCGAGATCAGAGCAACAGTCTCGGTCGTGTTACGAACCGGCAGTAATGCGCGCATTAGTCCCAGTTTGAGCGGCCAGGACGCCGGCCGGGCCTCGACAGACATTAGCCCCGGTTCGTCTGGGACCTTTAGTCCCAATTCCAGTCACCAACCGGAACTAAAAGGCCTCGCTCCTGGCGCAACCCCTTTAGTCCCGGTTGGTGTCTGGAACCGGAACTAAAGGCCTATCCTCGGTCCCGGTTTTAGACCCCAACCGGGACTAAAAAATGCCTATATATATCTGAGCCCCTGCCAGACCTCTCCTCTGTTTTTTGGCCGGCCCGTGTGGGAGGTGTGTGCTACTCTTTGTTCTCACTTCCTATGCACATGAGGTGTTCGATGAAATGCTCGGGTCACACTTAAGCTTTCTCCTCTCCAAGCTCAACCTTCAAGCTCCATTTTCCCCAAGAGTTATCTAGGTTTAGGGGTGCACCCACTATCCAAGTGTTGTAAAAGGTTAGCAACTTCATCCTTTCATCTCTCATTGCTAGTTTAATTAGCTCATTTCAAATGCTCTAGAAGTAGAGTGGTTTGTGGGCTTCAGAGGAGGAGTGTGTGTGGGAGTTTATTTGATTTGGATGCACAATTTTAGCTCAAATTAACTTCTTAGTTTGCACATGTGTGTAGGGTGTCGTCCCGTCCCCATCCCCGTCCTCACCGCCGTCGATCGCCCGCGCTGATCTCATCACCGGCACCACCGTTGTGAGCCTCATGTTCTTATCTTTTTTTAAGAAAAAAATTCTTACTTGTATGATTTAGATAGCTCATTGTACAATTTTCTTACTTGTATTATTGTTTGTTATTATGTAGTGCCATGGTTTTGGTATCCGCCCCCGCCGCCTCTTGTCCGGTCTATGATTCGGATGTGTTATATTATCTTTTATAACTATTCGTTTCATTTAGTGTTTATGACAATTATGCTGACCAACTTGACATAGATGTTTTTATCTAGGAGGTACGTGAACTGCAAATTCCAACCGACCCTCTTGTCGAGAGGTTAAATTTAGTTGAAAAAGAAAACAATTATTTGAAAGAAAAATTGAAAAGAATTGAAGAAGAGAAGATTCGTATGTTGCCGATGTCGTCGATCTACACAAGATCCAGATGGATGCAATACACTTGAAGATTAGAAAGATTAGAAAATATGCCATTGATAAAACGGCTTGGTACCATTATGTTGTTGGATCAATTGTAACCTTAGTTGCGATTTTTATCGTATTTGTTGTTGCATTTAAATGTTTTACATAGTTGTATATTGTTTTATGAGAACTATGTATGAACTTTATGTATTTATTTTTGCAGTAATAACATTTGATCACTATTGTACTTTGGTTTTAATGTGATGATGAACTTGTATTCATTTGGTCATTTCTCTCTTCATTATGTTCTTTAATGGTTTTTGATATACTTAATTATATAATGCAGATGAACCGACAATCGATGTACGGTGACCGAAGCACTTTCGAGTACATTATGGGCCTGCGTAATTTTCTCAATGTGGCTGAGGCAAACAGTCAGAATGGTTTTATGTACTTCCTCCGTCCAGGTGTATTGGGCACCTAAGGAGCTGCACCATGATCTAGGTGTGATGGGATTGGCCGTAATATTCGATATAATTAGCATTAAAAATCTTGTAAGTTGAGTTAATTAATTGCAATTCCTTTGCCTTACCAATCAACATGCAGCATGATACACATGCAACCAGAGTTATTGCCCATAAGATTGAAAACTTGTGCATGAGGGTGAAGCGAACGAGGCACGGGAGTGATACGAGGCTGATTTAATTCCTTGGTGCCTTACTCATTTGGAAATTCTAAAATCGCTAAGATGCCCAATACACCTGGACGGAGGGAGTATTGACCATGTGTTGTCTCTGAGAATATGAAGGATTACTCTTCCTCGAAAACCCTTCACTTCCACATGCTTAAGAAGGGTTTCATGCCCCACTATAATTGTTGGACCAAGCACAGGGAAAGAGGGGTTATGATGGAAGACAATGAAGAAGAAGAGGATGATGACAACTATCATGTGTTCCCTGAATACGGTGATACTGCAAGGGGGGAAGCCGAAGATCAAGAGGCACCATATGTGACTGATGATGATCTTTGACGGGTCATTGTTGTGTTGGGGACCGTAGTATTTTAAAATTTTCCTACGATCACGCAAGATCTATCTACCAGATGCATAACAACGAGAGGGGAGAGTGTGTCTACGTACCCTCGTAGACCAGAAGTGGAAGCGTCAAGTGATGCGGTTCATGTAGTCGAACTTCTTCACGATTCAACCGATCAAGTACCGAACGTACGACACCTCCGCGTTCAGCACACGTTCAGCTTGATGACGTCCCATGAGCTCTTGATCCAGTTGAGCTTCACGGGAGAGTTTCGTCAGCACGACGGCGTGGTGACGGATATGATGAAGTTACCGGTGCAGGGCTTCGCCTAAGCACTGCAACGGTATGACCGAGGTTGTTTCTGTGGAGGGGGGCATCGCATACGGCTGGAGAGATCAACTTATGTGTCTAGAGGTGCCCCCGTATATAAAGGAGCAAGGGGGAGGCCGGCCAGCCCCTATGGCGCGCCTAGGAGGAGCAATCCTACTAGGAATAGGATTACAATCCTATTCCTAGTAGGAATCACCAAGAGCGAGAAGGGGGAAAGGAAGGAGAGGGAGAGGGAGAAGGAAAGGGGCGGCGGCCCCCCTCCTTCCTTGTCCAATTTGGACTAAGGGGTGGGGGGCGCGGCCCACCCCTGGCCTTCCTTCTCTCTTTCTCATATGGCCCATTAAGGCCCATAGCTTCCCCGGGGGTTCCGGCAACCCCCCGGCACTCCGGTTAATTGTGAAACTGTACGAACGCTTCTGTTGTCCGAATATAGTCGTCCAATATATCAGTCTTTATGTCTCAGACATTCCGAGACTCCTAGTCATGTCCATGATATTATCCGGGACTCCGAACTACCTTCGGTACATCAAAACTCATAAACTCATAATACCGATCGTCATCAAACGTCAAGCGTGCGGACCATACGGGTTCGAGAACTATGTAGACATGACCGAGACTCGTCTCTGGTCAATAACCAATAGCGGAACCTGGATGCTCATATTGGCTCCTACATATTCTACGAAGATCTTTATCGGTCAAACCGCATAACAACATACGTTGTTCCCTTTGTCATCGGTATGTTACTTGCCCGAGATTCGATCGTCGGTATCTCAATACCTAGTTCAATCTCGTTACTGGCAAGTCTCTTTACTCGTTCCGCAATACATCATCTCGTGACTAACTCATTAGTCATTTGCTTGCAAGGCTTATTATGATGTGTATTACCGAGAGGGCCCACAAATACCTCTCCGACACTCGGAGTGACAAATCCTATTCTTGATCTATGCCAACACCACGAATACCTTCGGAGACACATGTAGAGCATCTTTATAATCACCTGGTTACGTTGTGACGTTTGATAGCACACAAGGTGTTCCTCCGGTATACGGGAGTTGCATAATCTCATAGTCATAGGAACATGTATAAGTCATGAATAAAGCAATTGCAGTAAAACTAAACGATCATAGTGCTATGCTAACGGATGGGTCTTGTCCATCACATCATTCTCCTAATGATGTGACCCCGTTGATCAAATGACAACTCATGTCTATGGCTAGGAAACATAACCATCTTTGATCAATGAGCTAGTCTAGTAGAGGCATACTAGGGACATACTGTTTTGTCTATGTATTCACACATGTACTAAGTTTCTGGTTAATACAATTCTAGCATGAATAAAAGACATTTATCATGATATAAGGAAATACAAATAACATCTTTATTATTGCCTCTAGGGCATATTTCCTTCAGTCTCCCACTTGAACTAGAGTCAATAATCTAGATTACAAAGTAATGACCCTAAAACCCATGGAGTCTTGGTGCTGATCATGTTTTGCCCGTGGAAGAGGCTTAGTCAATGTGTCTGCAACATTCAGATCCGTATGTATCTTGCAAATCTCTATGTCTCCCTCCTTGACTAGATCGTGGATGGAATTGAAGCGCCTTTTGATGTGCTTTGTTCTCTTGTGAAACCTGGATTCCTTCGCCAAGGCTATTGCTCCAGTGTTGTCGCAAAAGATTTTCATTGGACTCGATGCACTAGGTATAACACCTAGATCGGATATGAACTCCTTCATCCAGACTCCTTCATTTGTTGCTTCCTAAGCAACTATGTATTCAGCTTCACACGTAGATCCCGCCACGACGCTCTGCTTGGAACTGCACCAACTGACAGCTCCACCGTTTAATAAAAATACATATCCGGTTTGTGACTTAGAGTCATCCGGATCAGTGTCAAAGCTAGAATCGACGTAACCGTTTACGACGAGCTCTTTGTCACCTCCATACACGAGAAACATATCCTTTGTCCTTTTCAGGTATTTCAGGATGTTCTTGACCGCTGTCCAGTGATCCACTCCTGGATTACTTTGGTACCTCCCTGCTAGACTTATAGCAAGGCACACATCAGGGCTGGTACACAGCATTGCATACATGATAGATCCTATGGCTGAGGCATAGGGAATGACTTTCATTTTCTCTCTATCTTCTACAGTGGTGGGGCATTGAGTCTTACTCAACTTCACACCTTGTAACACAGGTAAGAACCCTTTCTTTGACTGATCCATTTTGAACTTCTTCAAAACTTTATCAAGGTATGTGCTTTGTGAAAGTCCAATTAAGCGTCTCGATCTATCTTTATAGATCTTGATGCCTAATATGTAAGCAGCTTCACCGAGGTCTTTCATTAAAAAATTCTTATTCAAGTATCCTTTTATGCTATCCAGAAATTATATATCATTTCCAATCAACAATATGTCATCCACATATAATATTAGAAATGCTACAGAGCTCCCACTCACTTTCTTGTAAATACAGGCTTCTCCAAAAGTATGTATAAAATCATATGCTTTGATCACCTCATCAAAGCGTATATTCCAACTCTGAGATGCTTGCACCAGTCCATATATGGATCGCTGGAGCTTGCACACTTTGTTAGCACCTTTTGGATCGACAAAACCTTCTGGTTGCATCATATACAACTCTTCTTTGAGATATCCATTCAGGAATGCAGTTTTGACATCCATTTGCCAGATTTCATAATCATAAAATGCGGCACTTGCTAACATGATTCGGACAGACTTAAGCATCGCTACGGGTGAGAAAGTCTCATCGTAGTCAACTCCTTGAACTTGTCGAAAACCTTTCGCAACAAGTCGAGCTTTGTAAACAGTAACATTACCGTCTGCGTCGGTCTTCCTATTGAAGATCCATTTATTTTCGATGGCTTGCCGATCATCGGGCAAGTCAACCAAAGTCCACACTTTGTTCTCATACATGGATCCCATCTCAGATTTCATGGCCTCAAGCCATTTTGCGGAATCTGGGCTCATCATCGCTTCCTCATAGTTCGTAGGTTCATCATGGTCTAGTAACATGACTTCCAGAACTGGGTTACCGTACCACTCAGGTGCGGAACGTACTCTGGTTGATCTACGAAGTTCAGCAGAAATTTGATCTGGAGTTTCATGATCAGCATAATTAGCTTCCTCATTAATTGGTGTAGGAATCACTGGAACTAGTTTCTGTGATGTACTACTTTCCAATTCGGGAGAAGGTACAATTACCTCATCAAGTTCCACTTTCCTCCCACTCACTTCTTTCGAGAGAAAATCCTTCTCTAGAAAGGATCCATTCTTAGCAACGAATATCTTGCCTTTGGATCTGTGATAGAAGGTGTACCGAACAGTCTCTTTTGGGTATCCTATGAAGACACATTTCTCCGACTTGGGTTCGAGCTTATCAGGTTGAAGCTTTTTCACATAAGCATCGCAACCCCAAACTTTAAGAAACGACAACTTTGGTTTCTTGACAAACCACAGTTCATAAGGTGTCGTCTCAACGGATTTAGATGGTGCCCTATTTAACGTGAATGCATCTGTCTCTAAAGCATAACCCCAAAACGATAGTGGTAAATCGGTAAGAGACATCATAGACCGCACCATATCTAATAAAGTACGGTTACGACGTTCGGGCACACCAGTACGCTGTGGTGTTCCGGGTGGCGTGAGTTGTGAAACTGTTCCACATAGTTTCAAATGAAGACCAAACTCGTAACTCAAATATTCACCTTCACGATTAGATCGTGGAAACTTTATTTTCTTGTTATGATGATTCTCTACTTCACTCTGAAATTCTTTGAACTTTTCAAATGTTTCAGACTTGTGCTTCATCAAGTAGATATACCCATATCTGCTTAAATCATCAGTGAAGGTCAGAAAATAACGATACCTGTTGGGGAACGTAGTATTTTAAAATTTTCCTACGATCACGCAAGATCTATCTACCAGATGCATAGCAACGAGAGGGAAGAGTGTGTCTACGTACCCTCGTAGACCGGAAGCGGAAGCGTCAAGTGACGCGGTTGATGTAGTCGAACTTCTTCGCGATTCAACCGATCAAGCACCGAACGTACGTCACCTCCGTGTTCAGCACACGTTCAGCTTGATGACGTCCCACGAGCTCTTGATCCAGTTGAGCTTCACGAGAGAGTTTCGTCAGCACGACGGCGTGGTGACGGATATGATGTATTCACCGGCGCAGGGCTTCGCCTAAGCACTGCAACGGTATGACCGAGGTGTGTTTCTGTGGAGGGGGGCACCGCACACGGCTGGAACAATTCAACTTGTGTGTCCTAGGGTGCCCCCTGCCCCCGTATATAAAGGAGCAAGGGAGAGGCCGGCCCTAGAGGGGGCGCGCCAAGTGTGGGGAGTCCTACTAGGACTCCCAAGTCCTAGTAGGATTCCCCTTTCCTTTCCGGAGTAGGAGAGAAGGAAAGAGGTGGAGAGGGAGAAGGAAAAGGGGGCTGCACCCCTTGTCCAATTCGGACTAGAAGGGGGCGCGCGCCTCCTTCCTTTTGGCCTTTCTCCTCTATTCCCGTATGGCCCAATAAGGCCCATATACTCCGAAAAATACCCGAATCACTCGGAACCTTTCCGATGTCCGAATATAGTCGTCCAATATATCGATCTTTACGGCTCGGCCATTTCGAGACTCCTCGTCATGTCCCCGGTCTCATCCGGGACTCCGAACTCCTTCGGTACATCAAAACTCATAAACTCATAATACCGATCGTCATCAAACGTTAAGCGTGCGGACCCTACGGGTTCGAGAACTATGTAGACATGACCGAGACTCATCTCCGGTCAATAACCAATAGCGGAACCTGGATGCTCATATTGGCTCCTACATATTCTACGAAGATCTTTATCGGTCAAACCGCATAACAACATACGTTGTTCCTTTTGTCATTGGTATGTTACTTGCCCGAGATTCGATCGTCGGTATCTCTATACCTAGTTCAATCTCGTTACCGACAAGTCTCTTTACTCGTTCCGTAATACATCATCTCGTGACTAACTCATTAGTCTTTTGCTTGCAAGGCTTATTATGATGTGCATTACCGAGAGGGCCCAGAGATACCTCTCCGACACTCGGAGTGACAAATCCTAATCTTGATCTATGCCAACACCACGAATACTTTTGGAGACACCTGTAGAGCATCTTTATGATCACCCAGTTACGTTGTGATGTTTGATAGCACACAAGGTGATCCTACGGTATTCGGGAGTTGCATAATCTCATAGTCATAGGAACATGTATAAGTCATGAAGAAAGCAATAGCAGTAAAACTAAACGATCATAGTGCTATGCTAACTGATGGGTCTTGTCCATCACATCATTCTCCTAATGATGTGATCCCGTTGATCAAATGACAACTCATGTCTATGGTTAGGAAACATAACCATCTTTGATCAATGAGCTAGTCTAGTAGAGGCATACTAGGGACACTCTGTTTTGTCTATGTATTCACACATGTACTAAGTTTCCGGTTAATGCAATTCTAGCATGAATAATAAATATTTATCATGATATAAGGAAATATAAATAACAACTTTATTATTGCCTCTAGGGCATATTTCCTTCAGTCTCCCACTTGCACTAGACTCAATAATCTAGCTCACATCGCCATGTGATTTAATACCGATAGTTCACATCGTTATGTGAATAACACCCATAGTTCACATCACCATGTGACCAACACCCAAAGGGTTTACTAGAGTCAATAATCTAGTTCACATCGCTATGTGATTAATACCCAAGAGTAATAAGGTGTGATCATGTTTTGCTTGTGAGAGAAGTTTAGTCAACGGGTCTGTCACATTCAGATCCGTATGTATTTCGCAAATTTCTATGTCTACAATGCTCTGCATGGAGCTACTCTAGCTAATTGCTCCCACTTTCAATATGCATCCAGATTGATACTTAGAGTCATCTGGATTTAGTGTCAAAGCTTGCATCGTCGTAACCCTTTACGACGAACTCTTTATCACCTCCATAATCAAGAAACATTTCCTTAGTCATCCAATTACTAAGGATAATTTTGACCGCTGTACAGTGATCTACTCCCGGATCACTATTGTACCGCCCTGTCAAACTCATGGCTAGGTACACAACGTGTTTTGTACACAGCATGGCATACTTTATAGAACCTATGGCTGAGGCATAGGGAATGACTTTCATTCTCTCTATATATTTCTGCCGTGGTCTGGCTTTGAGTCTTACTCAACTTCACACCTTACAAGTCAGGCAAGAACTCCTTCTTTGACTGATCCATTTTGAACTACTTCAAAATCTTATCAAGGTATGTACTCATCGAAAGTCATATCAAGCGTCTTGATCTATCTCTATAGATCTTGATGCCCAATATGTAAGCAGCTTCACCAAGGTATTTATTTGAAAAACTCCTTTCAAACACTCCTTTATGCTTTCCAGAAAATTCTACATCATTTCCGATCGACAATATGTCATTCACATATACTTATCAGAAAGGTTGTAGTGCTCCCACTCACTTCTTGTAAATACAGGCTTCACCGCAAGTCTGTATAAATCTATATGCTTTGATCAACTTATCAAAGCGTATATTTCAACTCCGAGATGCTTGCACTAGTCCATAGATGGATCGCTGGAGCTTGCACATTTTGTTAGCATCTTTAGGATTGACAAAACCTTCTGGTTGCATCATATACAAGTCTTATTTAATAAATCCATTAAAGAATGCAGTTTTGTTATCCATTTGCCGGATTTCATAAAATGCGGCAATTACTAACATGATTCGGATAGACTTAAGCATCGCTACGGGTGAGAAAGTCTCATCGTAGTCAACTCCTTGAACTTGTCGAAACCCTTTCGCAACAAGTCGAGCTTCGTAAACAGTAACATTACCGTTTGCGTCGGTCTTCCTCTTGAAGATCCATTTATTTTCGATGGCTTGCCGATCATCGGGCAAGTCAACCAAAGTCCATACTTTGTTCTAATACATGGATCCCATCTCAGATTTCATGGTCTCAAGCCATTTTGCGGAATCTGGGCTCATCATCGCTTCCTCATAGTTCGTAGGTTCATCATGGTCTAGTAACATGACTTCCAGAACTGGGTTGCCGTACCACTCTGGTGCGGAACGAACTCTGGTCGATCTACGAAGTTCAGCAGAAACTTGATCTGAAGTTTCATGATCATCATCATTAGCTTCCTCACTAATTGGTGTAGGAATCACTGGAACGAGTTTCAGTGATGTACTACCTTTCCAATTCGGGAGAAGGTACAATTACCTCATCAAGTTCTACTTTCCTCCCACTCACTTCTTTCGAGAGAAACTCCTTCTCTAGAAAGGATCCACTCTTAGCAACAAAGACCTTGCCTTAGGATCTGTGATAGAAGGTGTACCCAACAGTTTCTTTTTGGGTATCCTATGAAGATTTACTTCTCCGATTTGGGTTCGAGCTTATCATGTTGAAACTTTTTCACATAAGCATCGCAGTGCCAAACTTAAAGAAATGACAGCTTAGGTTTATCGTCAAACCACAGTTCATACGGTGTCATCTCCACGGATTTAGATGGTGCCCTATTTAACGTGAATGTAGCTGTCTCTAATGCATAACCCCAAAAGCGATAGTAGTAGATCGGTAAGAGACATCATCGATCGCACCATATCTAATAAAGTACGGTTATGATGTTCGGACACACCATTACACTATGGTGTTCCAGATGGCGTGAGTAGTGAAACTATTTCACATTGTTTTTACTTAAGGCCAAACTCGCTAACTCAAATATTTTACCTCTACGATCATATCGTAGAAACTCTTATTTTCTTGTTACGATGATTCTCCACTTCACTCTGAAATTCTTTGAACTTTTCAAATGTTTCAGACTTGTGCTTCATTAAGTAGATATACCCATATCTGCTCAAATCATCAGTGAAGGTCAGAAAATAACGATACCCGCCGCGAGCTTCAACACTCATTGGTCCACATACATCTGTATGTATGATCTCCAACAAATCTGTTGCTCGCTCCACAGTTCCGGAGAACGGAGTTTTAGTCATCTTGCCCATGAGGCATGGTTCGCAAGCACCAAGTGATTCCAAAAGTCCATCACTATGGAGTTTCTTCATGCGCTTTACACCAATATGACCTAAACGACAGTGCCACAAATAAGTTGCACCATCATTATTAACCTTGCATCTTTTTGGCTTTAATATTATGAATATGTGTATCACCACGATCGAGATCCAACAAACCATTCTTATTGGGTGTATGACCATAGAAGGTTTTATTCATGTAAACAGAACAACAATTATTCTCTAACTTACATGAATAACCGTATTGCAATAAACATGATCAAATCATATTCATGCTCAACACCAAATAACACTTATTTAGGTTCAACACTAATCCCGAAAGTATAGGGAGTGTGCGATGATGATCATATCAATCTTGGAACTACTTCCAATACACATCGTCACTTCATCCTTTAACTAGTTTCTGTTCATTATGCAACTCCCATTTCGAGTTACTACTCTTTAGCAACTGAACCAATATCAAATACCGAGGGGTTGCTATGAACACTAGTAAAATACACATCAATAATCTGTATATCAAATATACCTTTGTTCACTTTGCCATCCTTCTTATCCGCCAAATATCTAGGGCAGTTCCACTTCTAGTGACCATTTCCTTTGCAGTAGAAGCACTTGTTTCAGGCTTGAGTTTAGCTTTGGGTTTCTTCACGGGAGTGACAACTTGCTTGTCATTCTTCTTGAAGTTCCCCTTCTATCCCTTTGCCCTTTACTTGAAACAATTGGTCTGGTTAACCATCAACACTTGATGCTCTTTCTTGATTTCTACCTTCGCCGATTTCAGCATCGTGAAGAGCTCGGGAATTACTTTTGTCATCCCTTGCATATTATAGTTCATCACGAAGTTCTACTAACTTGGTGATAGTGTCTAGAGAACTTTGTCAATTACTATCTTATCTGGAAGATTAACTCCCACTTGATTCAAGCAATTGTACTACCCAGACAATCTGAGCACATGCTCACTGGTAGAGCTATTCTCCTCCATCTTGTAGGCATAGTACTGTCAGAGGTCTTATACCTCTCGACACGGGCATGAGTATGAAATACTAATTTCAACTCTTGGAACATCTCATATGCTCCGTGGCGTTTCAAAACGTTTTTGAAGTCCCGGTTATAAGCCGTAAAGCATGGTGCGCTAAACTATCAAGTAGTCATCATATCGAGCTTTTGTCAAAACGTCCATAACGTCTACATCTGCTCCTGCAATAGGTCTGTCACCTAGCGGTGCATCAAGGACATAATTCTTCTGTGCAGCAATGAGGATAATCCTCAGATCACGGAACAATTCCGCATCATTGCTACTAACATCTTTCAAATTGGTTTTCTCTAGGAACATATGAAAAATAAACGGGGAGCAACATCGCGAGCTATTGATCTACAACATAGATATGCTAATACTACCAGGACTAACTTCATGATAAATTAAAGTTCAATTTAATCATATTACTTAAGAACTCCCACTTAGATAGACATCCCTCCGGTCATCTAAATGATCACGTGATCCAAATCAACTAAACCATGTCCGATCATCACGTGAGATGGAGTAGTTTCAATGGTGAACATCTTATGTTGATCATATCTACTATATGATTCACGCTCGACCTTTCGGTCTCCAGTGTTCCGAGGCCATATCTGCATATGCTAGGCTCGTCAAGTTTAACCCGAGTATTCTGCGTGTGCAAAACTGGCTTACACCCGTTGTATTTGAACGTAGAGCTTATCACACCCGATCATCACGTGGTGTCTCGGCACGACGAACTTTCGCAACGGTGCATACTCAGGGAGAACACTTATACCTTGAAATTTAGTAAGGGATCATCTTATAATTCTACCGTCGTTCTAAGCAAAATAAGAAGCATAATAAGATAAACATCACATGCAATCAAAATATGTGACATGATACGGCCATCATCATCTTGTGCTTTTGATCTCCATCTCGAAAGCACCTTCATGATCACCTTCGTCACCGGCGCGACACCTTGATCTCCATCGTAGCATCGTTGTCGTCTCGCCAACTATTGCTTCTACGACTATCGCTACCGCTTAGTGATAAAGTAAAGCAATTACATGGCGATTGCATTTCATACAATAAAGCGACAACCATATGGCTCCTGCCAGTTGCCGATAACATTACAAAACATGATCATCTCATACAAAATCGTATAACTCATCATGTCTTGACCATATCACATCACAACATGCCCTGCAAAAACAAGTTAGACGTCCTCTACTTTGTTGTTGCAAGTTTTACGTGGCTGCTATGGGCTTAGCAAGAACCGTTCTTACCTACGCATACAAAACCACAACGATGTTTCGTCAAGTATGTGCTGTTTTAACCTTCACAAGGACCCGGCGTAGCCACACTTGATTCAGCTAAAGTGAGAGAGACAGACACCCGCCAGTCACCTTTAAGCAACGAGTGCTCGTAACGGTGAAACCAGTCTCGCGTAAGCGTACGCGTAATGTCGGTCCGGGCCGCTTCATCTCACAATACCGCCGAAGCAAAGTATGACATGCTGGTAAGCAGTATGACTACTATAGCCCATAACTCATTGTGTTCTACTCGTGCATATCATCTACGCATAGACCTGGCTCATGATGCCACTGTTGGGGAACGTAGTATTTTAAAATTTTCCTACGATCACGCAAGATCTATCTACCAGATGCATAGCAACGAGAGGGAAGAGTGTGTCTACGTACCCTCGTAGACCGGAAGCAGAAGCGTCAAGTGACGCGGTTGATGTAGTCGAACTTCTTCGCGATTCAACCGATCAAGCACCGAACGTACGGCACCTCCGCGTTCAGCACACGTTCAGCTTGATGACGTCCCACGAGCTCTTGATCCAGTTGAGCTTCACGAGAGAGTTTCGTCAGCACGACGGCGTGGTGACGGATATGATGTATTCACCGGCGCAGGGCTTCGCCTAAGCACTGCAACGGTATGACCGAGGTGTGTTTCTGTGGAGGGGGGCACCGCACACGGCTGGAACAATTCAACTTGTGTGTCCTAGGGTGCCCCCTGCCCCCGTATATAAAGGAGCAAGGGAGAGGTCGGCCCTAGAGGGGGCGCGCCAAGTGTGGGGAGTCCTACTAGGACTCCCAAGTCCTAGTAGGATTCCCCTTTCCTTTCCGGAGTAGGAGAGAAGGAAAGAGGTGGAGAGGGAGAAGGAAAAGGGGGCTGCACCCCTTGTCCAATTCGGACTAGAAGGGGGCGTGCGCCTCCTTCCTTTTGGCCTTTCTCCTCTATTCCTGTATGGCCCAATAAGGCCCATATACTCCGAAAAATACCCGAATCACTCGGAACCTTTCGGATGTCCGAATATAGTCGTCCAATATATCGATCTTTATGGCTCGGCCATTTCGAGACTCCTCGTCATGTCCCCGGTCTCATCCGGGACTCCGAACTCCTTCGGTACATCAAAACTCATAAACTCATAATACCGATCGTCATCAAACGTTAAGCGTGCGGACCCTACGGGTTCGAGAACTATGTAGACATGACCGAGACTCATCTCCGGTCAATAACCAATAGCGGAACCTGGATGCTCATATTGGCTCCTACATATTCTACGAAGATCTTTATCGGTCAAACCGCATAACAACATACGTTGTTCCTTTTGTCATTGGTATGTTACTTGCCCGAGATTCGATCGTCGGCATCTCTATACCTAGTTCAATCTCGTTACCGACAAGTCTCTTTACTCGTTCCGTAATACATCATCTCGTGACTAACTCATTAGTCTTTTGCTTGCAAGGCTTATTATGATGTGCATTACCGAGAGGGCCCAGAGATACCTCTCCGACACTCGGAGTGACAAATCCTAATCTTGATCTATGCCAACACCACGAATACTTTTGGAGACACCTGTAGAGCATCTTTATGATCACCCAGTTATGTTGTGATGTTTGATAGCACACAAGGTGATCCTACGGTATTCGGGAGTTGCATAATCTCATAGTCATAGGAACATGTATAAGTCATGAAGAAAGCAATAGCAGTAAAACTAAACGATCATAGTGCTATGCTAACGGATGGGTCTTGTCCATCACATCATTCTCCTAATGATGTGATCCCGTTGATCAAATGACAACTCATGTCTATGGTTAGGAAACATAACCATCTTTGATCAATGAGCTAGTCTAGTAGAGGCATACTAGGGACACTCTGTTTTGTCTATGTATTCACACATGTACTAAGTTTCCGGTTAATACAATTCTAGCATGAATAATAAACATTTATCATGATATAAGGAAATATAAATAACAACTTTATTATTGCCTCTAGGGCATATTTCCTTCAATACCCACCGTGAGCCTCAACACTCATAGGTCCACATACATCAGTATGTATAATTTCCAACAAATCAGTTGCTCGCTCCATTGTTCCGTAGAACGAAGTTTTAGTCATCTTGCCCATGAGGCATGGTTCGCAAGCACCAAGTGATTCCAAAAGTCCATCACTATGGAGTTTCTTCATGCGCTTTACACCAATATGACCTAAACGGCAGTGCCAGAAATAATTTGCACTATCATTATTAACCTTGCATCTTTTCGCTTCAATATTATGAATATGTGTATCACTACGATCGAGATCCAACAAGAATAGACCACTCTTCAAGGGTGCATGACCATAAAAGATATTACTCATATAAATGGAACAACCATTATTCTCAGATCTAAATGAATAACCGTCTCGCAATAAACAAGATCCAGATATAATGTTCATGCTTAACGCTGGCACCAAATAACAATTATTCATGTCAAAAACTAATCCCGAAGGTAGATGTAGAGGTAGCGTGCCGACAGCGATCACATCGACTTTGGAACCATTTCCCACACGCATCGTCACCTCGTTCTTAGCCAATCTTTGTTTAATCTGTAGCCCCTGTTTCGAGTTACAAATATTAGCAACCGAACTGGTATCAAATACCCAGGTGCTACTACGAGCATTTGTAAGGTGCACATCAATAACATGTATATCACATATACCTTTGTTCACCTAGCCATCCTTCTTATCCGCCAAATACTTGGAGCAGTTCCGCTTCGAGTGTCCAGTCCCTTTGCATTAGAAGCACTTAGTTTCAGGCTTGGCTCCAGACTTGGGTTTCTTCATGGGAGTAGCAACTGTCTTGCTATTCTTCTTGAAGTTCCCCTTCTTTCCCTTGCCCTTTTTCTTGAAACTAGTGGTCTTGTTAACCATCAACACTTGATGCTCCTTTTTGATTTCTACATCCGCAGCTTTGAGCACAGCGAAGAGCTCAGGAATTGTCTTCTGCATCCCTTGCATATTATAGTTCATCACGAAGCCTTTATAGCTTAGTGGCAGTGATTGAAGAACTCTATCAATAACACTATCTTCGTCAACTTTGCATCCAAGTTGAGTCATATGATTGTAGTACCCAGACATTCTGAGCAAGTGTTCACTGATAGAACTATTCTCCTCCATCTAGCAGCTGTAGAACATATTGGAAATCTCATATTTCTCAATCCGGGCATTTGCTTGAAATATTAACTTTAACTCCTAGAACATCTCATATGCTCCATGACGTTCAAAACGTCGTTGAAGTCCCGGTTCTAAGCCGTAAAGCATGGCACACTGAACTATCGTGTAGTCATCAGATCACGTTTGCCAGACGTTCAAAGCGTCTACATTAGGGGGGGGGGGGCTTGTCACCTAGCGGAGCTTCAAGGACATAATTCTTTTGTGCAACAATGAGGATAATCCTCAAGTTACGGATCCAGTCCGTGTAATTGCTACCATCATCTTTCAACTTAGCTTTCTCTAGGAATGCATTAAAATTCAAGGAACGGTAGCACAGGCCATTGATCTACAACAACATGTTGGGGAACGCAGTATTTTAAAATTTTCCTACGATCACGCAAGATCTATCTACCAAATGCATAGCAACGAGAGGGAAGAGTGTGTCTACGTACCCTCGTAGACCGGAAGCGGAAGCGTCAAGTGACGCGGTTGATGTAGTCGAACTTCTTCGCGATTCAACTGATCAAGCACCGAACGTACGGCACCTCCGCGTTCAGCACACGTTCAGCTTGATGACGTCCCATGAGCTCTTGATCTAGTCGAGCTTCACGGGAGAGTTTTGTCAGCACGACGGCGTGGTGACGGATATGATGTATTTACCGGCGCAGGGCTTCGCTTAAGCACTGCAACGGTATGACCGAGGTGTATTTCTGTGGAGGGGGCACCGCACACGGCTGGAACAATTCAACTTGTGTCTTTGGGTGCCCCCTGCCCCCGTATATAAAGGAGCAAGAGGGGAGGGCCGGCCGGCCTCCTATGGTGTGGCTAGGGCAATCCTACTAGGAATAGGATTGCAATCCTATTCCTAGTAGGAGTCCACCAAGAAGGAAGAGAGGGAAAGGAAAAGAGGGAGAGGTGGCGCCCCCCCCCCCAATCCTAGTCCAACTAGGATCCCTAGGTGGGGTGTAATGCCCAGGATGGGACTATACCTCCTACGTGTCGAGGCACGACTTAAAGGTATAAGCCCATCCTAGAATGATCTCAAGTTTGGTATCTTTGCACAACTCATGTAAAAGAGGGATTAAAATTGCAAAAGGAGATAGTTGGCTTACACTCGCCACTTCACACAATACATTACATAAGCAAACATCATTCAGAACATCACAGCCCGACTACGGGTAAGATCCAAAGAAAGATACCAAAACAACAAAAGCCACAGGTCAGGAACGAATCCTAGTAGAAACCACTACTGAACATCGAAACGTCACAAGCAAACGGCCACACTCTTCATCGAGCTCCCGGTGAAGAACTGATCCAACTCCTGCATCAAACTCGGCTGAACCTGCAACTGGTGTGGTGAAGTAACTGTGAGCCACAGAGGACTCAGCAATCCCGTTCCCGGGTAACAAGACTATTTAAGCCTTGGGTGAGGACAAGGCTGAAGAAAGAACGAGAGGTGAAGGAACAAACAAGAGTCTGCAGCAGCAACTAGCACTAACTTACGTAAAAGAGAGCGAGAAGAGAAATGCATCGGTCGAAAGATGATCACGAAGTGATCCTAACTAAAGCCGGTCAAACATAACCCCACCGTGTTCAACTCCCGAATCCCTATTCGGAAATTGACAGTCACGGTACACACGCTGGTAGTGTATTGAATCATTGTGTCAAGTTATCTACAACCGGAATTAACAAGCTCCCATCTGCCACATAACCGCGGGCACGGCTTTTGAAAGTTCAAACCCTGCAGGGGTGTTCCAACTTGGCCCATTACAAGCCCACGATCCGCGGAGTCGCAACTCCATAGTTGGGAAGACCCGAGTATTCTCGGAATCCCGTGCTCGAGTTAAACCGAACTAAGGTAAGGCTAATCCAGCAAATCCTCCCGGCGTGTCGACACCCTGATAGTAGCCGCGCGTATCTATGTCTCAGGACACGACCGGATGAGACATCCTACGGGTTTTTACCAAACCTCAAGTTTCCTTGAGGTGGCCCCGCAGTCCGCTCGTTTCGGACCAACACTCATGTGGAGCACTGGCCCGGGGGGTTGAATTAAGATAAAAGGGATAGCTAGTCCACATGCAAGTTTTTTATTAGTTTGTTATTAGGCAAATAGTACCAAAGGTTGGGACTTGCTGGAAAAGACTTAGCACTTAGCGGTTTATCAAGGGGGTCCCATACACCCCAACCGTGTTAGGAACGCAAAATCAAGGAACATAACACCGGTTTATACGGTTCCTAACGGCATGAGTGGAACAAATCACCAAGCAAAAGGCTTAGCCTTCCACCCTGCCAGTATATAGATGATTTCATTTTTAAGCATTTATATAGTGTGATATAACCCAACCAAACTTCAACATGAAGCAAGCATCTTCAGTCTTCACCTGCAACTAGCAATGCTATAAGAAGGGCTGAGCGAAGCGTACTTAGCCAAGCAACGGTTTGCATAGGTAGGTTGGTTAAACATGGCAATTGGTTACAAGTAGGAGGCTGACAAGAAAGACATGGGCATCGAGGCAAAACTATAGATCGAGACTACTAGCAATAGGCAAAAAAATAGTAATGGTATCCGGGTTCGGTCATCTTGCCTGGAATTCCACAAGGGAGAAGAACGGAGCCAAGAAGAAAACGGAGCAACAGTCGAGCGGATCCTCACAACTCCGGAACGGAACCGAAGCTAACAAGAGAAGCAACCGGAAAGAAAGAACAACACGGTAAACACACATATCATAAACATGGCATACGATGCACAAACAAGTATGATGCATGTCCGGTTTAAATATGCAAGGCATGACAAGAGCACAAACAAAACTACAAGTTAAGTGGAGCTCAATATGCAACGGGTTGCATATTGACGAAACACCACATTAATTATTTAATTGACTCTCGTTATTAACAAGACAAGATTAATTGTTGGTTAACATGGCAAGAGGTGAAGCATAAAGAAACTAAACTATTAAGGCAATTTAAATGAGGCCGGAGAATAACAACAACATATCCGGAAAATCCCCATGAGCATGTTTAATAATTAAAAGCAAACAACAATTAAACATTCAGGGTTGTTAACATGATGCGGATGACATGATCAAGTTTATGCAAGTTTTATTATAAGGTTGACATGAAGAAGATAAGAAGCATTTGTCACCGTGGTGGAACAAAAGGGTGCCACGGCAACGATCCGAAAATGATGCAACGCATCATATCGGTACCGGTAACTCGTTGAGAGTCCGATGCAAAGGGTAAGATGGCATGAGCGAGTCAAACGAGATGAAAGAGGTGGGGTGAACGAGTTGAACAAGATGATGGGGTGATCCCGTTGCCGGGTTCCCACGGGTCGGCGACGAGGCAACCGAGGAGCTCAACAAAAGGTCGGAACGGGCACGACGCACACAAGGGAGACATTTCATACAACACAACAAGCATGCATTCACGGGTCACTTCTCGGGGTTATACCTTCGGAACCATCGTTCTCGGAGGGGTTCGAGATCGTAGTGGAAGTAGAGGAAGTAGTCGTTCTCGCAACTCGTAGTGGAAGTAGTCGTTCTCGTGAGTCGTAGAGGAAGTAGTCGTTCCCGTAGAGGTACACGTGGTCTTCGAGCGTAGTGGTACTCGTTTCCGGCGACGGTAGACGTTCACGTAGCGGTAGTTGTACTCGGGCGACGGTAGACGTTCGGGCGTCGAGTGTAGTTGTACATGTCGTAGAGGGAAGTAGTGGTTCTCGTTCATCGTGTCGTGGTACTTGCCGAGTTCCTCGTTTCCGGGCGACGGTAGATGTACTAGTCGTTTCGCTGTGTAGAGGTACTTGGTCGGGTCGCCGTAAACTTGTTCATGCCGTAGACGTACTTGCATCGGAGGGATACTTGCTGCTCCAAGTTATTTGCTGGATAACAAAAAGCAAAACCGAACAAAAAGTAGCACAGCAGCAGCAACTAGGCGCTCGCGAGCACAGCGAGGAGGGGCCACGCGCGGACGGGTTCCTGGCCGCCGGGCTGCTCGGGATCTGACGAGGCAACCGACGGGACGGCCGGAGGCGGCCTGGCCGCGGGAGAGCTCCAAGGCGCTCGGCCTTGGCTGGAGGCGGTCCTCGCGTCGACGTAAGAGGAAGGAGGCCGCGCGGCTGGTTGGCAGAGGAAGCTCGGGGAGGACGGGGAGGGAGCCGCGGCGAGGGAGGCCACGGCGCTCGGGGCGGCCGGCTCGCGGCGCTGGAAGGAAAGCGTCGGGAGGCTGCGGCCTTGCTGCGAGGAAGGGGCGCTGGAGGACGGCCGGCGCTCGCACTGGAGGACGGAGGGAGGCCGTCCGCTCGGGCCTGCGGCGACCTGGAGGAGAGCGCGGCGGGGTCGGGCTCCTGGCCTGCGCGACGGGGTGAGCAGGGCGATGCAAGATGGGATCGGGGAGATGAGGGAGATCGGGCAGAGGTAGAGCGATGGGTTCGAGGGGTGAGTGCGGCGGCTGAGGAAGGAAAGGAGAGTCGCTAGGGTTGAAAGTGCGGACGGGCATGGAGGAGTTGGGCCGAAAGAATGGGCCTGAAGGCCGGCTGGGGGGGGCTGAGGCCCAGAGGGAGGAGGAGAAGAAAGGCTGCTGGCCTGGGCCTCTTATTCTGCTGTTTTTTTTTTCAGAATAAAACAGAGAAAAAAAACAAGAAGAAGAGGAGGAGAAGGAAGGTAGAGATAGGATGGGGCAAGCGGCTATTTTTTCTCGGGCACGTAAAAAGAGCACGACCGGAGAAAAATTATAAAAAGGCCAGATCGGAAATAGTTCAAACATATTTGAATTTAATTCAAATAGTTTTGAACTAAAACTTGAATAAAGAAGTGTCCAAAAATGTTCATATTTTTGGAGGAACCTCGAAACAACGGAAAAGAATTATTGGCAAGATTTAGAAGGTGAACTCGAAGTAAAGAAGCATGGGGAAAAATGCAAGTGTGTTATGGTGATTCCGAAGCAATGGAATAATATTAATATAGCTCCCTACATATTGAGAGGCTTTTATATGTTATAAAGAGAAGTCACCTTCCCTCGATTTAAATGGACCGAAGGTCCACACGGTTTATTTAGGTTGAGATGCAAAAATAAATAAATATGACATGATGGCATGATGACATGATGCAATGCAAAAAAAAATAAAACAAGCACAACTGAAACACACGGGCAACCCGGAACATCTGGAATCTTCTGGAATCTTCTAGGACGTCGGTCTCGGGCGTCACAACTCTCCCACACTAACAGAGGATCTCGACCCGAGATCCTAGAGATATCACCGGGTAAAACGGAAGAGGAAGAGGTAAAACAAAGTTGCTTCTTTGACAAACGAGTGAAAACCAAAGAACCTTGAGAGGTTGAACAAGTTGAAAGAAGAAAGCAACGGAGATGAACGAAGTTAAGAGCACTCCGGTAAGCAGGAGGAACAAGGAACATAACAAGAACCTTGTAGGTTGAAAGACATGAAACAGAGCTCCGAACAAAAAGAATATGAAACCAGAACGGTATAGCCAAGGAATAAGAATGACAGAATTTGGGCAGCACTCCGTCTGAAAATGGAAGGAATTAACAAGAACTAGAGGAGATGGAGTGATACTTGACGAAAACAACAACACATATTGCCTCCGAAACAATTAAAAGAATGGCACAAGGTTAAGAAAGATTTCAGGCAGCACTCCGGTTGAAAAGAGAGGCAAAACATGAAAGGATGACGGAACTAGAATGAAGAATACAACACTCCGGTTAAAAGATAAACAAGGAAAAGAACATGATCTTGACAAAACGAGATGATGGTTAAAGAGAGCAATATCACAAAGCCTCCGGAATGAAAGAATAGAATATAGGTCAATGAAAGAAATGAACGGAGAAGAAAATGACAACTTCTCTCAAAATTAAATTTGAAAGAGCATCTTACGAAGAAGGGTTGAACAGAGTTGTTGGAATTTCAACAACGAGAAGAATAAGCTTGATGTGGGCTTATGGAAAACATCTCAAAAATTAAGATGTGACAACCAGCCACTGACGGAAACAATTGATTGGATTGAGATGAACAAGGAGACGAGAACTTATTTCAGCAGAAAGATAAGTGAAGAACTTGGGTCATTATAAGCACCATAATAGCAACAATCCTTAGGGAAAGCTTTTAAGTGAAATACAACCCAAGATAACTCCAACGAATAAATTGAAGGGTTGAAAAGATCTCCTGAACAAGGACAATGATGGGTTTAAATATCTCATTCTTGATAACTCGTGAATCATGAAACATGAAGGAATTGTCAAGAATGACACAACACCATCTGAAAGATAAGGTAGAAAGGATTGCAATTGGAAAGCATGATGAAGAATGCTTGAGCTCCAACAAGAATCTTGATGAAGACTTCGAGGACGAATTAAATGATGATGAACCACCATGAAGAACTCCGGTAATGAAAGCATGAGAAGTGAAAGATGAAAAGAATAAGATTCAAGGCCTGCGATGAATTAGATGAAGTTGAAATGATATAATTGAAATAGCTTGGATCTCCGGACAAACAAAATGAAGAACTTAGAACCAAGGATATGATATGATGAACAAGCTCCAGACAAAAGAATTAAATCACCTTGAAGGAATAAGAATAAGAATTATGTTATGCATCTCCTTCACCAATTTAATTGATGACAACCAAAGGATTTGGCATACTACTTATTCTCGTTGGAAAGAATTAAAGAGAGATCTCGCACAAGTTTGGATAATCTTCAACAAGCACCGGTAGGATTATGAAAGAACAAATGAATTAAAACGATAACAACGGAAGAGTAAACTTGAACGAACCACCGTAAGAATATGGAGACGAACGAAGAGACATCAATGAAGAAATATTGGGAGGACGAAGTTGAAAACTGAGAACAAAGAAATATTCTGAAATGATGGCCTTCGGAGGAACACAAGGAAAAGAATTCATGAAATGCTTCGGACGGTTATAAAAGAATTCCTCACAATCGGAACAATAATGAGGATGGCAAGAAGGTAGAACCACAACTCTTCAAGAGAACGGGCCAAGATTTAAGAGAAACACTTCTCCGGTCTCCAAATGTTGAGAATGAAGACGAGAAATGCCATGAAGAATTTCGAGATACTCCGGAAGAATAAAAAGATGGAAGGTTGAGCTAAAGATGGAAATAATTGAAAACAAGCTTGGAGAAGGCATGTGACTGATGGAGATCATTCTTACGTCACACTTGAAAAGAATTTCAGAATACTCCGGAAAAGAAGAGTCAGGTAAGATCCTGGGAAAAGACCTGTGGGTTAGGGCCCACTAAAGAAATCACCGTTGAAAAGATTGCTTAAGAGATATTGCACCGGTTGAATTAAATGGCTTGAATAAGATGACAAACTCAAAATAGCTTGAATGGAATAAGAATGGAATTATGAATCTTCTGAGATACCTTGAACACTCCGGATAAGAATAGCAAGAGGAGAATGATTAATTGGTGCAGCGTAATAAGAAAGCATTATGAAATGAGGAAAAAAAATGATAAGATCAACACCGAATTCTTGAATTACATCCACCGACAGAATTCGAGAACAAAAGAATGATGAACTTGAAGCTCTTGAGCATCTTCACGATAAATCACCGGATAAGAACATTGAAGGAAAAGAATGAAGAAACATCACATGAATAAAATGGATACTTCATTGAGAATTTCTTGCTCCGAGAAAAAGAAGGGTGGGAGGGTGGGGAAAACAAAGACAACTTGAGATGAACAAAAGGACACCGGTTGAAAAGAATTAACAAAAAGATCTTGATGGACAAGAAGGATTAGCACTCCCATAGAAATATGAGAACACCAATTAAGAAAGGTATGGAATCAACATTTGACATCGAAGCAACTCGAATACCAGAATCAAAACAAGAACAAAGGGTAGATGTGTTGCAGCATCATCTTCACAACATCATTCGAACAGAGGATTGAACGAATGAATTCTGCAGGTACATCAACTAGACGAGAAGCCACTTGGAGAACAAAAGATAAATAAAAAGGAACAAGGATCAGATAGAACAAATACAAGATAGAAGCTTCGTTCGGCATCTTCGTGCTGTAAGCTCATGGAACGTGTTACAAAAGGGTTTTGCAATCCCCGGATCAGCATAGCCAAGGACCCTTTAAGATGCAACTCCCGATCAGAACAAGTCCATAAAACCACTTCACTCAATGTAGAACCCCAAACTTCATATCGAGCATCCGTTGGAAGAATGCCTAGAACTACTAGATGAACCCACCTAAAGATTTCCGAAAGTTTCCAGTTATGCAATCAGGTGTTGGGGATACACGGGAAGCACCGCGCAATCAACTCTAAACCTACATCCAGGTGTATCCATCCTTCAACACATAACCAGTCTTTCTCGGAAACTGTTTACCTCGGACCTTCGAAAAGCATCCACTATAACAAGCTATGGCAATACTCTCGAACTACCTCCCCAGTACTGGGTGATGTCGGGGTTATCTTGCCACTGGCCGTATAGGAGAGATTTTCGATGTCGGCCGTCTTAAGTATTTAGTACTGCCGCGATATGCTTGTGTCAATGATACCTCGAAGCTCAACTCCTCGGTAACAGGAGGCATCGAGAACAATATCCTTGTCACAAGAACATCGAAACAATCCCAGAATACTCGCGGGATCCTAAAAAAAAATTTGGTGCAATTTTTGAAAGTAGAAGAGACAAGAGTAGACGTCAGGAGTCCTCACCAGAGAGAAAGGGGATGAGAAGCAAAGAAATCCTACTCTCCGATATAATATAGGACTCAAAAAGTTTTCAGTGTGTGCCTAGACTCAACCGTCAACGATTCGATCAATCAGTGGGGGCTTCTAGGTCGGAGAAGGCTCTGAATACCAACTTGTAATGCCCAGGATGGGACTATACCTCCTACGTGTCGAGGCACGACTTAAAGGTATAAGCCCATCCTAGAATGATCTCAAGTTTGGTATCTTTGCACAACTCATGTAAAAGAGGGATTAAAATTGCAAAAGGAGATAGTTGGCTTACACTCGCCACTTCACACAATACATTACATAAGCAAACATCATTCAGAACATCACAGCCCGACTACGGGTAAGATCCAAAGAAAGATACCAAAACAACAAAAGCCACAGGTCAGGAACGAATCCTAGTAGAAACCACTACTGAACATCGAAACGTCACAAGCAAACGGCCACACTCTTCATCGAGCTCCCGGTGAAGAACTGATCCAACTCCTGCATCAAACTTGGCTGAACCTGCAACTGGTGTGGTGAAGTAACTGTGAGCCACAGAGGACTCAGCAATCCCGTTCCCGGGTAACAAGACTATTTAAGCCTTGGGTGAGGACAAGGCTGAAGAAAGAACGAGAGGTGAAGGAACAAACAAGAGTCTGCAGCAGCAACTAGCACTAACTTACGTAAAAGAGAGCGAGAAGAGAAATGCATCGGTCGAAAGATGATCACGAAGTGATCCTAACTAAAGCCGGTCAAACATAACCCCACCGTGTTCAACTCCCGAATCCCTATTCGGAAATTGACAGTCACGGTACACACGCTGGTAGTGTATTGAATCATTGTGTCAAGTTATCTACAACCGGAATTAACAAGCTCCCATCTGCCACATAACCGCGGGCACGGCTTTTGAAAGTTCAAACCCTGCAGGGGTGTTCCAACTTGGCCCATTACAAGCCCACGATCCGCGGAGTCGCAACTCCATAGTTGGGAAGACCCGAGTATTCTCGGAATCCCGTGCTCGAGTTAAACCGAACTAAGGTAAGGCTAATCCAGCAAATCCTCCCGGCGTGTCGACACCCTGATAGTAGCCGCGCGTATCTATGTCTCAGGACACGACCGGATGAGACATCCTACGGGTTTTTACCAAACCTCAAGTTTCCTTGAGGTGGCCCCGCAGTCCGCTCGTTTCGGACCAACACTCATGTGGAGCACTGGCCCGGGGGGTTGAATTAAGATAAAAGGGATAGCTAGTCCACATGCAAGTTTTTTATTAGTTTGTTATTAGGCAAATAGTACCAAAGGTTGGGACTTGCTGGAAAAGACTTAGCACTTAGCGGTTTATCAAGGGGGTCCCATACACCCCAACCGTGTTAGGAACGCAAAATCAAGGAACATAACACCGGTTTATACGGTTCCTAACGGCATGAGTGGAACAAATCACCAAGCAAAAGGCTTAGCCTTCCACCCTGCCAGTATATAGATGATTTCATTTTTAAGCATTTATATAGTGTGATATAACCCAACCAAACTTCAACATGAAGCAAGCATCTTCAGTCTTCACCTGCAACTAGCAATGCTATAAGAAGGGCTGAGCGAAGCGTACTTAGCCAAGCAACGGTTTGCATAGGTAGGTTGGTTAAACATGGCAATTGGTTACAAGTAGGAGGCTGACAAGAAAGACATGGGCATCGAGGCAAAACTATAGATCGAGACTACTAGCAATAGGCAAAAAAATAGTAATGGTATCCGGGTTCGGTCATCTTGCCTGGAATTCCACAAGGGAGAAGAACGGAGCCAAGAAGAAAACGGAGCAACAGTCGAGCGGATCCTCACAACTCCGGAACGGAACCGAAGCTAACAAGAGAAGCAACCGGAAAGAAAGAACAACACGGTAAACACACATATCATAAACATGGCATACGATGCACAAACAAGTATGATGCATGTCCGGTTTAAATATGCAAGGCATGGCAAGAGCACAAACAAAACTACAAGTTAAGTGGAGTTCAATATGCAACGGGTTGCATATTGACGAAACACCACATTAATTATTTAATTGACTCTCGTTATTAACAAGACAAGATTAATTGTTGGTTAACATGGCAAGAGGTGAAGCATAAAGAAACTAAACTATTAAGGCAATTTAAATGAGGCCGGAGAATAACAACAACATATCCGGAAAATCCCCATGAGCATGTTTAATAATTAAAAGCAAACAACAATTAAACATTCAGGGTTGTTAACATGATGCGGATGACATGATCAAGTTTATGCAAGTTTTATTATAAGGTTGACATGAAGAAGATAAGAAGCATTTGTCACCGTGGTGGAACAAAAGGGTGCCACGGCAACGATCCGAAAATGATGCAACGCATCATATCGGTACCGGTAACTCGTTGAGAGTCCGATGCAAAGGGTAAGATGGCATGAGCGAGTCAAACGAGATGAAAGAGGTGGGGTGAACGAGTTGAACAAGATGATGGGGTGATCCCGTTGCCGGGTTCCCACGGGTCGGCGACGAGGCAACCGAGGAGCTCAACAAAAGGTCGGAACGGGCACGACGCACACAAGGGAGACATTTCATACAACACAACAAGCATGCATTCACGGGTCACGTCTCGGGGTTATACCTTCGGAACCATCGTTCTCGGAGGGGTTCGAGATCGTAGTGGAAGTAGAGGAAGTAGTCGTTCTCGCAACTCGTAGTGGAAGTAGTCGTTCTCGTGAGTCGTAGAGGAAGTAGTCGTTCCCGTAGAGGTACACGTGGTCTTCGAGCGTAGTGGTACTCGTTTCCGGCGACGGTAGACGTTCACGTAGCGGTAGTTGTACTCGGGCGACGGTAGACGTTCGGGCGTCGAGTGTAGTTGTACATGTCGTAGAGGGAAGTAGTGGTTCTCGTTCATCGCGTCGTGGTACTTGCCGAGTTCCTCGTTTCCGGGCGACGGTAGATGTACTAGTCGTTTCGCTGTGTAGAGGTACTTGGTCGGGTCGCCGTAAACTTGTTCATGCCGTAGACGTACTTGCATCGGAGGGATACTTGCTGCTCCAAGTTATTTGCTGGATAACAAAAAGCAAAACCGAACAAAAAGTAGCACAGCAGCAGCAACTAGGCGCTCGCGAGCACAGCGAGGAGGGGCCACGCGCGGACGGGTTCCTGGCCGCCGGGCTGCTCGGGATCTGACGAGGCAACCGACGGGACGGCCGGAGGCGGCCTGGCCGCGGGAGAGCTCCAAGGCGCTCGGCCTTGGCTGGAGGCGGTCCTCGCGTCGACGTAAGAGGAAGGAGGCCGCGCGGCTGGTTGGCAGAGGAAGCTCGGGGAGGACGGGGAGGGAGCCGCGGCGAGGGAGGCCACGGCGCTCGGGGCGGCCGGCTCGCGGCGCTGGAAGGAAAGCGTCGGGAGGCTGCGGCCTTGCTGCGAGGAAGGGGCGCTGGAGGACGGCCGGCGCTCGCACTGGAGGATGGAGGGAGGCCGTCCGCTCGGGCCTGCGGCGACCTGGAGGAGAGCGCGGCGGGGTCGGGCTCCTGGCCTGCGCGACGGGGTGAGCAGGGCGATGCAAGATGGGATCGGGGAGATGAGGGAGATCGGGCAGAGGTAGAGCGATGGGTTCGAGGGGTGAGTGCGGCGGCTGAGGAAGGAAAGGAGAGTCGCTAGGGTTGAAAGTGCGGACGGGCATGGAGGAGTTGGGCCGAAAGAATGGGCCTGAAGGCCGGCTGGGGGGGGCTGAGGCCCAGAGGGAGGAGGAGAAGAAAGGCTGCTGGCCTGGGCCTCTTATTCTGCTGTTTTTTTTTCCAGAATAAAACAGAGAAAAAAAACAAGAAGAAGAGGAGGAGAAGGAAGGTAGAGATAGGATGGGGCAAGCGGCTATTTTTTTCTCGGGCACGTAAAAAGAGCACGACCGGAGAAAAATTATAAAAAGGCCAGATCGGAAATAGTTCAAACATATTTGAATTTAATTCAAATAGTTTTGAACTAAAACTTGAATAAAGAAGTGTCCAAAAATGTTCAAATTTTTGGAGGAACCTCGAAACAACGGAAAAGAATTATTGGCAAGATTTAGAAGGTGAACTCGAAGTAAAGAAGCATGGGGAAAAATGCAAGTGTGTTATGGTGATTCCGAAGCAATGGAATAATATTAATATAGCTCCCTACATATTGAGAGGCTTTTATATGTTATAAAGAGAAGTCACCTTCCCTCGATTTAAATGGACCGAAGGTCCACACGGTTTATTTAGGTTGAGATGCAAAAAAAATAAATATGACATGATGGCATGATGACATGATGCAATGCAAAAAAAAAAAAAAAACAAGCACAACTGAAACACACGGGCAACCCGGAACATCTGGAATCTTCTGGAATCTTCTGGGACGTCGGTCTCGGGCGTCACATGGGGCACCGGCCAGCCTCTATGGGCTGCTTCTCTCCTTTCCTCAAGGCCCACTATGGACCATCCCCCCTCGTAGGGGGTTCCGGTAACCCCCTCCGGCAATCCAGTTAAATCCGAAACTTTTCCGGAACACTTCCGGTGTCCGAATATAGTCGTCCAATATATCAATCTTTATGTCTCGGACATTCCGAGACTCCTTGTCATGTCCGTGATATCATCCGGGACTCCGAACTACCTTCGGTACATCAAACCTCATAAACTCATAATACTGATCGTCATCAAACGTTAAGCGTGCGGACCCTACGGGTTCGAGAACTATGTAGACATGACCGAGACTCATCTCCGGTCAATAATCAATAGCGGAACCTGGATGTTCATATTGGCTCCTACATATTCTACGAAGATCTTTTATCGGTCAAACCGCATAACAACATACGTTGTTCCTTTTGTCATCAGTATGTTACTTGCCCGAGATTCGATCGTCGGTATCTCCATACCTAGTTCAATCTCGTTACCGGTAAGTCTCTTTACTCGTTCCGTAACACATCATCTCGTGACTAACTCATTAGTCTTTTGCTTGCAAGGCTTATTGTGATGTGTGTTACCGAGAGGGCCCAGAGATACCTCTCCGACACTCGGAGTGACAAATCCTAATCTTGATCTATGCCAACACCACGAATACTTTCGGAGACACCTATAGAGCATCTTTATGATCACCCAGTTACGTTGTGACGTTTGATAGCACACAAGGTATTCCTATGGTATTCGGGAGTTGCATAATCTCATAGTCATAGGAACATGTATAAGTCATGAAGAAAGCAATAGCAGTAAAACTAAACTATCATAGTGCTATGCTAACGGATGGGTCTTGTCCATCACATCATTCTCCTAATGATGTGATCCCGTTGATCAAATGACAACTCATGTCTATGGCTAGGAAACAAAACCATCTTTGATCAATGAGCTAGTCTAGTAGAGGCATACTAGGGACATACTGTTTTGTCTATGTATTCACACATGTACTAAGTTTCCGGTTAATACAATTCTAGCATGAATAATAAACATTTATCATGATATAAGGAAATATAAGTAACAACTTTATTATTGCCTCTAGAGCATATTTCCTTCAGTCTCCCACTTGCACTAGAGTCAATAATCTAGCTCACATCGCCATGTGATTTAATACCGATAGTTCACATCGTTATGTGAATAACACCCATAGTTCACATCACCATGTGACCAACACCCAAAGGGTTTACTAGAGTCAATAATCTAGTTCACATCGTTATGTGATTAATACCCAAGAGTAATAAGGTGTGATCATGTTTTGCTTGTGAGAGAAGTTTAGTCAACGGGTCTGTCACATTCAGATCCGTATGTATTTCGCAAATTTCTATGTCTACAATGCTCTGCATGGAGCTACTCTAGCTAATTGCTCCCACTTTCAATACGCATCCAGATTGATATTTAGAGTCATCTGGATTTAGTGTCAAAACTTGCATCGGCGTAACCCTTTACGACGAACTCTTTATCACCTCCATAATCGAGAAACATTTCCTTAGTCATCCAATTACTAAGGATAATTTTGACCGCTGTACAGTGATCTACTCCTGGATCACTATTGTACCTCCCTGTCAAACTCATGGCAAGGTACACAACGTGTTTTGTACACAGCATGACATACTTTATAGAACCTATGGCTGAGGCATAGGGAATGACTTTCATTCTCTCTATATTTTTCTGCCGTGGTCTGGCTTTGAGTCTTACTCAACTTCACACCTTACAAGTCAGGCAAGAACTCCTTCTTTGACTGATCCATTTTGAACTACTTCAAAATCTTATCAAGGTATGTACTCATCGAAAGTCTTATCAAGCGTCTTGATCTATCTCTATAGATCTTGATGCCCAATATGTAAGCAGCTTCACCAAGGTCTTTCTTTGAAAAAATCCTGTCAAACACTCCTTTATGCTTTCCAGAAAATTCTACATCATTTCCGATCGACAATATGTCATTCACATATACTTATCAGAAAGGTTGTAGTGCTCCCACTCACTTCTTGTAAATACAGGCTTCACCGTAAGTCTGTATAAATCTATATGGTTTGATCAACTTATCAAAGCGTATATTCCAACTCCGAGATGCTTGCACCAGTCCATAGATGGATCGCTGGAGCTTGCACATTTTGTTAGCACATTTAGGATTGACAAAACTTTCTGGTTGCATCATATACAAGTCTTCTTTAATAAATCCATTAAAGAATGCAGTTTTTGTTATCCATTTGCCAGATTTCATAAAATGCGGCAATTACTAACATGATTCGGACAGACTTAAGCATCGCTACGGGTGAGAAAGTCTCATCGTAGTCAACTCCTTGAACTTGTCGAAATCCTTTCGCAACAAGTCGAGCTTTGTAAACAGTAACATTACCGTTTGCGTCGGTCTTCCTCTTGAAGATCCATTTATTTTCGATGGCTTGCCGATCATCGGGCAAGTCAACCAAAGTCCATACTTTGTTCTAATACATGGATCCCATCTCAGATTTCATGGTCTCCAGCCATTTTGCGGAATCTGGGCTCATCATCGCTTCCTCATAGTTCGTAGGTTCATCATGGTCTAGTAACATGACTTCCAGAACTGGGTTGCCATACCACTCTGGTGCGGAACGAACTCTGGTCGATCTACGAAGTTCAGCAGAAACTTGATCTGAAGTTTCATGATCATCATCATTAGCTTCCTCACTAATTGGTGTAGGAATCACTGGAACGAGTTTCTGTGATGTACTACCTTTCCAATTCGGGAGAAGGTACAATTACCTCATCAAGTTCTACTTTCCTCCCACTCACTTCTTTCGAGAGAAACTCCTTCTCTAGAAAGGATCCACTCTTAGCAACAAATACCTTGCCTTAGGATCTGTGATAGAAGGTGTACCGAACAGTTTCTTTTTGGGTATCCTATGAAGATTTACTTCTCCGATTTGGGTTCGAGCTTATCATGTTGAAACTTTTTCACATAAGCATCGCAGTGCCAAACTTAAAGAAATGACAGCTTAGGTTTCTCGTCAAACCACAGTTCATACGGTGTCATCTCCACGGATTTAGATGGTGCCCTATCTAACGTGAATGTAGCTGTCTCTAATGCATAACCCCAAAAGCGATAGTAGTAGATCGGTAAGAGACATCATCGATCGCACCATATCTAATAAAGTACGGTTATGATGTTCGGACACACCATTACACTATGGTGTTCCAGATGGCGTGAGTAGTGAAACTATTTCACATTGTTTTTACTGAAGGCCAAACTCGCTAACTCAAATATTTTACCTCTACGATCATATCGTAGAAACTCTTATTTTCTTGTTACGATGATTCTCCACTTCACTCTGAAATTCTTTGAACTTTTCAAATGTTTCAGACTTGTGTTTCATTAAGTAGATATACCCATATCTGCTCAAATCATCAGTGAAGGTCAGAAAATAACGATACCCGCCGCGAGCTTCAACACTCATTGGTCCACATACATCTGTATGTATGATCTCCAAAAAATCTGCTGCTCGCTCCACAGTTCCGGAGAACGGACTTTTAGTCATCTTGCCCATGAGGCATGGTTCGCAAGCACCAAGTGATTCATAATCAAGTGATTCCAAAAGTCCATCACTATGGAGTTTCTTCATGCGCTTTACACCAATATGACCTAAACGGCAGTGCCACAAATAAGTTGCACTATCATTATTAACCTTGCATCTTTTGGCTTCAATATTATGAATATGTGTATCACCACGATCGAGATCCAACAAACCATTTTCATTGGGTGTATGACCATAGAAGGTTTTATTCATGTAAACAGAACAACAATTATTCTCTAACTTACATGAATAACCGTATTGCAATAAACATGATCAAATCATATTCATGCTCAACACCAAATAACACTTATTCAGGTTCAATACTAATCCCGAAAGTATAGGGAGTGTGCGATGATGATCATATCAATCTTGGAACTACTTCCAATACACATCGTCACTTCATCCTTTAACTAGTTTCTGTTCATTATGCAACTCCCATTTCGAGTTACTACTCTTTAGCAACTGAACCAACATCAAATACCGAGGGGTTGCTATGAACACTAGTAAAATACATATCAATAATCTGTATATCAAATATACCTTTGTTCACTTTGCCATCCTTCTTATCCGCCAAATATCTAGGGCAGTTCCACTTCTGGTGACCATTTCCTTTGCAATAGAAGCACTTGTTTCAGGCTTGAGTTTAGCTTTGGGTTTCTTCACGGGAGTGACAACTTGCTTGTCATTATTCTTGAAGTTCCCCTTCTATCCCTTTGCCCTTTACTTGAAACAAGTGGTCTGGTTAACCATCAACACTTGATGCTCTTTCTGGATTTCTACCTTCGCCGATTTCAGCATCGTGAAGAGCTCGGGAATTACTTTCGTCATCCCTTGCATATTATAGTTCATCATGAAGTTCTACTAACTTGGTGATAGTGTCTAGAGAACTTTGCCAATTACTATCTTATCTGGAAGATTAACTCCCACTTGATTCAAGCAATTGTACTACCCAGACAATCTGAGCACATGCTCACTGGTTGAGCTATTCTCCTCCATCTTGTAGGCAAAGTACTGTCAGAGGTCTTATACCTCTCGACACGGGCATGAGTATGAAATACTAATTTCAACTCTTGGAACATCTCATATGCTCCGTGGCGTTTTCAAAACGTTTTTGAAGTCCCGGTTATAAGCCGTAAAGCATGGTGCACTAAACTATCAAGTAGTCATCATATCGAGCTTTTGTCAAAACGTTCATAACGTCTACATCTGCTCCTGCAATAGGTCTGTCACCTAGCGGTGCATCAAGGACATAATTATCCTGTGCAGCAATGAGGATAATCCTCAGATCACGGAACAATTCCGCATCATTGCTACGAACATCTTTCAACTTGGTTTTCTCTAGGAACATATGAAAAATAAACGGGGAGCAACATCGCGAGCTATTGATCTACAACATAGATATGCTAATACTACCAGGACTAACTTCATGATAAATTAAAGTTCAATTTAATCATATTACTTAAGAACTCCCACTTAGATAGACATCCCTCCGGTCATCTAAATGATCACGTGATCCAAATCAACTAAACCATGTCCGATCATCACGTGAGATGGAGTAGTTTCAATGGTGAACATCTTATTTTGATCATATCTACTATATGATTCACGCTCGCCCTTTCGGTCTCCAGTGTTCCGAGGCCATATCTTCATATGCTAGGCTCGTCAAGTTTAACCCGAGTATTCTGCGTGTGCAAAACTGGCTTACACCCGTTGTATTTGAACGTAGAGCTTATCACACCCGATCATCACGTGGTGTCTCGGCACGACGAACTTTCGCAACGGTGCATACTCAGGGAGCACACTTATACCTTGAAATTTAGTAAGGGATCATCTTATAATGCTACCGTCGTTCTAAGCAAAATAAGAAGCATAATAAGATAAACATCACATGCAATCAAAATATGTGACATGATATGGCCATCATCATCTTGTGCTTTTGATCTCCATCTCCAAAGCACCTTCATGATCACCTTCGTCACCGGCGTGACACCTTGATCTCCATCGTAGCATCGTTGTCGTCTCGCCAACTATTGCTTCTACGACTATCGCTACCGCTTAGTGATAAAGTAAAGTAATTACATGGCGATTGCATTCCATACAATAAAGCGACAACCATATGGCTCCTGCCAGTTGCCGATAACATTACAAAACATGATCATCTCATACAAAACCGTATAACTCATCATGTCTTGACCATATCACATCACAACATGCCCTGCAAAAACATGTTCGATGTCCTCTACTTTGTTTTTGCAAGTTTTACGTGGCTGCTACGGGCTTAGCAAGAACCGTTCTTACCTACGCATACAAAACCACAACGATGTTTTGTCAAGTATGTGATGTTTTAACCTTCACAAGGACCGGGCGTAACCACACTTGATTCAGATAAAGTGAGAGAGATAGACACCCGCCAGTCACCTTTAAGCAACGAGTGCCCGTAACGGTGAAACCAGTCTCGCGTAAGCGTACGCGTAATGTCGGTCCGGGCCGCTTCATCTCACAATACCGCCGAAGCAAAGTATGACATGCTGGTAAGCAGTATGACTAGTATCGCCCACAACTCATTGTGTTCTACTCGTGCATATCATCTACGCATAGACCTGGCTCTGATACCACTGTTGGGGAACGTAGTATTTTAAAAAAATTCTACGATCACGCAAGATCTATCTACCAGATGCATAGCAACGAGAGGGAAGAGTGTGTCTACGTACCCTCGTAGACCGGAAGCAGAAGCGTCAAGTGACGCGGTTGATGTAGTCGAACTTCTTCGCGATTCAACCGATCAAGCACCGAACGTACGGCACCTCCGCGTTCAACACACGTTCAACTTGATGACGTCCCATGAGCTCTTGATCCAGTTGAGATTCACGGGAGAGTTTTGTCAGCACGACGACGTGGTGACGGATATGATGTATTTACCGGCGCAGTGCTTCGCTTAAGCACTGCAACGGTATGACCGAGGTGTATTTCCGTGGAGGGGGGCACCGCACACGGCTGGAACAATTCAACTTGTGTCTTTGGGTGCCCCCTGCCCCCGTATATAAAGGAGCAAGAGGGGAGGGCCGGCCGGCCTCCTATGGTGCGGCTAGGGCAATCCTACTAGGAATAGGATTGCAATCCTATTCCTAGTAGGAGTCCACCAAGAAGGAAGAGAGGGAAAGGAAAAGAGGGAGAGGTGGCGCCCCCCAATCCTAGTCCAACTAGGATCCCTAGGTGGGGCGCCGGCCAGCCTCTATGGGCTGCCTCTCTCCTTTCCTCAAGGCCCACTATGGACCATCCCCCCTCTTAGGGGGTTCCGGTAACCCCCTCCGGCAATCCAGTTAAATCCGAAACTTTTCCGGAACACTTCCGATGTCCGAATATAGTCGTCCAATATATCAATCTTTATGTCTCGGACATTCCGAGACTCCTTGTCATGTCCGTGATCTCATCCGGGACTCCGAACTACCTCGGTACATCAAAACTCATAAACTCATAATACCGATCGTCATCAAACGTTAAGCGTGCGGACCCTACGGGTTCGAGAACTATGTAGACATGACCGAGACTCATCTCCGGTCAATAACCAATAGCGGAACCTGGATGTTCATATTGGCTCCTACATATTCTACGAAGATCTTTTATCGGTCAAACCGCATAACAACATACGTTGTTCCTTTTGTCATCAGTATGTTACTTGCCCGAGATTCGATCGTCGGTATCTCCATACCTAGTTCAATCTCGTTACCGGCAAGTCTCTTTACTCGTTCCGTAACACATCATCTCGTGACTAAGTCATTAGTCTTTTGCTTGCAAGGCTTATTGTGATGTGTGTTACCGAGAGGGCCCAGAGATACCTCTCCGACACTCGGAGTGACAAATCCTAATCTTGATCTATGCCAACACCACGAATACTTTCGGAGACACGTGTAGAGCATCTTTATGATCACCCAGTTACGTTGTGACGTTTGATAGCACACAAGGTGTTCCTACGGTATTCGGGAGTTGCATAATCTCATAGTCATAGGAACATGTATAAGTCATGAAGAAAGCAATAGTAGTAAAACTAAACGATCATAGTGCTATGCTAACGGATGGGTCTTGTCCATCACATCATTCTCCTAATGATGTGATCCCATTGATTAAATGACAACTCATGTCTATGGCTAGGAAACATAACCATCTTTGATCAATGAGCTTGTCTAGTAGAGGCATACTAGGGACATACTGTTTTGTCTATGTATTCACACATGTACTAAGTTTCCGTTTAATACAATTCTAGCATGAATAATAAACATTTATCATGATATAAGTAAATATAAATAACAACTTTATTATTGCCTCTAGGGCATATTTCCTTCACGACATAGATATGCAAAAACTATCAGGACTAAGTTCATGATAAATTAAAGTTCAATTCATCATATTACTTAAAGAACTCCCACTTATATAGACATCCCTCTGGTCATCTAAATGATCACGTGATCCAAATCAACTAAACCATGTCCGATCATCACGTGAGATGGAGTAGTTTTCAATGGTGAACATCTTATGTTGATCATATCTACTATATGATTCATGCTCGACCTTTCGGTCTCCAATGTTCCTAGGCCATATCTGCATATGCTAGGCTCGTCAAGTTTAACCCGAGTATTCTGCGTGTGCAAAACTGGCTTACACCCGTTGTATGTGAATGTAGAGCTTATCACACCCGATCATCACGTGGTGTCTCGGCACGACGAACTTTCACAATGGTGCATACTTAGGGAGAACACTTATACCTTGAAATTTAGTGAGAGATCATCTTATAATGCTACCGCCGTACTAAGCAAAATAAGAAGCATAATAAGATAAACATCACATGCAATAAAAATATGTGACATGCTATGGCCATCATCATCTTGTGCTTTTGATCTCCATCTCCAAGGCACCGTCATGATCACCATCGTCATCGGCGTGACACCTTGATCTCCATCGTAGCATCGTTGTCGTCTCGCCAACTATTGCTTCCACGACTTTCGCTACCGCTTAGTGATAAAGTAAAGCAATCACATGGCGACTGTATTTCATACAATAAAGCGACAACCATATGGCTCCTGCCAGTTGCCGATAACTTTACAAAACATGATCATCTCATACAATAACGTATAACTCATCATGTCTTGACCATATCACATCACAACATGCCCTGCAAAAACAAGTTAGACGTCATCTACTTTGTTGTTGCAAGTTTTACGTGGCTGCTACGGGCTTAGCAAGAACTGTTCTTACCTACGCATACAAAAACCACAACGATTTTTCATCAAGTATGAGCTGTTTTAACCTTCACAAGGACCGCGCGTAGCCACACTTGATTCAGCTAAAGTGAGAGAGACAGACACCCTCCAGTCACCTTTAAGCACCGAGTGCTCATAAAGGTGAAACCAGTCTCGCGTAAGCGTACACGTAATGTCGGTCCGGCCGCTTCATCCCACAATACCGCCAAACCAAAGTATGACATGCTAGTAAGCAGTATGACTATTATCGCCCACAACTAATTGTGTTCTACTCGAGCATATCATCTACGCATAGACCTGGCTCATGATGCCACTATTGGGGAACGTAGTATTTCAAAAAAATTCCTACGATCACGCAAGATCTATCTACTAGATCCATAGCAACGAGAGGGGAGAGTGTGTCTACGTACCCTCGTAGACCGAAAGCGGAAGCGTCTAGTGACGCGGTTGATGTAGTCGAACGTCTTCGCGATCCAACCTATCGAGCACCGAACGTACGGCACCTCCGCGTTCAGCACACGTTCAGCTTGATGACGTCCAATGAGCTCTTGATCCAGTTGAGCTTCACGGGAGAGTTTCATCAGCACAACGGCGTGGTGACGGAGATGATGAAGCTACCGGCGCAGGGCTTCGCATAAGCACTGCAATGGTATGACCGAGGTGTGTTTCTGTGGGGGGAAGGGGCACCGCACACGGCTAGAACAATGTTTCTTGTGTGTCCTTAGGTGCCCCCTGCCCCCGTATGTAAAGGAGCAAGGGGGAGGGTCGGCCGGCCCCTGTAGGCGCGCCAAGGAATAGCATTCCTACTCCTAGTAGGAATAGGAACCCCCTTTTCCTATTCCTACTAGGAAAGTAAAGGGGAGAGGAGAAGGAAAGGAGAGGGGCGCCTTCCCCCCTTTTCCTAGTCCAACTAGGAACCCTAGGGGGTGCGGCCAGCCCTATGGGCTTCCCCTCCCTTTCCCTCAATGGCCCACTATGGCCCATACTCCCTCGAGGGCGGGGGGGGGGGGGGGGGGGGGGGGGGGGGGTTCCGGTTACCCCCTCCGGCATTCCGATTTTACCCGATAACACCCGGAACACTTCCGGTGTCCGAATATAGTTGTTCAACATATAATCTCTATGTCTCAGACATTCCGAGACTCCTTGGCATGTCCGTGATCTCATCCGGGACTCCAAACTACCTTCGGACTTTGGTACATCAAAACTCATAAACTCATAATACCGATCGTCATTAAACGTTAAGCGTGCGGACCCTACGGGTTCGAGAACTATGTAGACATGACCGAGACTCATCTCAGGTCAATAACCAATAGCGGAACCTGGATGCTCATATTGGCTCCTACATATTCTACAAAGAACTTTATCAGTCAAACCGCATAACAACATACGTTGTTCCCTTTGTCATCGGTATGTTACTTGCCCGAGATTCGATCGTCGGTATCTCAATACCTAGTTCAATCTCGTTACCGGCAAGTCTCTTTACTCGTTTCGTAATACATCATCTCGTGACTAACTCATTAGTCATTTGCTTGCAAGGCTTATTATGATGTGTATTACCGAGAGGGCCCAAAGATACCTCTCCGACACTCGGAGTGACAAATCCTATTCTTGATCTATGCCAACACCATGAACACCTTTCGAGACACCTGTAGAGCATCTTTATAATCACCCAGTTACGTTGTGACATTTGATAGCACACAAGGTGTTCCTCCGGTATTCAGGAGTTGCATAATCTCATAGTCATAGGAACATGTATAAGTCATGAAGAAAGCAATAACAGTAAAACTGAACGATCATAGTGCTAAGCTAACGGATGGGTCTTGTCCATCACATCATTCTCCTAATGATGTGATCTCGTTGATCAAATGACAACTCATGTCTATGGCTAGGAAACATAACCATCTTTGATCAATGAGCTAGTCTAGTAGAGGCATACTAGGGACATTCTGTTTTGTCTATGTATTCACACATGTACTAAGTTTCCAGTTAATACAATTCTACCATAAATAAAAGACACTTATCATGATATAAGTAAATACAAATAACATCTTTATTATTGCCTCTAGGGCATATTTCCTTCACATCATTGAAATATCAAGCCTATCTTAATGACTACAAAGAAAGTGCTCGTTGGAAGGCAACCCAACTTGTATCTTTTTGCTTTTTGGTTTTCTTGTAGTTTTATATAAATTACACAAATATAATTCTGATTAGATGTGTTAAACTAGTTTTTGCACCAAGCAAAGCCTTTGGATGATTTGGTTGATGGTTGATTTGATTGCATTGAAATTCAAAAACTTTTGCGTCCAGAGTTAAAATTTCTAACAATGACTGGGGCGGCTAAAATCTTTAATTATTTAAAAGTTATCAACATATAAATTGCCCATGTAGTCCTAATTTTTCAGATTTTTTTAGAGTTACAGAAGTATGATAAAAAATCGCGTCTATATAGACTGTTCTGTTTTTGACAGATTCTGTTTTCGTTGTGTTATGTACTTGTTTTGATGATTCTATGATTTATTTGGGAGAGTTTTTGCCATGGAAAAGTTAGAATACAGTGGATATAATACAATTACAAAATATGAATTGGTTTGCTACAATACTTAAAGTAAAGATTGGTTTTGTTATACTAACGGATCTCACAAAGTTTTGTTGAGTTTTGTGTGATTGAAGTTTTCGAGTTCTGGGTGAGATCACGATGGATGAAGGAATAAGGATTAGCAAAAGGCTAAGCTTGGGGATGCCCGAGGCACCCCAAGATAATATTCAAGAAGTATCAAGCAACTAAGGTTGGGGATGCCCCCGGTGGCATCCCCTCTTTCTTCTAACGACCATCGGTATTTTACTTGAGACTATATTTTTATTTGTCACGTATTATGAGTTTTGCTTGGAGCGTCTTGTATGATACGAGTCCTTGCTTGTTTTGTTTGTTATTTTGTCACAATCATCCTTACTGGACACACCTATTTGAGGGAGCCAAAATTATGCTATGATTTGTTAGAATTGCTCTTTATGCTTCACTTAATTTTTTTAGAGCTATGGAATTGCTCTATTACTTCACTTATATCATTTTGAGCACAGTGTGCTTTATTATTTTTGAAGAAATTCTCTCATGCTTCACTTAGATTAATTTGAGAGAAAGAAAATTTTATGCTCATGTTCTTCACTTAGATTTGTTTGAGCTTATCAAAAGCAACCTATGAAACTAGTCCCACTATGATAGATATTCAAGAGGGATATGATAAAAACTTTCATGAAGATCATTGGACAAAATAAACCTGATTCTCTGTAATAGTTTTTAGATATGATGATAGTGATATGTGAGCCATGTTAATGAGTAATTATGTTTAGTAAGAATATTGATGTTAAGGTTTGTAATTACCTATGCAAGCACGAAAGTCAATAGTTATGCAATGAAATTTCATCCAACTTGTGGTGCATTATTCGGTGTTAGTTATGCTCAATGCTCGCTTATATGATTTTTCGTTTCTTGGTTGTCCCTTCACAATCATTTGTTAGCCTCCACTTGTACTAAGTAGAAATACTACTTGTGCATCTAAAATCCTTAAAACCAGTTTTGCTATATGAGTCCACCATACCTACCTATATGCGGTATTCCCTTGCCGTTCTAAGCAAATTTATATGTGCCATCACTAATTTTCAAAATAAACTCCTGTTTTGTGTGCCTGTACCGCTCATGAGGCGGTGAGGGTGGCTGATATTTTTTCATGCTAGATATGTTATTCTCAAGATGAGTGTTTAGTCACTTGTCATTGAACGAGAGTACGTCAAAGGTATTAGGGATGCCCAGTCCCGAAATGAAAAATGAATTTACTTTATGTTTTCAAATAATAAATTCCGTGGAAAGTGTTGGTATGGAGGGCACCCGTGGATACAGATAGCCATGGATTGTGAAAGAATGGTGAAAACAGGAATAAACTTTATTTTTTGTTTGGGAACCGCCTATGATGTATCTAGCATGGAAAGTATTGGAAACTCTAAGTCCTTTTCGTTGATGGGAAAAGTATGCGTCCCAAAATTATTTTTATCTCTCAATTTAAGCTTTGAGCTCTGGCACCTCTACAAATCCCTACTTCCCTCTGCGAAGAGTCTTCCTATTTACTTTACGCAATTTATTTTTTATTCAAGTCTCCATCTTCTCTAATAAAGCACAAACTAAGGGGCACTATGATCGTACTTGAGCACTGGTTGTAGCTAATATGCGAGTGTGTTTCATGAATGGATCAATGATTGAGCATGATGGGCTAGGGATAACTTGCTTTAGTATTGATAATTTGAAAGACATGATTGTTTGTTGGTATGCTTGAATATTAAAGTCTTCATGTCAAAACTAGACTATTGCTTTGAACAATATAAAAGTCAAATGTCCATGCTATAAAGAAAACAATATGTGATGAACATGATAAGCGGCATTCCATATCAAAAATTCTGTTTTTATCATTTACCTACTTGAGGAGGAGCAGAAATTAAGCTTGGGGATGCTGATACATCTTCAACATATCTATATTTTTTGATTATTCCATGTTGTTATATTATCATTCTTGGATGTTTTACAATCATACTATGGTAATTTTATCTCATTTTTTGGGACTAACCTATTGACATAGTGCCCAGTACCAGTTGTTGTTTTTTTTCTTATTTCTTTACATCGCAGAAAATCAATACCAAACGGAGCGAAACTTTTTGGAGATTTTTTGTGGGCCGGAAGACACAGGATGGGCTAAAGAAGTACCACATGGGGCTCCAAGGGGAGCATAATCCACCAGGTCGCGCCTGGGCCCCCTAGCGCGCCTAGGTGGGTTGTGCTTACCTCGGTGGCCTCCCGCACCGCCTCTTTGCTCTATAAATACTCTCATACCCCAAAAAACCTAGGGGAGTCGACGAAACTTTATTCCAGCCGCCGCAAGCTCCAGAACCACGAGATCCAATCTAGAGCCATTTTCCAGCACTCCACCAGTGGGGAACACGATCATGGAGGGGTACATCATCCTCATTGGTGCTTCTCCGATGATGCGTGAGTAGTTCACCTTAGACTTACGGGTCCGTAGGCAGTAGCTAGATGGCTTCTTCTCTCTTTGCTTCTCAATACAATGGTCCCTTGGAGATCTATTAGATGTAATGACTTTGTGCGGTGTGTTTGTTGGTATCCGATGAATTGTGACTTTATGATCAGATTTGCCTTGATTTAATATCCATTATTGATTATTATAGCCTCGTATTTCTTCTCCGATATAGGAGTTTTGTTTGGCCAACTTGATCTATTTATCTTGCAATGGGAAGAGGTGTTTTGTAATGGGTTTGATCTTGCAGTGTCCTTTCCCAGTAACAGTAGGGCAGCAAGGCACGCATGTATCGTTGCTATTAAGGATAAAAAGACGGGGTCTATTCCAACATGAATAGATCTTGTCTACATCATGTCGTCGTTCTTATTGCATTACTCTGTTTTTCCATGAACTTAATACACTAGATGCATGCTGGATAGCGGTCGATGTGTGGAGTAATAGTAGTAGATGCAGGCAGGAGTCAGTCTACTAATCTTGGACGTGATGCCTATATACATGATCATTGTCTTGGATATCGTCATAAATATTTACTTTTCTATCAATTTCCCAACAGTAATTTGTTAATCCATCGTTGCTATTTTCCGAGAGAAGCCACTAGTGAAATCTACGGCCCAGGGGTCTATTTTCCTATCATATACTTCCAGATCCATATTGCTATTTGCTTTTTTCTCTATTTGCAACTTTTATTTTCAAATCTATATTATCAAAAACACAAAAATACCTTGTTGTGTTTTATTTTCCGTTCTTCCATTTGCATATATCAATTTATCTATTTACCAATCTATTACCCAGGAGGTATTGACAACCCCTCTCATACGTCGGGTTGCAAGTATTTGTTATTTGTGTGCAGGTACCGTTTACATAGTGTTGCGTGGTTCTCCTACTGGTTCGATAACCTTGGTCTCATCACTGAGGGAAATACCTACCGTAGTTGTGATGCATCATCCCTTCCTCTTTTGGGAAGTACCGACGTAGCTCAAGCGACATCAGGCAACACAAAGCTCGGTACCACATTGGAATTGCTGCAATGGAAGGCAGAGAAAGGTTTATCTGACAAGGGATTTGGTTCGCTACTGAAAATTATGAAGAAGAAGATTCCAAAGGATAAATAATTTCCTAACAGTACGTACGAAGCAAAGAAGGTTCTCTTCCCTCTAGGATTAGAGGTGCGGAAGATACATGCATGCCCTAATGACTTCATCCTCTACCGCGGTGAGGAGTACAAGAATTTGAATGCATGCCTGGTATGCGGTGCATTGCGGTATAAAATCAGATGAGATGACCCTTGGTGATGTTGAGGGTGAGCGCCCCAGGAAGAGGGTTCCTGCCAAGGTGATGTGGTATGCTCCTATAATACCACGGTTGAAACCTTTGTTCAGAAACAAAAAACATGACAAGTTGTTGCGATGGCACAAAGAAGACCGTAAGGAAGACGTGATGTTGAGAGTACCCGCTGATGGGTCGCAGTGGAGAAAAATCAATAGAAAGTGGCTGGAGTTTGCAGATGACGCAAGGAATGTATGGTTTGGTTTAAGTGCAGATGGCATTAATCCTTTTGGGGAGCAAAGCAACAATCATAGCACCTGGCTTGTGACTCCATGTATCTATAACCTTCCTCCTTGGTTGTGCACCAAGCGGAAGTTCTTTATGATGCCAGTGCTCATCCAAGGCCCTAAGCAACCCGACCATGACATTGATGTGTACCTAAGGCCATTTGTTCAAGAACATATATAGTTGTGGGATATCAAAGGTATACGTGTGTGGGATGAGCACAAACAACAGGAATTTGACCTACGAGCGTTGTTGTTTGAAACCATAAATGATTGCCTGCTCTTAGTAACCTTTCAGGATAGACAAACAAGGGATACAATGCATGCACACACTGTTTAGATGAGACTGGAAGTATATATTTGGACAAATGTAAGACGAATGTGTACGTGGGACATCGTCGGTTTCTTCCGACCAAGCATGCCTTAAGAAAGAAAGACAAGCATTTCAAAGGTGAGACAGATCACCATAAGAAGCATGTCCTTTGTACTAGTGATGATATATTTGATATGGTCAATGATTTAAAAGAAATCTTTGGAAAGGGTCCTGGCGGGCAATCTGTTCAGAATGACTACCACGGACACGCACCCATGTGGAAGAAGAAACCTATATTTTGGGACCTACCCTATTGGAAAGATCTAGAGGTATGCTTTGCAATCGACGTGGTGTATGTGACGAAGAATCTTTGCGTGAACCTGCTAGGCTTCTTGGGCGTGTATGGGAAGACAAAAGATACACCGGAGGCACGGGAGGACCAGCAATGTATGAACGGAAAAGACGGCATGCATCCAAAGTAGTATCAAGGTAGTGCCACCTACTCTCTTACCAAAGCAGAGAAGGAAACTTTTTTGAATGCCTGCTTAGTATTAAGGTCCCGTCTGGCTTCTCGTCGAATATAAAGGGAATAATAAATATGGCAGAAAAAAAATCCAGAACCTAAAGTCTCATGAAAACCACATGATTATGATGCAATTGCTCTCGGATGCATTGAGGGGGCTTCTACCAGAAAATATTTGATTAGCCATTGTGAAGCTATGTGCATTCCTCAATGCAATTTCTCACAAGGTAATCGATCCATAAATTCTACCAAGGTTACAGAATGATTTGGTCCAATGTCTTGTTAGTTTCGAGTTGGTGTTCCCACCATCCTTCTTCAATATTATGACACACGTCCTAGTTTGATACGTCTCCAACGTATCTATAATTTTTGATTGTTCCATGCTATTATTTATGATGTTCGGATGTTTAATGGGCTTTGTTATACACTTTTATATTATTTTTGGGACTAACCTATTAACCCAAAGGCCCAGTCCAGATTGCTGTTTTTTGCCTATTTCAGGGTTTTACAGAAAAGGAATATCAAACGGAGTCCAAACGGAATGAAACTTCGGGAGAGATATTTTTGGAGCAAAATACGCACGGGAGACTTGAGAACCACAGAATAGGGCACACGTGGCGTCCACGAGGGTGGGGGGCGCCCCCCCTACAAGGCGCGCCCCTGCCTCATGGGCCCCACGTTTGGCCCTCGGTGCCCTTCTTCCTCCTATATATACCTACGTACCCCGAAACCATCAGAACAACAAAGAAAACCCTAGTTCCACCGCCGCAACCTTCCGTTCCCGTGAGATCCCATCTTGGGGCCTGTTCCGGAGCTCCGCCGGAGGGGGGATCTTCCACGGAGTGCTTCTACATCATCATCATCGCCTCACCATGAGTTGTGAGTAGTTTACCACAGACCTTCGGGTCCATAGCTAGTATCTAGATGGCTTCTTCTCTCTCTTTGGATCTCAATACCAAGTTCTCCTCGGTCTTCGAGAAGATTTATTTGATGTAATCTCTTTTTGCGGTGTGTTTGTCGAGATCCGATGAATTGTGGGTTTATGATCAAGATTATCTATGAGAAATATTTGGTTCTTTTCTGAACTCTTTATGTATGATTATAATATCCTTGCAAGTCTCTTCAAATTTTTGGTTTGGTTTGGTCTACTAGATCTATAGTTCTTGCAATGGGAGAAGTGCTTGGCTTTGGGTTCAATCTTGCGGTGTCCTTTCCCAGTGACAGTAGGGGCAGCAAGGCATGTATTGTATTGTTGCCATCGAGGATAAAAAGATGGGGTTTATATCACTATTTTTGAGTTTATCCCTCTACATCATGTCATCTTGCTTAAGGCGTTACTCTGTTCTTATGAACTTAATACTCTAGATGCATGCTGGATAGCGGTCGATGTGTGGAGTAATAGTAGTAGATGTAGAATCGTTTCGGCCTACTTGTCTCGGACGTGATGCCTATATATAATGATCATGCCTAGATAGTCTCATAAGTATTCGCTTTTCAATCAATTGCTCGACAGTAATTTGTTTACCCGCCGTAGAATATAGCTATCATGAGAGAAGCCACTATAGAAAACTATGGCCCCCGGGTCTATTCTCAACATATCAATCTACAATCTACTTTACTTTTCCGCTTTTACTTTCTGTTCCTATATCCAAATATACCAAAAATATCAAACTATCATCTCTATCAGATCTCACTTTCGTAAGTGACTGTAAAGGGATTGACAACCCCTTATCGCGTTGACTGTAAAGTTCTTATTTGTTTGTGCAGGTGCGAGGGACTCGCGCGTGGTCGCCTACTGGATTGATACCTTGGTTCTCAAAAGCTGAGGGAAATACTTACGCTACTATGCTGCATCACCCTTTCCTCTTCGAGGGAATACAACACAAGCTTAAGAGGTAGCAGTGTTGGAGCCTTAACTGTTGCAAAGTTCGGCGAGGTATATTAATGAAGCCTCTTGTAGCGACCAGACCTCAAACAGTCTGATCTCCATGCATCAGTGTCATCCCTGGATGAGTAATGCTGACACGCATGGTACTCGAAGGATTTATAACAGAGTAGCAATCACACACTCATTACATCTATAGTCCAACGATGAATTTATTACAAATAATATGGCTGAAGGCCATCTAACACGATAACAGCGGAAGGCTTGGAAGATATGTGAGTCCATCAACTCCAGCGGCATCACTGAGTATAGAACCACGACCTAAAAGGGCATCTTACTCGTCGTCTGAAAAGTTTGCAACATGAAACGTTGCAGCCCGAAAAACGGGTCAGCACATGGAATATGCTGGCAAGGTAACACAAGAGATGCAATGAAAGTAAAGCTATACTATATGCAATATGGCTGGTGGAAAGCTCTATGGTTAAGTTTTTGCGTAAAGCCAATTTTTCCCTACTTCAAAGGAATGTATTTTAATTAACTATCATGGTAGTTGAAACATCGTTGAGAAGATAGACATCCTCTCAACCCCAATTAAAAGTAATCATTAAACCCAACAAAATTAAATTAGAGTAACATGTTGAGATTCACATGATAATCCAAATACCAGATACTCAAGATGTCCATAACCGGGGACACGGCTAATCATGATCAGTTTGTACACTCTGCAGAGGTTTGTGCACTTTCCCCACAAGACTCGATCGCCTCCGTTTGGTTTCTCGCACTGCATGGTGTTTGAGAAACGGATGACCGAGACACAGTCTTTCCGAAGAGGTCCCCTTAACCAGATAGATAGGCCGGTACACCTACAAAACCCAACTATATCTGCTAGCCCATCATGGAAAGGTTTCCCACAACTTACTCAACTATGCCAGAGCCCATATTGGCATGTGGCTGCACACGGAAGTTTCTAGTATGAAAAATCTCATGATCCCTTTGAGCCTGGGTGGCGGTCCAAAAGAAAAACAGGCAATCCTGGAATACCCAGATGCCTCATTCCACCCAGATGTGTATTAAAGTTGCCACCTTAAGTTGAACCATTAATTAACAACTCACATCTGTCATGGATTTCACTCAAACCCAAACCACGTCTAAGAGCATAGCATGTCCTAACAGCAAACGTAGAGTAACTCCCAAGGGTTTGAATGTAATGCAGGTAATAGGTACTACCTCAATCTACTTCCCAATCCCACAAATTAACTGATCATACTCATGCAATGTGTGAGGGGTTTGACTAATGCAATAAAAACTGGGTAATTGGAAAGCATGATCAAAGTGTTACTTGCCTTGTTGATGATCCGCAAAACCTATAGACTCAAAGTAGCAAGCGGCGCACTCCGGGTACTCTATCGCAATCAAACAACAAGCATACAATAAGTACTTAACTAATGCATGGGTAAAACTCAAATAAGAGATCTAACCAGAAAGTTCAACTTAAGAACTCCGATTGGCAAAAAGAATCAAGTCGAAAGAAGCAACAAAACTCAAACTGCAAAAGAAACGAGCTCCGAATTACTAGTTGGCCTAAAGTCAAATTTTATTGTAGCTAAAACTTTGTTCAAGTTGGTTAAACGTAAAGAGGGCTTCGAGACGAAGATCTGGGATTTTGAATCACCTGATTCCGACTCTCGAACAAAAAGAAAAACGAAAAACAAGATCAGGGCAGAAATCGCGATCGGAAAAATCGCGGATAAAATACCCCGAAAAAGAAAAACGACGAACAGGCTAACGAACGAACGTTCACTGTCTGCGATTAACTAACGAAAACCGTTCATTAAAATGAACGTACGGACGAACGTCCTCTATTTAACTAAACCGACGAAAATCCGATCTAAACCGAAAAAAACCAGATATAGGTTTTTTTTTATAAAACCGATCTGATCTCTCAAAAAAAAAAACAACGGGCGTCTACCTCGACTCCGGCGGGCGGCGGCTCCGGCGAGGTCGCGGCGGGCGGCGGCGTCGGCGAGGGGGGCGGGCGGCGGCGTCGGCGGCGGGGCGGCGTCGGCGGCGGTGGGCGCGGGTGGCGGCGCG
>LR738714.1:574270375-574283226 GCA_902687465.1 Secale cereale | reverse complement strand
CAAAAAAAAAAAAACAACGGGCGTCTACCTCGACTCCGGCGGGCGGCGGCGTCGGCGAGGGGCGGCGGGCGGCGGCGTCGGCGGCGGGGCGGCGGACGGCGGCGGGCGGCGGCGGGCGCGGGTGGTGGCGCGGCGGCAGCGGCGGGATCCGGCTAGGGCTAGGGTTTTCGCGCGGGGGCGGGCTAGGCGATGTCGGGCCGGCCTGGGCGCTATATAAAGCCCGGAGTCCCGGTCGGGTACGAGACTAAGTCAGTTCCCGTTTTTTTTAAATAGAGTCCCGGCGCAGTAAAACTAACGAAATAAATATTAAACGGACTCCAAAATTCCCGAAATAAATTTTCATCGTCCTCTAATAATATTTAGGACAAAGTGAACATTTTTCCCGGTCCTAAATGCAATTTTGAGAAACGCGTATTTTTCCTATGCAAATAAATCCGAAAATAAATCTAGAAAAATACCAAAAGTGATTTTAATATTTTTCCTCCAATATTTCTATTATTTTGGAGAAGTCATATTATCTCCGCTCATTTATTTTATTTAGAAATATTTTTAGAAGAGAAAAATAATTGGAATCACACTGTCCTCGTACCGGTATTCGAGCGAACTCAAATACGAAAACGGTAAAATCCCCAACTCTCTCCGTAGGTCCTTGAGTTGCTTAGAATTTCGAGGAACTCCACGAATCAAAATGCAAAAATATGCAAATGCAATTATGATCTATGTATAACATTCCAAGTTGAAAATTTGGGATGTTACACCTCTATCGTGACTAGATGCATTAATGTACACATATATATATTAACGCTTCTTTCTTCTTTTAGCCCTCCGGATTGAGCCAAACTTCTATAAAGATACGAGGCCCGAAGAAAAGGTTGGGCGAGAATGAAAGGTTCACGATCGAATAAATCGCTGCAGATGGCAGACCGATTGCTCTGAAGCGGATCGAAAAGCGATTTATAGACCAGTGCAGAGTTGTTGTTAGGGATAGCATCCCGATCAGCATTCAAGAATGGCATAGGACAAAGGTGGGTGATGGATCGGTTCCTTATGTCGACGATAGATGCAAAGATGAGCTTTGGAATACGGTCAAGACAAATTTCATCCTACAACCAAAGGTGGATCCAACTAACAATGTTATAGAGCAAAAAGTCAAGGCTTTTGCTCTTAAGAAGATGGCCGAACAATTCAAGAACTACAAGAAATGATTGCACGAACAATTTGTCCTAAAAGAGAAGACTCCAACGTTCACCGGTCAGTATGAGAAGATAAAAGATCACTGGCCCACATTTTTGGCGTACAAGAAATCGGAGAAAGCTAAGGAAAGGTCAAAGATAAATAAGCGGAATGTTGCGAAGAAGGAATATCACCATGTTACGGGGTCAGGTGGCTACAAGGCTACGATGCCTAAGTGGGAGAAAGCTGAGAATGACCTGCTTGATAAAGGGATACGTCCAGAGACATTTGACTTTTGCGAACGGGGAATGACTTGGTTCTTCGAGCATGGGGGAACTTTGCACCCAGAAACAGGGAAGTGTGTTTATATGAATGCTCAGCTTGCAACACCCGTCCAGAACATTCAAGATGCAATTAAGGCCAAGGGGGAGGAGACGTCCCATCCCGAAAGACAGAAGGATGAGCTGACACGCGCCCTCGAGAATCCTGAACACCCTGGACAAACACGAGGCACACCAGGCTCCGTTTCGTGGGAGCTTGGGTTTCCCGACAGTAGTGCCACTTATAGAAGCCGAAGGAGAAAGAAGAAAAAGGATGCAGACCGGCTGAAGAAGGTAGAAGAAAAAGTAGCGTTGCAGAATGAAGTTACCATTTCACTCCGATTCCAGCTGGTTATGCTTTTGTCGGGGTGGATGAACTTATGACTGAATTTGAGCGGCTGGACCTTGAGTACCCTAAAGGTGAAGGGGAGACTCATCTGGGAGATGCCAAAATGACTACCGTTCTGGAGAAAGGAAAACATCGTGGTTCTAGATTGGACACCGTGTCAGCAGACTCTGCCGGAGGAGGCCCATTAGCAGACTCCTAACAGTCTAGCTCTATCTTTGTCGTGTCAGCACACTTCGCTGCCTCAGATGTCTCCGCCACGTCAGCGGACTCCGCCGGAGGAGGCCCCTCGGCAGAATTCGTCGCGTCAGCTGACTCCGCCTCCTCCGTGTTAGCACACTTCGCCGTGTCAGCGGGCTCCACCGGAGGAGGCCCCACAGCAGAATCCGCTGCGTCAGCTAATTCCGCCTCCTCCGCCGCCTTAGCACCGGTGGAAGAGACCCGCCGCTGCTCCGACAGCTAGTAGTTCAACAACGAAGAAATCCAGAGCAGGTACACGCGTCAAGAAGGCTCCTGCCAAGGTACATACGACATGACTGAGGATGGAAACAATGAGAACGTGGCTGCCGAGATAAAACGCTAGTTTGCACCAGAACGTCCAGATCCAAAGGAGAAAATATATCCGATAAAAGCGAAGCGCTGTTTGGATAACCTTAGGCGACCACCATCGCCTCCGCCACTATCACACTTTGACCGATGTATTGTAAAGACATTTGATCAAGTGAAGCGGTCGAGACATAGCAGTGGTGCAAGAAGTGGGAAAACAATTCCCCAACTCGGCGAACAGGAAAAACAATCGTGCCCCCCATTGAAGGTGTTTGCCGATATTGCTAATGATCCGGGGGTAGCGGCCGCTGATCCTCGTTTCAGTCTTGGTGATTACATAGGCGATGAGGTACATTTCGAAATGGTCGAATTAGCCTTTAAATTCGAGCGCGGGAAGCCTCTCGTCAGACCTAAGGAGCTCCCGCATCTAACAACACAAATTCGAAAATTACATTAGTGGTACATGAAAGCGTGCGAGGATGGGAGCAACAGTCTCTTTGTGTGAATTAAAGATGGTTCAATGCAGTTGAGGCGTTGTACATTGAATTTAATGAATTCTTTCAGTTATACAATCAAGACGCCCTCGACAAAACTATGGTGAGTTGTTATTGTCTGTAAATATTATTTCTGTAATTAAGTATCTAACTCAGCTCCTTCTTTGCATTTATAATTATCCTCACTATATTATGCAGATTGAAAATCATCGTATACAAAATAGGACGAATCTATGACATTTGGTTCGTTAACCCAAATACCGTAAATGATTATACACTACAACACATGGCCGTGGATGCAGAGAAATACTTGCTAACGGCGTTAATTCGACATAAAACCAGAAGGGAAATACTATTTCCTTACAACTTCAAGTGAGTGTTACTGTCTTGTGCACATTCCGTTTCACTTACTCGAGGTTAAATGTAATCGATGAGTTATTCGTGCGCAGGTTACAGTTTATTATGCTAGTCATTCAGCTTGACACAGGAGTAGTAATTGTATTGGACTCCAGACGTAAAGAGCCTAAGGAGTGGGCGGACATGAGTGAAATGCTCCAGAAGTAAGTTCAATCATTATCGCATCATATCGGCAACTTTCGTTCATTTCCTGATATCAAATAATCATTTTCTTTGCCGTGCAGGGTTTGAAAGCAGTTCACCAAGAAGGCTAGGGATGAATGGAAAAAGGAGCTGCGATTTTCACACCTCAAAGTAAGTAGTAATAGCTAGTTCCGCGTATCTCTCATTGATTCTAGTTTCAATACCATTATCATGCTTGATTATTATTTTAATTGAACTCTATTCTCGTAACATGCTTGAGGCAAGCACCCGGGAATAATTTATGTAGATACTATGTTTGCGAGTTTATTCGCGAGACGACCTGTGAGCAGGGCAGATCTTTTCAACAACTTGAAGTACGTAAATAATATTCAGAATTTTATTTTACTACAACGGAAGCGGGGCGAACTCCTACCACTTGATCGCATACGAGCAATTCAAGAGGAATCGACGAGATTCTTTGTTGAATATGTCATACCTACACACGGAAAATGTCATCGGGAATTGGAATGTCATTTTGGTAATTAGATATTAGGGATTGTAAGAGATGTTACATTGTATATGCATGAACGTGTACTGTATGTGGTAGCGTCGAATAGATATACGAAAATTTATTGTTCGACCAAGCATGGAGAAAGAAAGGTGCCACTTCTCTCTGTATTCATGACGAATTATGTATTGGTTTCTTCATTGCTATATAAAGTAGTTAGCGTCGAGTTGAATGGAAACATAAAATAAAAACGAAAACCCTTACATTAAAAGAATTGACTGTTAACGCAAAAAGAAAAGAGGAACACAATATAAAACCCCTAAGCCCTTCCAAACCCTAAGCCCCTCCTTTCAAAAAAAAACCCCAACGTCTGACAGCTGCTGACGCGTGGCTGCCTTTAAGTCCCGGTTGAAGTTACCAACTCGGACTAAAGGTCCTCCTGCACAGGTGTCCCACAGCGGTCACGTGAAGATCCTTTAGTCCCGGTTCGTAACACAACCTGAACTAAATGTGGGGGCCTTTAGTCCCGACTGCTTAGTCTCGGTTGCAAAACCGGGACTAGTGTCATGTTTTCTACTAGTGAGCCTTCTAGAAGGAGAGTGATCAGCTGATCCTGACTTCTGCTTTGCGATGCTAAGGGCATCTCCAATAGTTGTAAGATAGTTGTTGGTAAATTTGCCACCTAGGACGTAATGATGATGTGGCACGTAATAAATGTGAAGAGAGAGCATAGTTGTATGTAGATTAACCAACAACCATTGCACAAGCTTCAAGGTGAAATAGAGAGCAATCACATTTATTTTCTCACCATCTATTGGATTGGATAGCTTAGATACAATCTATTGGAGTAGTTGTATGATAACTTGTTGGTTGATGACATGAACATTTACCAACAAGACAAACATACAATCTATTGGAGATGCCCTAACGAGACTATCGGCAAGGAGGCGAACGACGAGTCAAAAAGAATTCTTACTCTTGATTCACACGTCGTCGCCATCATCATCATGGCGCCGCAATCAAAAAACCAAGCTGTACTCTTAAGAAATGTGACTACAACACCGTAATGCAGATCCAGGCTCCTCGCTCCTATCTCTCCCGAAGCGGCAAGCACACGAGGAGGGGATCCGTGGCCTTGCCTGCGGGAGCGGGTGGAACGGTGTCCGTCTAGAATTTCTTTTAGAAGGAGGCGGCTGGTTTGATATTACGGTAGGCACCGTTATCTACCCGAAAATGGCGTGCAAGCAAGCGCTCGCGATGTCGTCTCACGACGACGACAGGAGAGCACTCCGGAGCAGCCGCCTCGCACCGCAAATGAGCGACACGATGGCTGATCCAGTGAGCGTCCGTATGGATAATGTTTACTACTCCCTACTCCGATGAAAAGGGTCGAGCAGCCCAGCTCCTCACTGCCCCCAATTGAGTGCGCCATGTGTGCTGCGCGAGCGCGCTTTGTAAAGCGATTAGCCGTACGAGTACCGTGTATTGAGGATCCTTTACGTCCAAGGCCAGCCAGCCAGCAGCGGTAGGACCTGGGCCTGGGCCTGGGCCTGGGGGTTATTGAATGTGTGGGGGGTACTTGGCAATAAATCGGGACACAAGTACAGCGCCAGAGTATCTGGATTTGGTGGAAGATGTTACTGTTCCTCTGCGTGTGTCTCGCCCAAATAAAACTGCGGGCCTCGCACGGCCGCTGCGCCTTTGCGGCCCACCTGACAGCGTTGTCGTCGTCGATGATGGGTGCTGTGCTTGGACCCCCGGATCGCGTGGTGTTTTTGGTTGCATGTGTTAATGGAACCAGGGGAGGATTTAATCCCTCACATCCCCCACACTCGCAAAAGGAACGGTCCCTCTTGCCACGCAGGTCCCTCAAAAACAACGGTCAAGCCAGCTGCCTTCTGTTAGAGAAAAAAAAACATGCTGCCTTTGTTTGAACCCTGGATTAGTGACCGGAGAAGCTCAAGGCATGCTTCGTTGATTGATGGCTTTGCCACGGACGGTGTGGCGAGCAAAATGATCATCACAAGCGTGGCAAGATTTAACAAGAGCTTGACTCTATGACGTGCTGAGCATATTACTATGACAAGAAACCATACATATGTTACTGTTTAATTTAAACAGGAGTAGCCGGTAGCGTTTATTCGTGTCAACTTCAGGTTGCAGATTGAACATGCCCTTGACTGAGACACGATATTAGTACTCGGGGCATTTCTACGAGTGCAGGTGATTGATTTCCTTTTTGAAGTCTTACTCACTTTGTTTCTCACCATGAAGTGCACATACAGTTTTGCAAATAAAATTGCCATTGCTATTAAAAAAATGCAAGTGCAATGAACCAACAATTACAGAAAATAAATAAACTGCAGATGCACACAAGAAATGCAGTTGCAACCAGATAAGTTTAATAAAATCAACTAACAAGTAGTGAACACCATTTCTCAAAAGTGCTCAAATTTAATATAACTGACTAAAATTTTCGGAGAATCGACTAGAACATGAGACAGAGTGACTCGAGCACTGCATAGCCAAATATTGTCTGAAACTTCAAAAAAAAATAAAAATACACGACGCTTGCGTTCTAGCAATTTGAATTCTTAAATTAGTAGAATTGGATTGTACTTGAGATGCGACTGCCGACTCTACGTGATTTTGCAACAGTGACATCACACCAACGACAGCGGAGTGAGATGAGCAACCAGTTGGTGAGTGTGCCGTCGAGGGGTGATGAGACCTATGGGAGGTGGTACAAGTGGCGACTCATGGATATCTTTTTCTTGGCTCGATTCCCTACTGAAGAGCAGGTGGGCGAGGCAGCGTGCATGGTTGGGATGGCATGAGCTTCTCAACCTAGGCAGACTAGCTAGAGAAGAGGAGAAGCGAACGCCGGATATGTCAATTTCATTACTTGCAAAAGAGTATAGTCTAGATTTGGAATTAAACTAGAGACCTTAGTTACGGCATCAACGCTTTTTTTCTTTCTAACATGCAGTAATGTCTCTTTACTGGTAACTTGTTTTGTACGTCTTCTTCTGCTACGATGCTAACATGTTTAAGACCAAGTCAACCATGGTTATCATACTGATAATAACTAGACCTATGGGAACAGAAATTTATTTAACCTAGAGTAGCAGAATGAAACAAATAATAATAATATTGTAGTTGTATGTTGTACATATGTAAAACCTTATATCTCGCATTTGAATCATCATATAACCAAGTTAGAGCATCTACATCCGGGCACCCCATACCCACCTCAAACCCCGTGCAGATAGTCTGGTTAGTGACCGGTCAAAAAAGACACATTTGGCGCCTCAAACGGGCATCAAATGCCTGGGATGACCGGCACACCTCATATCCACCCTAAATATGGGCGGATATGGGGAGGTCCGACTGCGACCGGGCGCGTCCACAACGTCGAACCGACGACCGGGTCCCACAGGAAACAGTCTGAAACCCATCAGTCTGAAGCTCATCTCCTTCGTCATACCGACAGTGTCGCTCTAGCGGGCCGCAGTGCTCCAACAGACGGATGACACCAAAACCCTACCCATCCACATCCCCCCCGCCGCCGTCCAGCGTCGCCACCACTTTCCACTCGTCGTCCGCCACCACTAGCAGCCATGCCACGACGCCGTTGGGTTAGGAGTGATACACCTTTAACATATCTACAATTTTCGATTGTTTTATGCTATTATATTATCAAGTTTGTATGCTTTATATGCCATATTGCTTTTATGGACTAACCTATTAACTCAGTGTCTAGTGCCAGTTCCTGTTTTTCTGCATGTTTTTGGTTTTCCAGGAAATCCATAGCAAACAAAGTTCAAACACGACGAAGTGCTTTGACAGCTTTTTTGGACAGAAAGAGACCGTGGAATCTTCAGGAGGAGAACAAACAATCTACTAGCACTACAGGTACCTGGCGGATGGCAAAGGCCTTTGCCGTCAGCCGGCAGACGGCAACAGGTCTGGCTGAACGAGTGCCAGCAAAGGCCTTCTTTGCCGTCTGCTTCACAGAAGCGGACGGCAAAGGGCTTTGCCATCAGCCTGCAGACGGCAACGATCGTGGACGGCAGTGGGGTGGGGTGAGCGCCGTTAGGGTTAACGGCGTGCTTTGCCGTCCGCCAGCAGACTACAAAGATCTTTAACTCTTTGCCGTCTGCTGGCGGACGGCAAACAACTCAGCTCCACCACCAGCAGGTAGCTGCCACGTGGCCAGCTATGCCGTCTGCCAACGGACGGCAAAGAGCTTTGAATCTTTGCCGTCTGCCAGTGCCCAAATAGGCAGCCCAAGTGTTCCCAGTTTGCACAGGTGGCTGCCACGTGGCCTCTTTGCCGTCTGCTAGTAGTCGGCAAAGAGCCTATATATCCTCTGCTTTTATTCGAATCCATTTAATTTGACAGGTTTTCACACACATATAAACATATACATACATATCCAACATATCCAACAACATATTTCATCAAATCCAACATATCCAACAACATAGTTCAACAAAGTCGTATCCAACATATCCAACAACATAGTTCAACAAAGTCGTATCCAACATATCCATATATATACATACATATCCAGAAAGAAGTTTCCAATGACAACATATCCATATAGTTTTCATAAACAAGAAGGAAGCGCCAAAAGAGTAGTTTCCATCAATGCAAGCTTTCTCGTCTAAATCAAATCTGCAAATTGGGAAAGATGAAAGTTAGAATAATAATAATAATAATAATAATAATAATAATAATAATAATAATAATAATAATAATAAGACTATTTAGAGCTAAGGTAGGTAAAAAATGCTAAGTGTGTACGTCAATTTAGAGCTAAGGTAGGTAAATATGTCATTTAGGAGCTAACGTAGGTTAAATGGATCACATTGGAGCTTAACCTAGTTAAACTTGGTCATTTTTGAGCTAACCTAGCTAATTATGCCATTTTAGACCTAACTAAGCTTATTTAGGTATTTTAGAGGACAACAAGCTAAGTATATGACATTTATGAGGTTAGCAAGGTTATTATGCCATTTACGGATAAAAACAAGTAAGAGGAGGAAAAGAAGAACCTTTCTTATTCTTCTTCTTCTTCTTCTTTTCTTCCTCTTCCTTCTTTTCTTCATCTTATTATGTAATTTGTGGACTAATTAGGCTAAATTATGTCATTTAGGAGCTAACGTAGGTTAAATGGATCATATTGGAGCTAACCTACTTAAACTTGGTCATTTTTAAGCTAAGCTAGCTAATTATGCCATTTTTGACCTAACTAAGCTTATTTAGGCATTTTAGAGGACAACAAGCTAAGTATATGACATTTATGAGGTTAGCAAGGTTATTATCCCATTTACGAATAAAAACAAGTAAGAGGAGGAAAAGAAGAAGAAGAAGAAGAAGAAGAAGAAGAAGAAGAAGAAGAAGAAGAAGAAGAAAGGAAGAAGAAGAAGAAAAATGTCGTGGTCACGGAGGTGAAGGACGGGTCGGGGCTGCGGGAGTGGCAGGCGGAGGTGAAGGACCAGTCGGGGTTCCGCCATTGTCAGACGCAGAAGGATTGGTTGATGCTTATCGGGAGGCATGCTGCACCAAAGATCATTTCCAATAATGTCTCCTTAGCATGACGCAACTGAAAATGTGAATTCTAGTAACTAACGACCATTGAAATCAAACTCACCGTGGCTGTAGGAGCAATCTGGGGCATCGGCGGAGGGGTCTGGCCGTTTTTCTCGCACATGGTCTGCACATTTGGTTATCACGAGTTAGCCATATTAGTTAGTAATGCGAATATTACGTGAATGATTTGGCTAATATGCACGAGAAACGTACCACAAGGAGCTCGTATAGGGCTCGGTGAGACGCCTCGTTCCGGTTCCTCTCCTCCTCCAATAGCTTAGCGATCCTCTCCTCCATCTCCTTCTCCCTCTCCCCGCCTCCCTTTTTGCCTTCTCCAAAAGCGCCTGGGTGTTCAATCTCTCTTTCTCAACCAATGCCTGCAACACACCATTCATCGTTAGCATTGTAATCATCGACGGACGCACACGCAATGTAATGGAGGAAAGGTGAGATAGTCTGTATAACTAACCGCCATGGCGAGCTCCGCGGGCTGTGGACGAGGCATTATCTCAGGATCAGAGCTAGTCTGGCACTTCTTTATCTACCGGAGAGTCCTAGGACAACGTATCAGTCCATCACCAATGGCCATGGCGCCTGCCGCCACCAGATATCATGAGCAGCTCTGTATCAAAAGGATCCTGGCTCGGGTTAAAGTCCACCCCTTTCCTCGTCTTCCCCTCGTCTCTGTACCTCACGAGCTTGTTGTGGGAGGAGACGTTAGTGAAGCTCTCTGGATTATCTAGGTCACACTCCGATAATGCCTTGGCCTTCTTGTAGGAGGCACTATGGGCCATGCCATAGAGGTCGAACAGATTTGGCACATGCTTCTTGTGGTGGTTCGCCTGAGAGAGAGGAACAAAATATTAGTTAAGGGCTCAAGCTAGCATGAAGAAATGATATTGCTATGTAAGTAGGTCATTTTGGAGCTAAGTAAGGTTATTATGTCATTTTCGTGGAAAATAAACTAAGTTTAAGTCATTTTGGAGGTAACCAAGATTATTATGCCATTATTGAGCAAAGGTATTCTAATTATGTCATTATTGAGCAATCCAAGATAGTTATGCCATTTTTAGCTAAGTAAAGCATATTTAGGCATTTTATAGAGCTATCTAAGGTTATTATGTCATTTTAGAGCTAAATGTGTCATAAATAAACTACTCCCTCCATTTTTATATACAAGGCCACTATGAAATATACATTTTGCATCTATACAAGGCCACCAACGGTATTCGAGGCAAAATTAATGACATTTTCTCGTACTAACAACCTATTTAATACTTGCATGCATGCAGACATAATGACAGTCATCTCCTTCCTCCACTTAGTTTCTTTGCATGCATGTGGAGTATTAATGATCCCAGTAAACAAGAACAAAAGTTGATTTTTAAAGCATGCATTAAATTTTACATTGGTACCTGTAATTTGAGTTTGTGGCCTTGTATATAAAAATGGAGGGAGTAGCTAAGATAAGTTTCGGTCATTATTGAGCTATCCAAGGTAGTTATGGCATTTTATAACTAGCTAAAGCATATTTAGGCATTTTATGACTAACTAAAGCATATTTAGGCATTTTATAACTAACTAAAGCATATTTAGGCATTTTATAGAGCTATCTAAGGTTATTATGTCATTTTAGAGTTAAATGTGTCATAAACGAATGTGCTAAGATAAGTTTAGGTCATTATTTAGCTAACACATACCCAATGATCCCCGTACTCAAACAGGTCGGAGCTCCCTTGATGGTGTGGCACACCTTCCATTTGGTCACGCTTATCCTTGTCCCTATGGTGTTCGACTAGCCATTGGTGAGAGCACCACGCATCCACCATCGCCTCCCAACAATCCATCTTTTCAGCACACCATCTCGGGGGCACCTAAGTTAGTCAAGAGAAATTTTAGCGATACGCCATCGAATCAAATCAAGAAAACTAAGTTCAAGGCCTTAAGAATAGGCAATTACCTGCATGTACTTGTCCTTACTTAGAAACTTGCCGCGACACTTCTTCTTGGACCTCCTAATACCCTTCGAGGCGTAGTAGTCGCGAACGGCCTGCACCCGAGCCTCGTACCGTAAGTTCTGAAGTAGACGCTTGCACTCGGCATCGACAACCTTACACGCGGCCTCCTGCTCCCCCTCTGAAACCCTATAGAAGGTCTGCAATCAAACAAGACAACACTGATTAGTACAATCACTAGGTAGTGTTGATTTTTAATTTTGTAAAGGAGAAATTACCCAAAACCGACGGAACACAATATCGGCCACCGTCTCGCACACGACACTGGCGACCAAATACTCCGCCGGGGCCGGGGCAACCGAGTACAGCTCCCAGGTCAGTGCTAGCTATGGAACCCGACCCTCACCGGGCAACGTGACCCACCCAGGGAAGTGCTGCTGGCAAAGCACATCAAGGACCTGGTTGGGTCCGCGGGAACCACAGGGGTGTACCGAGCCCCTGCAGTATGACAAGGCCAAAGCATTAGATATTAATTTGAAGAAACGTGAAGGCAAAAGGTTAAAAAAGAGTAAATGCACTTACTTCAACCCTTTAGGCGCAATCAAGCACCTCTGCTCGGGGGTCGTCGGCAAGGGCGGGAGCTTTGTACCGCCACGCTGGTAGACCTTCTTGCCCTTCTCAACCAGCTCGTCGTCGCTGTAGCTATCATCAGAAAAGGTGTCCTCGCTACCATCAGTAGGGTGACTAGCCTCCGGAGTCTCGTGGGAAGAAGACTCCGGGTCCGTACTCACGTGGGGCGAAGGATCGGTGACCCGAGTCTGTTCGGCCGAAGGACCCGAGTCTGACGGGTCCACGTCAGGCGAACGATCGGCGACCCGAGTCTAGTGGGCCGAAGGACCCGAGTCTGACGGGTCCACGTCAGACGGAGAAGTCCTGTGGTCGGGTGAATGAGTTGGGGGTGGCGGCGAGGAAGGCGTAGCTGCCTTCCTACCTCTCCCGCTGCCACGTCCCCCTCTAACAGCTTTCTTCGACCTCCCCCGACCTCTCCCAGCCGAAGAAGAAGCGCCCGCCGCTGCTGTCTGCATACTGTCTAGCAGCACTCTCCGGAGGGGCTGGGATGGAATAATGGAACCACCCCTCCGGCCAGTAGCGCTCGCAGGAGGCTCGGGCGCTCTGGACCCTTGCCCACCATCCTGTCAACACCTGCAATGACAAATGGTAAACGAAATTAGTACAACATAAAAGATTTGAATACCTGACATGAATAATATGTATATAATTCAAGTGTATACTCATCATGAACATAATAAAAATTGAATACCTCACATTACTAATATTACTCTGAATCGTCGGGGTGTTGTGGCGGGGTCG
>LR738714.1:574162428-574270098 GCA_902687465.1 Secale cereale | reverse complement strand
CGGCGGGTGGCGGTGGTCGTCGGGGAGAGAGACAGAGACAGAAACAGAGAGAGAGAGGGGGCCGGGGTGGGGCTTCGTTAGTTAGGTTATCTCTGTGCCGTCCGCCCACCTTTGCCGTTTGAATTTTTGCTCTTTGCCGTCTGCTGGGGGCCGTTATGTTTTTTCTGAGCAGCTCGTTAGTGGGGCCCACCTGTCTCTTTGCCATCTGCCAGCTGACGGCAAAGATTCTTTCCCGTCAGCAAGCAGACGGCAAAGAGTTGGCTAATGGCAAAGACCCATCAGCTAGTTCTTTGCCGTTCGTTTTCTGTACGCGGACGGCGAAGACCCTCTTTGCCGTCAGCCAACAGACGGCAAAAAATGGCAGACGAAAATAAGCTAATTCCAGTAGTGTAGGAGGCCACAAGGCAGGGGGCACACCTTGGTGCCTTGTGGCACCCATGTGGCTCGGTTTGCCCTAACTCCTGGCCTATAAATTCCACAATATTCAGAAACCCCCGAAGTGAGACCCGAAACAATTCTTCCACCGCCGCAAGCATTTATTCTTTCTGTTGGGGAACGTAGTATTTCAAAAAAAATCCTACGATCTCATAAGATCTATCTACTAGATGCATAGCAACGAGAGGGGAGAGTGTGTCTACGTACCCTCGTAGACCGAGAGCGGAAGCGTCTAGTGACGCGGTTGATGTAGTCGAACTTCTTCGCAATCCAACCGATCAAGCACTGAACGCACGGAGCCTCCGCGTTTAGCACATGTTCAACTTGATGACGTCCCACGAGCTCTTGCTCCAGTAGAACCTCGCGGGAGAGTTTTGTCAGCACGACGGTGTGGTGACGAGATGATGAAGCTACCGGCACAGGGCTTCGCCTAAGCACTGCAACGATATGATCGAGGTGTGTTTCTGTGGAGAGGGGCACCGCACACAGTTGGGAGAGATCAACTTGATCAACTTGTGTGTCTAGAGGTGCCCCTGCCCCCGTATATAAAGGAGCAAGGGGGAGGCCGGCCGGCCCCTATGGCGCGCCCTAGAGGGCCAGTCCTACTAGGAATAGGATTCCAATCCTGTTCCTAGTAGGAGTCCACCAAGAGGGAGAGGGGGAAGGAAGGAGAGGGAGAGGAAGAGGGAAAGAGGGGCCGCGCCCCCTCCCCTAGTCCAATTCGGACTCCTCTTGGGAGGGGGCGCGCCACCTCCTGGGCCGCTGCCCTCTCTCTCCCCTAAAGCCCACTAGGGCCCAATACTTCCCCCGGGGGTTCCGGTAACCCCCCCGGCACTCCAGTTTAATCCAAAACCTTTCCGGGACACTTCCGGTGTCCGAATATAGTCGTTCAATATATCAATCTTTATGTCTCGGACATTCCGAGACTCCTCGTCATGTCTGTGATCTTATCCAAGACTCCGAACTACCTTCAGTACATAATAACTCATAATACCGATCGTCATCAAACGTTAAGCGTGCGGACCCTACGGGCTCGAGAACTATGTAGACATGACCGAGACTCATCTCCGGTCAATAACCAATAGCGGAACCTGGATGCTCATATTGGATCCTACATATTCTACGAAGATCTTTATCGATCAAACCGCATAACAACATACGTTGTTCCCTTTGTCATCGGTATGTTACTTGCCAGAGATTCGATCGTCGGTATCTCAATACCTAGTTCAATCTTGTTAGCGGCAAGTCTCTTTACTCGTTCCGTAATACATCATCTCGTGACTAACTCATTAGTCATTTGCTTGCAAGCCTTATTATGATGTGCATTACCGAGAGGGCCCAGAGATACCTCTCCGACACTCGAAGTGACAAATCCTAATCTTGATCTATGCCAACACCACGAACACTTTCGGAAACACCTATAGAGCATCTTTATAATCACCCAGTTATGTTGTGTCGTTTGATAGCTGAAAGGATCAATATGGTTGACTAGAGGGGGGGGGGGGTGAATAGGCAACTAACAATTTTTAGCTTTTCTTAACCACTTTAAATTAAGCGTCAAAGTAAGTTGTCTAGATATGCTACTAAGATGACAACTAATAGAAAGTAAAGATAACAACTTCACAAGCAAGCTATAGGAGATAAACAAGTAATGCTTGCACAAGTAAAGGTAAGAAATAACCACAAGAGGAACCGGTGGATACGAGGATGTGTTGCCAAAGTTCCTTCCCTTTGAGGGGAAGTACGTCTCCGTTGGAGCGGTGTGGAGGCACAATGCTCCCCAAGAAGCCACTAGGGCCACCGTATTCTCCTCACGCCCTCACACGATGCAAGATGTCGTGATTCCACTAGTGGTGCCCTTGAAGGCGGCAACCGAACCTTTACAAACAAGGTTGGGGCTATCTCCACAACTAAATTGCAGGCTCCCAACGAAACCACGAAGTTTCACCACAATGGAATATGGCTTCGAGGTGACCTCAACCGTCTAGGGTGCTCAAACACCCAAGAGTAACAAGATCCGCTAGGGATTAGTGGGGGGAATCAAATATCTCTTGGTGGAAGTGTAGATCGGTGCCTTCTCATGCAATCCCGAGCAAATCAACAAGTTTGATTGGCTAGGGAGAGAGATCGGGCGAAAATGGAGCTTTGGAGCAAAAATGGAGTGTGTAGGGGAAGAGGTAAGACAAAAGGAGGAAGAAGAAGCCTTTATATAGTGGGGGGAACAATCCAACCCTTATCCCCCACTCAGCCCCGCACAGAGCGGAACTACCGCTTGGGGGAGCGGTACTACCGCTTATAGAGCGGTACTACCGTTGCCACACAAGCGGTACTACCGTGCCATAGGGGTAGGGACCCAGAGCGGTACTACCGTGGTCTCAGGGCGGTACTACCGCTGGGAGCGGTACTACCGCCTCTACTGCCGCACCTAGTACCGCAAAACTCGACACGAAAAAGCGCTCGCGAGTCGAGGCGGTGGTAGCACGGATCAGCGGCGGTACTACCGCAGTGTGTACTAAGCGGTACTACCGCTTAGTGGGGCGGTACTACCGCTTGAGACACACGGGCGGTACTACCGCTGGGATCCACGGTACTACCGCTGGAGCCAGAAAAAGATAGAGAAGATGGGAAAGAAGAGCTCCATTGCGACGGGAAGGAATGATGGGTGCATTAAAGAAGTGTACGTGTTGATTCCACCCAAATCTTACCAAAGCGGATCCCCTCTTAATAGTACGGCTTTCCTATCACTCAGAACCACCGAAAACTAAGCAAAAAGGAAACACCATCTTCCATAGATTCCGAGGGGCCTCTAATCTTCTTGTGCCTTTGTGAGATGTATCTGAAAGAGCTTAGAACACATGATTAGTCCGCAAACGCATTGTCATCAATCACCAAAACACCATTTGGCAAAATATGCCCTTACAATCTCCCCCTTTTTGGTGGATTGATGACAACACGAGATTTGCACAAAATGAATAATAACATAATGTAAATGCAAAATCCACACCCCTAAAATATAGACTGGCTCCCCCTAGATGTGTGCTATCTAGATAAGTGCTTTGGACTGCACGGCACACATGCTAGGATCAGCACTCCCCCTATATTTTAGAGACCAACAACCTAAGCAAGATATGAGAGCATAGTACATAGTAAGATAATCATGCATGCTAGAGAGTACCATGTACATAAATAAGATAGGGTAGCATATGTCTCACACCATATGACAGGAACTTAGGTCTCACGAAAAACCAACCAAACCACAAGAAACGAAAAGCACACAAGCGACAGAAACACAAAGGCACAAATCCCTAAATTCTCTCCCCCTTTGGCATCGAGGCACCAAAAGGGCAGAGAGCTAAGCTACGGCTCCAGGTGAGAGGACTAGAAGGTATCGAATCATCAGATTGCAGCGGGGTCATCGTCTTCATCGTCGTCGACCGAAAACTGCTCGGCATCGGAATCAGTCCATGGGCAATGCTTCTTGATCCACTCTTCCTCCTCGGTTACCTGCTCCTTAGAGCCACTGGCCACAGTTGCACCCAACTAACGCATGAGCTCCTTGTGACGCCCCCTGGCCTTCTTCTCTGCCACATGAGTCATGTACTGACCATGAGACTCCATGCAAAACAACTTCTTCATCTTCTTCTTGAGCTTCTTTGCCCACGAGGGCTCTGCACCAGATGGCTCATAGTCATCATCATCATCTGCTTCAACCTCAGCCTCCATTGTCTCCATAGCAGCAGCGGAGGATGAGCCTCCAGTCTTGGATGCATGAGTACCCCAGTTGTCCTTCCGCCTCAGGCGCTTGATCTCATGAGACACCAACTCTCCAGTCTCTAGCAATGCATTGGGATAGACATGATCCCAAGCCTTCTCAATTAGCAGCATGATGAACAGACCATAGATCAGGCACTTGCATTCAGAAATAGCAGACAGGAGCTCAGACCACATCACATGTGAAATATCCAGGGTCTCACCAGTGTTCCTCTCTAACTGATGTTGGCAAAAGAGAAGCATGTCCACAAGATAGGAGTGAACCATATCATGAGTCCCAATCCGAGGGAAAAGAGTCTCATGGAAGATGCGGTGAAGGATATCCAGATAGGTAGACAACTCATATGTTACCTTCTTAGTCTCAGGGTGGACCTTCACAGTGCAGTAAGGCCAGAGAGCTTGCTTGTGAGTGGAGGTCGTTCTGGTGAGGACGAAAGCCAACTGGTGTCTCAAGTCCCTGGTCTTCCACCCCAAGTAACTCCATGAACGCCTTCCACTTGATAGATAACAGTTTGCCATTGGTCATCCATGTCAGAGTTCTGTCCTCATCCGTCCCTAGATGGACCGTGGCATAGAATTGAGCCACAAGATCTGCATCAAAGTCCTTGTTGAACTGAATGGTCTGAAGAATGTTGAGCTGAGTGCACATCTGAAGAGCCTCGCCAAAATACACCGGATCCTTCTCCAGATATTTCGTGTCGATGGAGCGAACACTGACAAAGAGATTCTTCTTAGCCTTGAGCACATCAAAGTAGACAGCAAACTGGAAGCGATTCCAGAACGGACGGTTGACCAAATTGGGTTCTTGATCAACCTCATAGGGATTGCGGCGACGCCTTGCCCAGAACTCCTTGCCACTCATTTGTGTCACGGTTTTTCCCTTTGGCTTTGCCATGGCCTTCTTCTTCTGTTGAGGTGGAGGTGGAGCACTCGAGGAACCTCCAGCAGACTCAGATGTGCGGTAGCGCTTTGAGGTTGCACGATTGGGGTTGATACGGCGAGCCTGATGCTCGGGATGTTCATCACCTAGAACCAAACACACACACAGACGAACCAACCAAAAAGAACGAGCATAAGCCAATGAACCCAACACAAGAAGATCAAGGAATGAAGAAATATATGTGAACTAGGCATGCCGTGGTAGTACCATGATCTGGTAAGAGGTAGTACCGCCCGAGCGGTAGTACCGCTCCAGGGAGCGGTAGTACCGCTCGAGGCGGGGAAACAATGGTTTCCTACTACCGTGGTCAGATCCGGCACTACCGTCCTGTCAAATTCAAAAATATTTCTATCATACTCTAATCTAGATAGTCTAGTTGCTTTCTCCTTCCTACTCAAGCCTAGATTTAGTCAAAAATCTACAGATGCAAACACTATTGCCCCTAAAACACAAGATCTGAAAAAGAACCACGAGGAGAAGAGGAACGGGGGCAATACCGGCATCCATGGCAAGAGGACGTGGTGGGGATCGACTCCACCGAAGGAAAAGGAGAGGAGCACCCCGGAGGAGGAGATCCGCCGGAGCCCTCCGGCGGCGACGAACTGCTGGAGAGAGAGAGAGAGAGGAACGAGGGGGCGAATGAATGGGTATGGGGGAGAGAAACCTCCCCTGCCCCGATATAACCCCCACATACCTCCCCGCAGCGGTAGTACCGTGCTGGTGGGCGGTAGTACCGCTTACAAGCGGTAGTACCGCGCACCACCAGCGGTAGTACCGCCCAGCACGCCATGGCAACAAAAGGTTCAAGGCAAAGCTCAAAAAGAAATGCACAAAGAGGGAAAAGCAAACCAGCACTCACACACACACACTAGCAAGAGGCAAGAGATCCCTCTACACGAGAGGGCGGTGACCGAAGTCACCTATGTTTGAGTCTAGAGGTATGGCGCCGCGGAGATTTTAACCTTGGGCCCATGACCAAAACTCGTCCTTGAAGCACTAGTACCATCAATGATGGTTAATGAAAGACTAGATCAATTTATGCATAATGGGGGGAGAGAGAGTTCATTGAGATAACAATGCTCCCCCTATGTCCATGCCTACATCTAGACAAGATAATTATATTGAGTGTGAGGAGTGTGTGCAAAGTCTCAAGCCACATTGCTCAAATCGATGATATTTAGCTCATGCCTTAACTCGCGAAATCTTACTTCATCCAACGGATTCGTGAAGATATCTGCAAGGTTATCATGAGTGTTGACATAGTGAAGCTCGATCTCTCCTTGCCTTATGTGATCCCGGATGAAGTGATACCGTATCTCTATATGCTTCGTCTTGAAGTGTTGCACCGGGTTGAGAGAAATCTTGATGGCACTTTCATTGTCACACCAAAGAGGCACTTTGTCACAAGTGACACCGTAATCCTTTAAAGTTTGCCTCATCCATAAGAGTTGAGCACAACAACTGCCCGCTACCACATACTCTGCTTTGGTGGAAGAGAGAGACACACAACTTTGCTTTTTGGAAGACCAACTAATGAGAGAGCAACCAAGGAATTGGCACCCTCCGGAAGTGGACTTCCTATCCACTTTGTCTCCCGCCCAATCCGAATCAGAGAAACCTACAAGGTTGAAGTTTGCTCCTCTTGGGTACCATAAGCCAAAGTTTGGGGTATGAGCCAAATATTGAAAGATTCGCTTGACAGCCACGAAGTGACTTTCCTTAGGTGAGGCTTGAAACCGTGCACAGATTCCCACACTCAACATAATATCTGGTCTAGATGCACAAAGGTAAAGCAAGGAACCGATCATAGAGCGATATACCTTTTGATACACCGCTTTACCATTTGGATCAATGTCAAGTTGGCACTTGGTTGGCATTGGAGTAGTAGCCGGCTTGACATCACTTAGATTGAACCTCTTGATCATGTCTTGCGTATACTTGGATTGTTTGATGAAGATCCCTTCTCTTCTTTGCTTGATCTCACACCCAAGGAAGTACTTCAACTCTCCCATCATGGACATCTCAAAATGTGTGGTCATGAGTGCGGCGAACTCATCATTGAAAGCTTTGTTAGGAGAACCAAAGATAATATCATCAACATATAGTTGGCATACAAACAACTCCCCTTTGACCTTCTTAGTAAAAATAGTGGGGTCGACTTTCCCAATTTCAAACCCACGATCTTGTAACATCTCGGTAAGATGCTCATACCACGCACGTGGGGCTTGTTTAAGGCCATAGAGTGCCTTATCGAGTTGGTACACGTGATTGGGGAGCTTAGGATCCTCAAACCCCGGGGGTTGTTTAACATACACCAACTCATTAAAAGGACCATTAAGAAATGCACTTTTCACATCCATTTGTTGCAATTTAAAGTTATGATGGGAAGCATAGGCAAGCAACAAACGAATGGATTCAAGGCGAGAAACGGGGGCAAAGGTTTCACCGTAGTCGATACCCTCGACTTGGGAGTAGCCTTGAGCCACCAGACGCGCCTTGTTGCGGATGACAATGCCATGAGCATCTTGCTTGTTCTTAAAGATCCACTTGGTTCCAATGACATTATAGTTCTCCTTTGGCCTTGGCACCAGACGCCACACCTTGTTGCGCTCGAGGTTATGGAGTTCTTCATGCATGGCATTAAGCCAATCAGGGTCTTCGAGCGCCTCATAAACCTTCTGAGGTTCAACACAGGAGACAAAAGCTTGATGAGCACAATAGTTTGCTAATTGTCTACGAGTGCTTACCCCCCTTTTGATGCTTCCTAGAATGTTCTCCATGTGATGTTCTCTGGAAGCAAGCCTGGAGGCAACTTTTGCAGCACGACGCTCCAATTGCTCTCCAAGTGATAACCGAGGAGCATTGAGTTGATCATCTTGAGCGTCGTCAGGAGCTAGATCTTGATCTTGAGCTTCCTCTTGACCTTGATCTTGCTCGGAGGACTGAATTTGGCCTTGTGCATCATTTGGTGGCTCTCCACCATCTTGTGATTGATCTTGCACTTGGCCTTGTTCGTCTGGTTGAGGGCCTTCACTTTGTTCTTCGGAAGCGTGTGGGTCTTGGGTTGGTGATGGTTCCACTTGAGTGGAACATTGTCCTTCTCCTTCGGCCACAAGGGGTTCCTCAATGGGTAGGATATATCCAACACCCATTCTTCTTATGGCTTGAGGAGGAATTTCATCACCTACATCACAAGTACCACTTTGCTCCACTTGGGAGCCGTTATTTTCATCAAACTCTACGTTACTCGTCTCCTCAATGAGTCTATTGAGTACACGGTAAGCATGAGTGTTTGTAGCATAACCAACAAATATGCCCTCGTGAGCTCTAGATTCAAATTTAGACAAGCGAACACCTTTCTTGAGAATGAAACACTTACACCTGAATACCCAGAAGTACTTGAGATTGGGCTTGTTACCGGTAAGTATCTCATACGGAGTTTTATTCAAGCCTTTGCGGAGATAGAGCCGATTTGATGCATGGCAAGCGATGTTGATGGCTTTGGCCCAAAAGTTGTATGGAGATTTGAATTCCGCCATCATGGTTCTTGCCGCATCCACCAGAGTTCGGTTCTTTCTCTCCGCTACACCGTTTTGTTGAGGGGTATATGGGGCTACATATTGATGTTTGATCCCCTCATCACTGAGAAACTCATCCAGGGTGTAGTTCTTGAACTCGGTGCCGTTGTCACTTCTAATCATCAAGATCTTTGCTTCATGTTGTCGTTGAGCTTCATTTGCAAAGTTGATGACGGTTTGTTGGGTCTCACTCTTCTTCTTGAAGAAGTATACCCAGGTGTATCTTGAGTAATCATCCACAATCAGCAAGCAGTACTTTCTACCCCCAAGACTATCAAAAGATGGAGGCCCAAAGAGGTCCATGTGAAGGAGCTCTAGGGGTCTCTTTGAGTAGATGATAGTCGTGGGAGGGTGAGCCGTCTCATGTAAGTTTCCTTCAATGCAAGCCCTGCAAGCACGATCTTTGGCAAAGCTAACATTTGTTAGTCCACGGACATGGTCCCCCTTGAGAAGACTTTGCAAAGATCTCATATTGACGTGGGCCAAACGGCGATGCCAAAGCCATCCCACATCAACTTTAGCCATTAAGCATGTCGCGACCTTAGTGGGTTGCTTCAAGAAGTTAACCACATAAAGACCGTTCTCGACATGCCCAACATAGGCTACTTTAAGAGTCTTGCTCCACAAGAGGGCCACGGTATCAATATCAAAGAATGTTGCAAAGCCCATGAGTGCAAGTTGGCGAACAGAAAGTAAATTGTATGCAAGGGACTCAACAAGCATGACTTTCTCGATCGTGAGATCATGAGAGACAACAACCTTGCCAAGCCCCAATACCTTAGAGGATGAAGCATCACCCCATTCGACGTTGGTGGCCATAGATGAGCCTAGATGCACGTCCACCACCAAGTCTTTGCTTCCGGTCATATGATTTGTGGCTCCACTATCGAGCAACCATGATCCCCCACCAGAAGCAAACTCCTGCAAGAGATCAATGCTTGGATTTAGTTACCCATTTGGTAATGGGTCCTTTGAGGTTAGTAACAAGGGTCTTAGGAACCCAAATGGACCATTCAATGTACTCATAAGAAGAACCAACAAATTTAGCAAACACATGACCATCACTAGCACGACATAAAACATATGAAGGATTAAAGTCGCCGACCATGTTTGATGGTATGGTGGAGTTTTTCTTGACACCACCACTTTTCACCATTTTCTTCTTCTTTGATGCGCCCTCTCCTTCTTTCACAAAAGTTTGATGGAGAGGGGGTGGTTGCTTGGTCTTGTCATTCTTCTTCTTCTTGGGCTTAGGAACAAACCCAATTCCTTCCTTTGCCACAACCTCCTTTTGATTGCTCAAAATGATTTTGAGGTTCTTCTCACCTGGTATACATGTCACAAGGCCTTTCTCAAGTTGCTTCTTTAACTCGGCATTTTCTTCAACAAGATGCACATGCTCGCAACATGGGTTTGTAGCATTTGCATTATCAATTAATACCATGCGAGGAAAGATAGCTTTTTCCTTGGTTAGCGAAACTTGGAGTTGATCATGAGACTCCTTGAGAGTAGCATGCATACCTTTCAAGGCCTTGTGAGCCTTGTCGAGTATGACAAACTCTTCTTTGAGTTTAGCATGGTCAATCTCAAGTTTTGCCTTCTCGGAATTAAGCACACGAGAGACAACTAAAGCATGATCAAGATCTTTCTTTAATTTAGCATGATCATCGTTGTGTGACTCCTCAAGAGCCAAACGAAGACCACGCTCTTCCTCTAGGGCATTAGAGAGATGCGATATCTCATCGGCATAGTCTTGACTATGTCTTTCCATTTTAGTAATGGTTTCCTCGTGAGCCTCGATCATGTCATTGGCTTCACCGAGTTGTTCCAAGAGAGCAACACAATCCTTCTTGGGTTTGCCCTTGAGATTTTTCATGAACAACTCAAATTCATTCTCTCCCTCCTTAGTTCCCTCACTCTCATCAATACAATTCATCAATGAAGGATTAGAAGTGATAATAGTATTGATGTTTGGGGTTACCTTGTTGGTGGCCTTGGCCATGAGACACTTGGCGGTGATGTTCTCATTTGGTGAGTCGAAGAGAGATGAGTGCGGAGTAGTAGCAATAGCAATTGAGGCCATGGTGACCATCTCATCATCTTCATCGTTATCATCATCCTCAACATATTCTTCTTGGGCCACCAACCCTTTAGGAGGAGTCTTCTTGTTGAAGTTGTTCTTGTTGGGATAGGACTTTGACTTGTCCTTCTGGATAAGCTTGCCTCCAAAATCTTCTCTTTTCTCATATGGGCAATCCGCAACGAAGTGGCTTACATTTCCACAGTTGAAGCATGTCCTCACTCGTTGCTTGCCCTTGTTCCCACTTGAGTTGTTCCTGTTGAAGTTGGGCCTTGTGTTCTTCTTGTTGCCCCAAAATTGCCTTGAAGCAAGAGCCATGTGCTCATGATAGGCATATTTGGTGTCCTCGGGGCTACACTCATCATCATCCTCCACCTCCTCTTCTTCACACAAGCCTTGGCCTTCAGGGCAAGGTTGGGCTTCTTCGATCGTTGAGCTCTTAAGACTGCATTGTCGGCGGTCATGTCCAAGATCCTCATGGCAACGAACTCATCCAACACTTCATTTGAGGATAAGTGGTGGAAGTCCGGTCTATGACGAATGACAGAGGACATGGCCTTATGATAGGGCATCATGGCCTTGAGGAACTTGCGCTTGATCCAATTGTCATCCGTGTCCTTACTGCCATGATCTCGAAGAGAGACCGCAAGGGTAGTTAATCTCCGATAAAGTTCACGAGGATCTTCTTCTTCGATCATAGCAAACTCATCGGCTTCATCTTGCACAACTTCGTAGTTAGAGCGTTGAATGCTAGTGCTTCCCTTGTACATAGTGCCAACATGCTCCCAAGCTTCCTTGGCCACAGTGAAGGGTCGGAGATGTGCAATGTCTTCTGGAGGGATAGCATCTTGAAGAATGCAAAGAGCAGACTCGTTGAATTGATGATCCGCAGTTTCTCTTGGAGTCATGTTGTCGGGATCACGCAGATAACAACCTTGCTCAATGATTCTCCAAAGATTAGTAGAACAATGATATATATGACGTTTGAAACGAAACACCCAAGTAGCAAAATCAGAATTTTTGATAAACTTGGGAGGAGGCCCAACGGAATTTAAATGCGGTGTGGGAACGGGTCCTCCATAGTAAGTAGGAGGAGCGGAGTGGGCAAAGATGCCACTCCCATTCTTAGTAACAGGGGCTTGTTCACTACTAGCTTCTCCCTTGTCGAGATTAGCCTCCGACACGTTGGTAGCGGGACGAACCACTTCCAACGGTGCGGTTGATAATTTAAGCCCCTCAAGCAAATCTTTAAACATGCCTTTGACCTCGGTCGCTAGTGACTATTTCAATGTGGTCAAGGCCACATTGAACTCCTCACGAGAGACCGAGGCTCCCCCATCGGACGTAGGCAAGGACGGAGTTCCACGGAATGATCCTCCGTCTCAACTATGTTGTCACCCATACTCTTTGGACGGTAAACTCCTTAAAAAGAGACGAGGCTCTGATACCAATTGAAAGGATCGATATGGTTGACTAGAGGGGGGGGGGGTGAATAGGCAACTAACAATTTTTAGCTTTTCTTAACCACTTTAAATTAAGCGTCAAAGTAAGTTGTCTAGATATGCTACTAAGATGACAACTAATAGAAAGTAAAGATAACAACTTCACAAGCAAGCTATAGGAGATAAACAAGTAATGCTTGCACAAGTAAAGGTAAGAAATAACCACAAGAGGAACCGGTGGAGACGAGGATGTGTTGCCGAAGTTCCTTCCCTTTGAGGGGAAGTACATCTCCGTTGGAGCGGTGTGGAGGCACAATTCTCCCCAAGAAGCCACTAGGGCCACCGTATTCTCCTCACGCCCTCACACGATGCAAGGTGCCATGATTCCACTAGTGGTGCCCTTGAAGGCGGCAACCGAACCTTTACAAACAAGGTTGGGGCTATCTCCACAACTAAATTGGAGGCTCCCGACGAAACCACGAAGCTTCACCACAATGGAATATGGCTGCGAGGTGACCTCAACCGTCTAGGGTGCTCAAACACCCAAGAGTAACAAGATCCGCTAGGGATTAGTGGGGGGAATCAAATATCTCTTGGTGGAAGTGTAGATCGGTGCCTTCTCATACAATCCCGAGCAAATCAACAAGTTTGGTTGGCTAGGGAGAGAGATCGGGCGAAAATGGAGCTTTGGAGCAACAATGGAGTGTGTGGGGGAAGAGGTAAGACAAAAGGAGGAAGAAGAAGCCTTTATATAGTGGGGGGAACAATCCAACCCTTATCCCCCACTCAGCCCCGCACAGAGCGGTACTACCGCTTGGGGGAGCGGTACTACCACTTATAGAGCGGTACTACCGTTGCCACACAAGCGGTACTACCGTGCCATATGGGTAGGGACCTAGAGCGGTACTACCGTGGTCTCAGGGCGGTACTACCGCCTCTACTGCCGCACCTAGTACCGCAAAACTCGACACGAAAAAGTGCTCGCAAGTCGAGGTGGTGGTAGCACGGATGAGCGGCGGTACTACCGCAGTGGTACTAAGCGGTACTACCGCTTAGTGTGGCGGTACTACCGCTTGAGACACACGGGCGGTACTACCGCTGGGATCCGCGGTACTACCGCTGGAGCCAGAAAAAGCTAGAGAAGATGGGAAAGAAGAGCTCCATTGCGGTGGGAAGGAATGATGGGTGCATTAAAGAAGTGTACGTGTTGATTCCACCCAAACCTTACCAAAGCGGATCCCCTCTTAATAGTACGGCTTTCCTATCACTCAGAACCACCGAAAACTAAGCAAAAAGGAAACACCGTCTTCCATAGATTCCGAGGGCCTCTAATCTTCTTGTGCCTTTGTGAGATGTATCTGAAAGAGCTTAGAACACATGATTAGTCCGCAGACGCATTGTCATCAATCACCAAAACACCATTTGGCAAAATATGCCCTTACAATAGCACACAAGGTGTTCCTTCGGTATTCGGGAGTCGCATAATCTCATAGACATAGGAACATGTATAAGTCATGAAGAAAGCAATAGCAGTAAAACTAAACGATCACAATGCTAAGCTAACGGATGGGTCTAGTCCATCACATCATTCTCCTAATGATGTGATCTCTTTGATCAAATGACAACTCATGTCTATGGCTAGGAAACATAACCATCTTTGTTCAATGAGCTAGTCTAGTAGAGGCATACTAGGGACATATTGTTTTGTCTATGTATTCACACATGTACTAAGTTTCCGATTAATACAGTTCTAGCATGAATAAAAGACATTTACCATGATATAAGGAAATACAAATAACATCTTTATTATTGCCTCTAGGGCATTTTTCCTCCAGTCTACCACTTGAACTAGAGTCAGTAATCTAGATTACAAAGTAATGATTCTAACACCCATGGAGTCTTGGTGCTGATCATGTTTTGCCCATGGAAGATGCTTAGTCAACGGGTCTGCGACATTTAGATCCGTATGCATCTTGCAAATTTCTATGTCTCCCTCCTTGACTTGATCGCGGATGGAGTTGAAGTGTCTTTTGATGTGCTTTGTTCTCTTGTGAAACCTGGATTCTTTCGCCAAGGCTATTGCTCCAGCGTTGTCACAAAAGATTTTCATTGGACCCGATGCACTAGGTACCACACCTAGATCGGATATGAACACCTTCATCCAGACTCCTTCATTTGCTGCTTCCGAAGCAGCTATGTATTCCGCTTCACAAGTAGATCCCGCCACGACGCTTTGCTTGGAAGTACACCAACCGACAGCTCCACTGTTTAATAAAAATACATATCTGGTTTGTCACTTTGAGTCATTCAGATCAGTGTCAAAGCTTGTATCGACGTAACCGTTTACGACGAGCTCTTTGTCACCTCCATATACGAGAAACATATCCTTTGTTATTTTCAGGTACTTCAGGATGCTCTTGACCGCTTTCCAGTGATCCACTCCTGGATTACTTTAGTACCTCCCTGCTAAACTTATAGCAAGGCACACATCAAGTCTGGTACACAACATTGCATACATGATAGATCCTATGACTGTGGCATAGGGAATGACTTTCATTTTCTCTCTATCTTCTGCAGTGGTCGGGCATTGAGTCTTACTCAACTTCACACCTTGAAATACAGGCAAGAACCCTTTCTTTGACTGATCCATTTTGAAGTTCTTCAAAACTTTATCAAGGTATGTGCTTTGTGAAAGTCCAATTAAGCGTCTTGATCTATCTCTATAGATCTTGATGCCTAACATGTAAGCAGCTTCACCGAGGTCTTTCATTGAAAAATTCTTATTCAAGTATCCTTTTATGCTTCCAGAAATTGTATATCATTTCCAATCAACAATATGTCATCCACATATAATATCAGAAATGCTACAGAGCTCCCACTCACTTTCTTGTAAATACAGGCTTCTCCAAAAGAATGTATAAAACCATATGCTTTGATCACCTCATCAAAGCGTATATTCCAACTCCGAGACACTTTCACCCTTTGTTAGCACCTTTAGAATCGACAAAACCTTCTGGTTGCATAATATACAACTCTTCTTTGAGATATCCATTCAGGAATGCAGTTTTGACATCCATTTGCCAGATTTCATAATCATAAAATGCGGCAATTGCTAACATGATTCAGACAGACTTAAGCATCGCTATAGGTGAGAAAGTCTCATCATAGTCAACACCTTGAACTTGTCGAAAACCTTTCGCAACAAGTCGAGCTTTGTAAACAGTAACATTACCGTCAGCGTCGGTCTTCCTCTTGAAGATCCATTTATTTTCGATGGCTTGCCGATCATCGGGCAAGTCAACCAAAGTCCATACTTTGTTCTCATACATGACCATCTCAGATTTCATGGCTTCTAGCCATTTTGCGGAATCTGGGCTCATCATCGCTTCCTCATAGTTCGTAGGTTCATCATGGTCTAGTAATATGACTTCCAGAACTGTGTTGCCGTACCACTCTGGTGCGGAACGTACTCTGGTTGATCTACGAAGTTCAGCAGAAACTTGATCCGAAGTTTCATGATCATCATCATTAGCTTCCTCACTAATTGGTGTAGGAATCACTAGACCCAATTTCTATGATGTACTACTTTCTAATTCGGGAGAAGGTACAATTACCTCATCAAGTTCCACTTTCCTCCCACTCACTTCTTTCGAGAGAAACTCCTTCTCTAGAAAGGACCCATTCTTAGCAATGAATATCTTGCCCTCGGATCCGTGATAGAAGGTGTACCCAACAGTCTGCTTTGGGTATCCTATGAAGACACATTTCTCCGACTTGGGTTCGAGCTTACCAGGTTGAAGCTTTTTCACATAAGCATCACAGCCCCAAACTTTAAGAAACGACAACTTTGGTTTCTTGCCAAACCACAGTTCATAAGGCGTCGTCTCAATAGATTTAGATGGTGCCCTATTTAATGTGAATGCAACTGTCTCTAAAGCATAACCCCAAAACGATAGAGGTAAATCCGTAAGAGACATCATAGACTGCACCATATCTAATAAAGTACGATTACGACGTTCGAACACACCATTACGCTGTGGTGTTCCGGGTGGCGTGAGTTGTGAAATTATTCCACATTGTTTCAAATAAAGACCAAACTCAAAACTCAAATATTCACCTCCATGATCAGATCGTAGAAACTTTATTTTCTTGTTACGATGATTCTCTACTTCACTCTGAAATTCTTTGAACTTTTCAAATGTTTCAGACTTGTGCTTCATCAAGTAGATATACCCGCATCTGCTCAAATCATTAGTGAAGGTCAGAAAATAACGACACCCGCCGCGAGCTTCAACACTCATCGGTCCACATACATTAGTATGTATGATTTCCAACAAATATGTTGCTCGCTCCATTGTTCCGGAGAACAGAGTTTTAGTCATCTTGCCCATGAGGCATGGTTCGCCAGCACCAAGTGATTCATAATCAAGTGATTCCAAAAGTCCATCACTATGGAGTTTCTTCATGCGCTTTACACCAATATGACCTAAACGGTAGTGCCACAAATAAGTTGCACTATCATTATTAACCTTACATCTTTTGGCTTCAATATTGTGAATATGTGTATCACTACGATCGAGATCCAACAAGAATAAACCACTCTTCAAGGGTGCATGATCATAAAAGATATTACTCATATAAATAGAACAACCATTATTCTCAAATTTAAATGAATAACCGTCTCGCAATAAGCAAGATCCAGATAGAATGTTCATGCTTAACGCTGGCACCAAATAACAATTATTCAGGTCTAAAACTAATCCTGAAGGTAGATGTAGAGGTAGCGTGATGACGGCGATCACATTGACTCTGGAACCATTTCCCACGCGCATCGTCACCTCGTCCTTAGCCAATCTTCGTTTAATCCGGAGTCCCTGTTTCGACTTACAAATATTAGCAACCGAACCGGTATCAAATACCCAGGTACTACTACGAGCATTAGTAAGGTACACATCAATAACATGTATATCACACATACCTTTGTTCACCTTGCCATCCTTCTTATCCGCCAAATACTTGGGGTAGTTCCGCTTCCAGTGTCCAGTCCCTTTGTAGTAGAAGCACTTAGTTTCAGGCTTGGCTCCAGACTTGGGTTTCTTCGTGGGAGTAGCAAATGTCTTGCTATTCTTCTTGAAGTTTCCCTTCTTTCCCTTGCCCTTTTTCTTGAAACTAGTGGTCTTGTTAACCATCAACACTCGGTGCTCCTTTTTGATTTCTACCTCCGCAGCCTTGAGCATAGCGAAGAGCTCGTGAATCGTTTTCTGCATCCCTTGCATGTTATAGTTCATCACAAAGCCTTTATAGCTTGGTGGCAGTGATTGAAGAACTCTATTAATAACACTATCTTCACCAACTTTGCAACCAAGTTGAGTCATATGATTGTAGTACCCAGACATTTTGAGCAAGTGTTCACTGATAGAACTATTCTCCTCCATCTTGCAGCTATAGAACTTATTGGAAATCTCATATTTCTCAATTCGGGCATTTGCTTGAAATATTAACTTCAACTCCTAGAACATCTCATATGCTCCATGACGTTCAAAACATCGTTGAAGTCCCGGTTCTAAGTCGTAAAGCATGGCACACTGAACTATCGTCTAGTCATCAGAACGAGCTTGCCAAACATTCATAACGTCCGGGGTTGCTCCTGCAGCAGGCTTGTCACCCAGCGGTGCTGCAAGGACATAATTCTTTTGTGCAGGAATGAGGATAATCCTCAAGTTACGGACCCAGTCTGTGTAATTGCTACCATCGCCTTTCAACTTAGCTTTCTCTAGCAATGCATTAAAATACAAAGGAACAGTAGCACGGGCCATTGATCAACAACAACATAGATATGCAAAAAAAAACTATCAGGACTAAGTTCGTGATAAATTAAAGTTCAATTAATCATATTACTTAAAGAACTCCCACTTAGATAGACATCCCTCTGGTCATCTAAATGATCACGTGATCCAAATCAACTAAACCATGTCCGATCATCACGTGAGATGGTGTAGTTTTCAATGGTGAACATCTTATGTTGATCATATCTACTATAGGATTCACGCTCGACCTTTCAGTCTCCAATGTTCCGAGGCCATATCTGCATATGCTAGGCTCGTCAAGTTTAACCCGAGTATTCTACGTGTGCAAAACTAGCTTACACCCATCGTATGTGAACGTAGAGCTTATCACACCCGATCATCACGTGGTGTCTCGGCATGACGAATTTCTCAACGGTGCATACTTAGGGAGAACACTTATACCTTGAAATTTAGTGAGAGATCATCTTATAATGCTACCGCCGTACTAAGAAAAATAAGAAGCATAATAAGATAAACATCACATGCAATCAAAATATGTGACATGATATGGCCATCATCATCTTGTGCTTTTGATCTCCATCTCCAAGGCACCGTCATGATCACCATCGTCACCAGCGCGACACCTTGATCTCCATCGTAGCATCGTTGTCATCTCGCTAACTATTGCTTCCACGACTATCGCTACCGCTTAGTGATAAAGTAAAGCAATTACATGGCGACTGTATTTCATACAATAAAGCGACAACCATATGGCTCCTGCCAGTTACCGATAACTTTACAAAACATGATCATCTCATACAATAACGTATAACTCATCATGTCTTGACCATATCGCATCACAACATGCCCTGCAAAAACAAGTTAGACGTCCTCTACTTTGTTGTTGCAAGTTTTATGTGGCTGCTACGGGCTTAGCAAGAACCGTTCTTACCTACGCATACAAAAACACAATGATTTTTTATCAAGTATGTGTTGTTTTAACCTTCACAAGGACCGGGCGTAGCCACACTCGGTTCAGCTAAAGTGAGAGAGACAGATACCCGCCAGTCACCTTTAAGCACCGAGTGCTCATAACGGCGAAACCAGTCTCGCGTAAGCGTACGCATAATGTCGGTCCGGGCCGCTTCATCTCACAATACCGCCGAACCAAAGTATGACATGCTGGTAAGCAGTATGACTATTATCGCCCACAACTCATTGTGTTCTACTCGTGCATATCATCTACGCATAGACCTGGCACATGATGCCACTATTGGGGAACGTAGTATTTCAAAAAAATTCCTACGATAATGCAAGATCTATCTACTAGATGCATAGCAACGAGAGGGGAGAGTGTGTCTACGTACCCTCATAGACCGGGAGCGGAAGTGTTTAGTGACGCGGTTGATGTAGTCGAACTTCTTTGCGATCCAACCGATCAAGCACCGAACGTACGGAGCCTCCGTGTTCAGCACACGTTCAGCTTGATGACGTCCCACAAACTCTTGATCGAATAGAACCTCGCGGGAGAGTTTCGTCAGCACGACGGCTTGGTGACGAAGATGATGAAGCTACCGACGCAGGGCTTCGCCTAAGCACTGCAACGATATGACCGAGGTGTGCTTCTGTGGAGAGGGGCACCGCACACGGTTGGGAGAGATCAACTTGATCAACTTGTGTGTCTAGAAGTGTCCCCTGCCCCCGTATATAAAGGAGCAAGGGGGAGGCCGGCCGGCCACTATGGCGCGCCCTAGAGGGCCAATACTACTAGGAATAGGATTCCAATGCTATTCCTAGTAGGAGTCCACCAAGATGGAGAGGGGGAAGGAAGGAGAGGGAGAGGGAGAGGGAAAGAGGGGCCGCGGCCCCTCCCCTAGTCCAATTCAGACTCCTCTTGGGAGGGGGCGCACTACCTCCTGGGCTGCTGCCCTCTCTCTCCCCGAAAGCCCACTAGGGCCCAATACTGCCCCGGGGGGTTCCGGTAACCCCCCGGCACTTCGGTTTAATCCGAAACCTTTCCGGAACACTTCTGTGTCCGAATATAGTCGTCCAATATATCAATCTTTATGTCTTGGACATTCTAAGACTCCTCGTAATGTCCGTAATCTTATCTGGGGCTTCGAACTACCTTCGGTACATCAAAACTCATAATACCGATTGTCATCAAACGTTAAGCGTGCAGACCCTACGGGTTCGAGAACTATGTAGACATGACCGAGGCTCATCTCTGGTCAATAACCAATAGCGGAACCTGTATGCTCATATTGGCTCCTACATATTCTACGAAGATCTTTATCGGTCAAACCGCATAACAACATACGTTGTTCCCTTTGTCATCGGTATGTTACTTGCGAGAGATTCAATCGTCAGTATCTCAATACCTAGTTCAATCTCGTTAGCGGCAAGTCTCTTTACTTGTCCCGTAATACATCATCTCGTGACTAACTCATTAGTCATTTGCTTGCAAGGCTTATTATGATGTGCATTACTGAGAGGGCCAGAGATACCTCTCCGACACTCAGAGTGACAAATCCTATTCTTGATCTATGCCAACACTACGAACACTTTCGGAAACACCTGTAGAGCATCTTTGTAATCACCCAGTTACGTTGTGACGTTTGATAGCACACAAGGTGTTCCTCCGGTATTCGGGAGTTGCATAATCTCATAGTCATAGGAACATGTATAAGTCATGAAGAAAGCAATAGCAATAAAACTAAACAATCACAGTGCTAAGCTAACGGATGGGTTTAGTCCATCACATCATTCTCCTAATGATGTGATCTCTTTGATCAAATGACAACTCATGTCTATGGCTAGGAAACATAACCATCTCTGATCAATGAGCTAGTCTAGTAGAGGCATACTAGGGACATACTGTTTTGTCTATGTATTCACACATGTACTAAGTTTCCGATTAATACAGTTTTAGCATGAATAAAAGACATTTATCATGATATAAGGAAATATAGATAACATCTTTATTATTGCCTCTAGGGAATTTTTCCATCAGTCTCCCACTTGAACTAGAGTCAGTAATCTAGATTACAAAGTAATGATTCTAACACCCATGGAGTCTTGGTGCTGATCATGTTTTGCCCGTGGAAGAGGCTTAGTCAACGGGTGTGCGACATTCAGATCCGTATGTATCTTGCAAATTTCTATGTATCCCTCCTTGACTTGATCGCGGATGGAATTGAAGCGTCTTTTGATGTGCTTTGTTCTCTTGTGAAACCTGGATTCCTTCGCCAAGGCTATTGCTCCAGTGTTGTCACAAAAGATTTTCATTGGACCCGATGCACTAGGTACCACACCCAGATCGGATATGAACTCCTTCATGCAGATTCCTTCATTTGCTGCTTCCGAAGCAGCTATGCATTTTTTGGGATCCTAGAATTATGGGTTGATGATCGGATTATTTATTGGTACTATTGGAGTCCTCTGAGATTTCTATGATTGCATGGTTTTATAGCCTTTTATTTCTCTTTGCTTTATCCATCTTCCTTGGCCAAGTAGATTGATTTATCTTCAGCGGGAGTGGTGCTTGGTAGTAGGTTCAATCTTACGGTTCCTTACTCCGTGCCAGGAGGAGTTGCAAGGCACGTATTTGTATTGATGCGTCTAAGGATAAACGACAGGGTTTGAACATATTCCTTGATTCGTTATTCTATCTACACTACAAAATTTTGTTTATTCAGTGACAAAAACCCTGGTGACGAAATATGAAACATAGCCTAAAATCATTTTCAGTGACGGTTCATCGTCACGAGATGTTTCCTTCCGGGGCAACACCCTAGCCAACTTTTGTGATGTTTGTGGCCTGATTTTCAAGGACGCATTTGGGCGTCAGTACGCATATCCATTTTCTGGAACGATTCATAGTGTCACATAAAATGTTTGGCGTGACAAAAAATGGTTGGCTGGTTATAAAAATAATTTAATAAATGGCCAGTAGGTGTTCAGAACAACATCATCAACAACAACAACAACAACAACAACAACAACAACAACAACAACGCCTTTTGTCCCAAACAAGTTGGGGTAGGCAGTAGGTGTTCAGAACTAGTACCTTATAATTTCTACCATGGCAGAGTTTATAACATATCATAATCAAATTTTCAGGGTACTGGTTGAGATGTTCAGCTTGTTGGGAAAGGAAATAATGTTGTGCAGTGGGCTTGAAAACAAAGTTTTGGGTTGATCTAATGGATATTAGTTGAGATGCTCGTAATAAAATCTATTGTATTCTTTCCATTTATGCTATCATTTTACTGAACTATGTGATGCCATACTAATTCTTAAACCAAACACGAACAAGCAATATGATCGCAGATAGTAATATAGCATTACAAGTTCAGGCATGGGACAAACATTTGGTACATCTACAACATCATTCCCGAAAGTATCAGGCATCATGAGTAGGAGTGTTTGAACATCAATAGGAAGTGCGGAAAAAACATAGAACTATTCTTGAGGAGATTACACAGATTACCCATTCATGGGTCTGACAAAGAGGATAACCTCATGTTGGAAATATGCCCTAGATTCAATAATAAAATGGTTATTATTATATTTCCTTGTTCATGATAATTGTCTGTTATTCATGCTTGAATTGTATTATCCGGAAACAGTGATACATGTGTGAATACATAGACCACAACATGTCCCTAGTAAGCCTCTAGTTACTAGCTCATTGATCAACAGATGGTTACGGTTTCCTGACCATGGACATTGGATGTCATTGATAACGGGATCACATCATTAGGAGAATGATGTGATGGACAAGACCCAATCCTAAGCCTAGCACAAGATCGTGTAGTTCGTATGCTAAAGATTTTCCAATGTCAGGTATCCTTTCCTTAGAACATGAGGTTGTGCAACTCCCGGATACAGTAGGAATACTTTGGGTGTGCCAAATGTCACAACGTAACTGGGTGGCTATAAAGGTACACTACGGGTATCTCCGAAAGTATATGTTGGGTTGGCATGAACCGAGACTGGGATTTGTCACTCCGTATGACGGAGAGGTATCTCTGGGCCCACTCAGTAAGACATCATCATAATGAGATCAAAGTGACTATGGGGTTGGTCACGGGATGATGTATTACGGAACGAGTAAACAGACTTGCCATGAAGAGATTGAACAAGGTATCGGTATACCGACGATCGAATCTCAGGCAAGTACTATACCGATAGACAAAGGGAATCGTATACGGGATTGATTGAATCCTTGACATCATGGTTCATCCAATGAGATCATTGTGGAGCATGTGGGAGACAACATGGGTATCCAGATCCCGCTATTAGTTATTGACCGAAGAGTCGTCTCGGTCATGTCTACGTGTCTCCCGAACCCGTAGGGTCTACACACTTAAGGTTCGGTGAAGCTAGGGTTGTAGAGATATAAGTATGCGGAAACCCGAAAGTTGTTCGGAGTCTCGGATGAGATCCCGAACGTCACGAGGAGTTCCAGAATGGTCTGGAGGTAAAGAATTGTATATAGGAAGTCCAGTTTCGGCCACCGGGAAGGTTTCGGGGGTCACCGGTATTGTACCAGGACCACCGGAAGGGTCCCCGGGGTCCACTGGGTGGGGCCACCTATCCCGGAGGGCCCCATGGGCTGAAAGGGGAAGGGAACCAGCCCCTGGTGGGCTGGTGCGCCCCCTGTGCCTCCCCCTGCGCCTAGGGTTGGAAACCCTAGGGGTGGGGGCGCCCCACGTGGCTTGGGGGGCAAGTTCCCCCCTGGCCGCTGCCACCCCCTTGGAGATTAGATCTCCTAGGGCCGGCACCCCCAGGGCCCCTATATATAGTGGGGGGAGGGAGGGCAGCCGCACCCTATGCCCTGGTGCCTCCCTCTCCCTCCCGTGACACCCGTTCCTCCTCCCGTAGCGCTTGGCGAAGCCCTGCTGGAATCCCGCTGCTTCCACCACCACGCCGTCGTGCTGCTGGATCTCCATCAACCTCTCCTCCCCCCTTGTTGGATCAAGAAGGAGGAGACGTCCCCGCTCCGTACGTGTGTTGAATGCGGAGGTGCCGTCCGTTCGGTGCTAGGATCATCGGTGATTTGGATCACGACGAGTACGACTCCATCATCCCTGTTCTCTTGAACGCTTCCGCTCGTGATCTACAAGGGTATGTAGATGCACTCCCCTCTCCCTCGTTGCTAGATGACTCCATAGATTGATCTTAGTGAAGCGTAGAATTTTTTTGATTTCTGCTACGTTCCTCAAAAGTGGTATCGTAGCTAGGTCTATGCGTAGTATCTTGCACGAGTAGAACACAAAGTAGATGTGGGCGTAGATTTGTTCAATTCTCTTGCCGCTACTAGTCTTATCTTGATTCGGCGGCATCGTGGGATGAAGTGGCCCGGACCGACCTTACACGTACGCTTACATGAGACAGGTTCCACCGACTGACATGCACTTGTTGCATAAGGTGGCTAGCGGGTGTCTGTCTCTCCCACTTTAGTCGGATCGAATTCTATGAAAAGGGTCCTTATGAAGGGTAAATAGTAATTGGCATATCACGTTGTGGTTTTGGCGTAGGTAAGAAATGTTCTTGCTAGAAACCTATAGCAGCCAGGTAAAAACTTGCAACAACAATTAGAGGACGTCTAACTTGTTCTTGCAGCATGTGCCGTGTGATGTGATATGGACAAAAGGATGTGATGAATGATATATATATGTGATGTATGAGATTGATCATGTTCATGTAATAGGAATCACGACTTGCATGTCGATGAGTATGACAACCGGCAGGAGCCATAGGAGTTGTCTTTATTTTATTGTATGACCTGCGTGTCATTGAAAACGCCATGCAATTACTTTGCTTTATTGCTAACCGTTAGCCATAGTAGTAGAAGTAATGTTTGGCGAGACAACTTCATGAAGACACGATGATGTAGATCATGATGATGGAGATCATGGTGTCATGCCGGTGACAATCATGATCATGGAGCCCCAAAGATGAAGATCAAAAGGAGCAAAATGATATTGGCCATATCATGTCACTATTTGATTGCATGTGATGTTTATCATGTTTTTACATCTTATTTGCTTAGAACGACAGTAGTAAATAAGATGATCTCTCACTAAATTTCAAGAATTGAGTTCCCCCTAACTGTGCACCGTTGCTAAGGTTCGTTGTTCCGAAGCACCACGTGATGATCGGGTGTGATAGGCTCTAACGTTCGCATACAATGAGTGTAAGCCAGATTTACACACGCAATACACTTAGGGTTCACTTGATGAGCCTAGCATGTACACACATGGTCTCGGAACACGGAAGACCGAAAGGTCGAACATGAGTCGTATAGAAGATACGATCAACATAAAGATGTTCACCGTTGAAGACTAGTCCGTCTCACGTGATGATCGGACACGGCCTAGTCGATTCGGATCATGTATCACTTAGATGACTAGAGAGATGTCTATCTGAGTGGGAGTTGATTAAATTTGTTTAGATGAACTTAATTGTCATGAACATAGTCTAAAATCTTTACAATATGTCTTGTAGATCCAATGGCCCACGCTAATGTTGTCCTCAACTTCAACGCGTTCCTAGAGAAAACCAAGCTGATAGACGATGGCAGCAACTATACAGATTGGGTCCGTAACTTGAGGATCATCCTCATAGCTGCCAAGAAAACATATGTCCTTGAAGCACCGCTAGGTGACGCTCCCGCCCCAGCGAACCAAGACGTTATGAACACTTGGCAGTCGCGTTGTGATGATTACTCCCTGGTTCAGTGCGGCATGCTTTACAGCTTAGAATCGGGGCTCCAAAAGCGTTTTGAGCACCACGGAGCATATGAGATGTTCTAAGAGCTAAAAATGGTTTTCCAAGCTCATGCCCGAGTCGAGAGAAATGACGTCTCCGACGCATTCTACAGTTGTAAGATGGAGGTGTTGGAAATATGCCCTAGAGGCAATAATAAATTGGTTATTATTATATTTCCTTGTTCATGATAATTTTTTATTATCCATGCTAGAATTTTATTGATACGAAACTCAGATACATGTGTGGATACAAAGACAAACACCATGTCCCTAGTAAGCCTCTAGTTGACTAGCTCGTTGATCAACAGATGGTCACGGTTTCCTGACCATGGACATTGGATGTCGTTGATAATGGGATCACATCATTAGGAGAATGATGTGATGGACCAGACCCAATCCTATGCCTAGCACAGATCGTGTAGTTCGTATGCTAAAGATTTTCTAAATGTCAAGTATCTTTTCCTTAGATAATGAGATTGTGCAACTCTCGGATACCGTAGGAATGCTTTGGGTGTACCAAACGTCACAACGTAACTGGGTGGCTATAAAGGTGCACTACAGGTATCTCCGAAAGTGTCTGTTGGGTTGGCACGAATCAAGACTGGCATTTGTCACTCCGTGTGACGGAGAGGTATCTCTAGGCCCACTCGGTAGGACATCATCATAATGTGCACAGTGTGATCAAGGAGTTGATCACGGGATGATGTGTTACGGAACAAGTAAAGAGACTTGCCGGTGACGAGATTGAACAAGGTATCGGGATACCGACGATCGAATCTCGGGCAAGTACTATACCTGTAGACAAAGGGAATTGTATACGGGATTGATTGAATCCTTGACATCGTGGTTCATCCGATGAGATCATCGTGGAGAATGTGGGAGCCAACATGGGTATCCAGATCCCGCTGTTGGTTATTGACCGGAGAGTTGTCTCGGCCATGTCTGCATGACTCCCGAGCCCGTAGGGTCTACACACTTAAGGTTCGATGACGCTAGGGTTATAGGGAAAGTATGTACGCGGTTACCGAATGTTGTTCGGAGTCCCGGATGAGATCCCGGACGTCACGAGGAGTTCCGGAACGGTCCGGAGGTAAAGATTCATATATGGGAAGTCCCGTTTTGGTCACCGAAAAAGTTTCGGGCGCTATCGGTAGCGTACCGGGACCACCGGGTGGGGCCACCGGCCCCAGAGGGCTGCTTGGGACAAGTGTGGGAGGGTACCAGCCCCAGGTGGGCTGGTGTGCCCCCCACCAGGGCCCAAGGCGCATCATAGAGGGGAAGGGGGCAAACCCTAGGGCAGATGGGCCCTAGGGCCCAATCTGGTGCGCCCCCCTCTCCCTCTCCCCCTCTGGCCGCCACCCTTAGATGGGATCTGTGGTGGCCGCACCCCTAGGGTGGGAAACCCTAAAGGGGGCGCAACCCCTCCCTTCCCCCTATATATATGTGAGGTTTGGGGCTGCCCATAACACGGTTTGACCTCTCTCGCTTGGCGCAGCCCTACCTCTCTCCCTCCTCGTCTCTCGCAGTGCTTGGCGAAGCCCTGCTGGAGTCCCGCGCTCCTCCACCACCACCACGCCGTCGTGTTGCTGTTGGATGGAGTCTTCCACATTGCGATCTACAAGGGTATGTAGATGCACTCCCCTCTCCCTCGTTGCTAGATTACTCCATAGATTGATCTTGGTGATGCGTAGGAATTTTTTTTGATTTTCTGCTATGATCCCCAATAGGAGGAGAATAGTTCTGTCAGCGAGCATATACTCAAATTGTCTGGGTTGCACAATCGCTTGTCTCAGTTGGGATTTAATCTCCCAGATGAAGCAGTCGTTGACAGAATCCTTCAGTCGCTCCCACCTAGCTACAAGAGCTTCGTGATGAACTTCCATATGCAATGGATGGAGAAGTCCATTCCCGAGGTGTATTCAATGCTGAAATCAGTGGAGGTGGAGATCAAGAAAGAACATCAAGTGTTGATGGTGAATAAAACCACTAAGTTCAAGAAAGGCAAGGGTAAGAAGAACTTCAAGAAGGACGGCAAAGGAGTTGCCGTGCCCGGTAAGCCAGTTGCCGGGAAGAAGCCGAAGAATGGACCCAAGCCTGAGACTGAGTGCTTTTATTGTAAGGGAATGGGTCACTGGAAGCGGAACTACCCCAAATACTTAGCAGATAAGAAGGCCGGCAACGTTAAAGGTATATGTGATATACATGTTATTGATGTGTACCTTACCAGCGCTCGTAGTAGCTCCTGGGTATTTGATACCACTGCAGTTGCTCACATTTGTAACTTAAAGCAAGAGCTGCGGAATAAGCGGAGACTGGCGAAGGACGAGGTGACTGTCGGTGTACTAAAGTAGGGGTACCTTAGTGTCCCGACTTGTGCACGGGCAGTAGCAGCGTCCCGTGGTCTGGCTCACCACGCGCCCGCCAACGCCCACTCTAGACCCCTTTGAAGCCATTCAAGAACAAAGTATTCAAGTTAAGAGACAAGACCCCGGCAAGAGGAGCTTGCCGGGAAGGTCGCACCAGGCCCAAGGTTATCATTCCAGCACAAGACCACTCAATTTTCCCAAGACCCTGGCAAGAGGAGCTTGCTAGGAAGACCAGGAAACATCATCTCAGTAGACATATCGTGGCGCATCACACGCCCCGGCGGGACCCGGAGAGCGACAAGCTTCGGGGCCCGCAAAGATAACAACCCCGGCAAGGTGCTTGCCGGGGGGGGGGGGGCTTACACTGTGCGCCTGCGCTCCAGCTCATCTGGCCACGCGTCGCCCTGGGGCCCTTCCAGGGGCACGTGGCAGATAGCTGTGCAGCCTGGGGTACACAGTGGCAAGCCGCGGTGACGAGGCCACCGTCGTGGCGAACGGAGACGCCCGGGCGGACGCTTTTGGGGTGACGGCGACGGGCATTCAATGCCCTTGTACCCCACCGTCAGGGTTAGGTGCGGACCACTGTTCATGCACTGTTCCATCTACCACCGATTTTACATTTTTACCCTCCTCTACGGTGACACATGTCGGTGACCCCTTTGAGCTATAAAAGGAGGCCCATGCACAATGTAGAGAGGGTTCGATTCCAGAAACTCGATCACTCCCACGCTCGGTGTAGCTAGTACTGTAGATCTTCAAGCTCCCGAGCCCAAGAACTCAATACAACCAAAGCAGGAGTAGGGTTTTACGCATCCGTGCGGCCCGAACCTGGGTAAACTGCCCGCGTGTGCCCCTCGATCCGCTCTTCGTGCTCCCTCCGCTCCCTCACCGTACCGTAGAAGGGGCTCCGGTCCCATAGGTGTTCGTGGGCGACCAGTTTCCCCAACATCTTTGGCGCGCCAGGTAGGGGGCGTCGAGGTTGTGCGAACCTGATCCAGCGCTCACGCGGGCGCAACCTTCAGCAACCTTTCCAGCTTCATCAACCTCATCGACTACATCAGCATGCCTTCGAAGAAGAAGGCTTCGGAGGTCGGAGGCCCGTCCGCGTCGATCCCGCCACCACCAGAACCGACGGTTGGTGGGGGAGACGTTGGCGGAAGGGTGGACGCCGGCGAGGACACTCACGGCGTCGCCAAGTCCAAGGACAAGACGGACGACCGGGCGAACTCCAAGACCTCGGCGTCCGTGCACGCACCACGTCCCTCTCAGGAGGTGCCGGACCAGCAGCGACGTGGTACCGGGGTACCATACGCTTGCTGGGACGTAGCCAAGCCGGCGGGTCGCGGGACGCTCAAGGCCAGCGTCCTGGCACGAGCAAGGCGCGGTCGCCGGGGCGAGAACATGCTCCTTCTAACGCGGTTAGAAGTCCGAGCGTATCTCGCTCCTCACACCGATCGCCACCGCTTCCCTCCTCTCCAGCAGAAGCCCTAGCTAGGGCTCAGCTGCTCCTCGACTTCCCTCCAGCAGCGGACAAGGCCGAAGACTGGAGGGCTACGATCCAGAGCTTCATTGCCTTCGCCAACAACGACACGCCGCAGCAGCCGGCAACGTCACGGCAGCGGCAAGTCGACCAAGCGAAGGCCGATGGAGACAAGACCGCCGGGGGTGCGACAACCGTGCACTCCCCGCCGCGGAAGCAGAAATCGCCGGCCCACCGGATCAACGTCGCCGACGACTCCACGGCGTCGTCGGACCCACGGGCCCGCCGTGATCAACGCCAAGTCCTCGACGACAGGCAACAAGAGGACGCTCGAACTCGCATCGAGCGTCGACGAGAAGCCCGAAGACAGTCCGACCAACGCGCTGGGACTGCTGTCGACATGCACGCGCCCGGTGAACGAGGCGACTTGCCGTACGCGGCAGGCTGCCCTGCGTTCACCCGAGAGCTGCGTCAAGTCCAGTGGCCCAGCATGAAGAACTTTAAGCCTGACGTACCCGAGAAGTACGACGGCAAGATACACCCCTCTGAGTTCCTCAGCATCTACACCATTGCAGTGCAGGCTGCCGGGGGACGCGACGAGAAGATCTTAGCAAACTACTTCCCGCTCGTGCTTAAGCCAAACGTCAGATCTTGGCTTATGCACTTGCCGGAGAACTCCATCTCTTCTTGGGCAGATCTGTGCCACCAGTTTGTCGGCGCCTTCACGGGCGGCCACAAACCCCACGGCCAGGAGAGCGATCTCCACATCCTTGCCCAGAAGGAGGGAGAGTCCCTGCGAAAGTATATCCAGAGGTTCAGCCGCGTTCAGCACAACATCCCCGATGTCCACCCTGCCGCGGTTATCAGCGCGTTCCATCAGAACGTTCGTAACCGCCAGATGAGGGAGGAGATGGCGATGACCAAGATCCGAGACGTCAGCGAACTTTATGCTCTGGCTGACAAGTGTGCCCGTGCTGAAGAGGGGAGGAGACTCCCTGGAGAGGACACTGGAGCAGGAGGAACGGACAGCGAGGATGCCGCCCCGGCAAGGAAAAACTGGCGGCGGAACAATAAGAAGAAGAAGAACAAGGAGGTACTAGTTGTCGAGCAGTCCGGCAAGGAGGCTGCCACCAAGAAGACACAGGCTGGTGGCTCCGGCAAGGAGGCCACCCCTGTAGCGGCAGCCGACAAGCAGGACAGCTCCGACAAGCAGTACTGCAAGATCCACCGCACCAAGGGCCACGATCTCCAGAACTGCAAAAGAGTAGAGTACCTCGTAGAGCAGCAGAAGGCTGAATACGAGCGTCGCGACAAGGAGAAGGCCCAAGGAGGCGGAGGAGAGCCCATCAAGAAGCGGCCGTTCAATGGCCGGGAGGGACGCCGCGGCAAGGCCAAGCAGCGGCAAGGAGACAGACCTCCCCGGGGCAGCGACAAGGATGAAGACGAAGACGATGACGAGGACATGGATGACGGAGATAACAGCGAGCAGGAGTTCCAGAAGGCCACAGAAGTTCTGTGCGTCGATGGAGGTGCCTCTCTGCACACTTCCCACCGCCAACTCAAGCAGTGGGTGCGGGAAGTGAATGCAGCTGAGCCACCCGTCGAGTCGCGCAGACTGCTGAAATGGTCCGGCACGCCCATCATCTTCGACCTTGAGGACCACCCTGACCGCACAACTGCGGTCGGGTGCTTGCCGATGTTGGTTTCACCAACCATCCGCAACCTCAATGTCACCAAGATGTTGGTTGACGGCGGGGCCGGTCTCAACTTGATCTCCTCCGCTGTGATCAAGAAGCTGCAGATCCCCGACAGCGAGCTCGAGGAGACCGGGACTTTTCAAGGAATCAACCCGGGAAGGAGCAAGCCGAAGGGGAAGATCACGCTGCCGGTGACCTTTGGCGGAGAGCTTAACTTCAGGACGGAGAGGATCACGTTCGACGTTGCCGATATACCATTACCATACAATGGGATACTTGGCCGTCCTGCGCTCGCCAAGTTCATGGCAGCTTCCCACTATGCATACAATATGCTCAAGATGTCGGGGCCAATAAGCGTCATCTCTGTCCCCGGCGACAAGAAGGACGCGCTCATTTGCGCCGACAAGATCTACCGGGACGCAGCAGCCGCGGCAGACAGCAAGACACTTGCCGCTGAAGCTCCCGGGGGGAAGACCAAGACCAAGTCCGGCAAGAGCTCTGGGGCCCACTCCGGCAAACGCACCTCTTCGGAGTGATGCGCTGCCATCGAGGACGCACCATCGAGCTCCACCGGCAAGTGCAAGAAAGGGATGGCAGCTCCACCGGCAACCAAGAAGGTGTCCGCCAAGGAGGACGGCACTGGTGGTACCTTCACCATCAGTGCTACGCTCGACCCCAAATAGGAAAGCGCACTCGTTGCTTTCCTGCGGGCGAATGTCGACGTGTTCGCATGGCAACCGTCTGACATCCCCGGCGTTCCTAGGAAGGTAATTGAGCACAAGCTTGCTGTTTGTCCTCACGCGCGGCCCGTCAAGCAGAAGGTCAGGAAGCAAGCGGTGGAGCGCCAAGAGTTCATAGCTGAGGAGATCAAGAAGTTGGAAGCAACAGGCCTTGTTAGAGGTGTACTACATCCCACGTGGTTGGCCAATCCAGTTGTCGTGCGTAAGGCTAATGGGAAGTGGAGACTTTGTATAGACTTCACTGATGTGAATAAAGCTTGTCCCAAGGATCCATTTCCCTTGCCGCGCATTGACCAGATCGTTGACTCCACGGCCGGATGTGAGTTGCTTTCATTTCTTGATGCATACTCTGGATACCACCAGATATTCATGGCTGAGGAAGATGAAGAGAAGACCGCATTCATTACTCCATGTGGCACTTATTGTTTCATACGCATGCCCTTTGGATTAAAGAATGCGGGCTCGACGTTTGCAAGGGTGGTCCACACTGCTTTTGAGTCACAGATACACAGGAATGTAGAAGCCTACATGGATGATATAGTGGTCAAGAGCAAGGACAAGGATACCCTGATTCAAGACCTAGAAGAAACCTTCGAGAACCTGCGCAAGATACAGCTCAAGTTGAACCCCGAGAAGTGCGTTTTCGGAGTCCCCTCCAGCAAGCTTCTCGGGTTCTTTGTGTCCCAGAGAGGGATTGAAGCCAATCCCGACAAGATCAAGGCCATCGAGCAGATCGAAGCACCAAAACACGTCAAGGATGTACGAAGACTTGCTGGTTGTGTGGCTGCCCTCAGCAGGTTCATTTCAAAGTCTGCAGAACGCGCCCTGCCTTTCTTCAAAATCTTGAAAAAGGCAGGTCCTATGAAATGGACTCCGGAAGCGGAGGCAGCGCTACAAGACTTGAAAGGATACCTGTCCTCCACTCCAATACTTGTCGCACCTAGGCCACAAGAGAAGTTGCTGCTGTACCTAGCGGCAACCAATCAAGTGGTTAGTGCTGCGTTAGTAGCAGAGAGGGAGGCATATGAGGAACCCACATCCCCGGCAAGCGCATCTAGCGACAAGCAGGGGGCTTCCCCGACAGGCTATGGCCCCGACAAAGACAAGTCTGCGCAGGAACAAGGAGAAGTGCGAAAGAAGATGGTGCAGCGCCCAGTTTATTTTGTAAGTTCCCTCTTGCAGGGGGCTAGATCAAGATACTCTGGGGTGCAGAAGTTGCTTTTCGGCCTCCTCATGGCCTCAAGGAAGCTGCGCCATTACTTCCAAGCGCACGAGATAACGGTGGTCACTCGCTTTCCGTTGAAGAGGATATTGCAAAATCCAGAAGCAACAGGCAGGATCGTCGAGTGGGAACTAGAGCTGTCAAGCTTCGGTCTCAAGTTTGAGAGTACTTCAACTATACAGAGCAGAGCTTTGGCAGAGTTCATAGCCGAATGGACCCCAACTCCAGATGAAGAAGTTCCAGAGACAAGCATCCCCGTCCAAGAAGCGAGCAAAGAGTGGATAATGTACTTCGATGGTGCCTTCTCGCTGCAAGGCGCCGGTGCTGGCGTGTTACTCATAGCGCCCACTGGAGAGCACCTCAAGTACATTGTTCAGATGCACTTTCCCAAGGAGCAAGCGACAAACAATACTGCTGAGTATGAAGGTTTGCTTGCCGGCCTCAGAATTGCGGCCGAACTTGGGATCAAGAAGCTGATCGTGCGAGGAGATTCACAATTGGTGGTCCGACAAGTAAACAAGAGCTACCAGAGCCCTCTGATGGAAGCTTATGTCGATGAAGTAAGGAAGCTTGAAGAACACTTTGAAGGCCTGCAGATGGAGCATGTCCCAAGAGCTCAGAATGTTATCGCAGATGGCCTCTCAAAGTGTGCTGCAATGAAGTTACCTGTGGAACCAGGGGTCTTCGTGCTCAAGCTAACTCAATTATCCGTTACACCATCAGTTGGGCAAAGCAAGAAGAGGAAGTTGGTCTCCGGCGACTACTTGCCGGCGGATCTTCCTGAAACCGCCGCCAAGGTCCCCAAGATCAACAACAAAGATGCTGAGGAACAGTCTGCTCCTGCGGACCCAAGGGTCTGTACAGTTGAAGCAGGCGTTCCCGACAAGCCTTGCCCCGGCAGGCTTGCCGGGGAACACTCAGCTCCGGCAGAGCCACAGGTTCTTGCCGTAGAAGCTGAGATTCCCACAGCAGACCTAATGCCTTTGGTCCTTGCTGTTGAGCCTCAGGCTCCAGCATGGGCACAGCAAATCGTCCGTTTTCTTCAAACTGGAGAACTTCCCGAAGAACCAGAAGAGATAGAGAGAATAACCAGGCAGTCAAGTATGTATCAGTTCGTCGGCAATGAACTGTACAGAAGAAGACTCAATGGTGTCAGATTGAAGTGCATTTCTCGGGAAGATGGACAGAAGCTGTTGGCAGAGATACACGGAGGCATATGTGGCCACCACATTGGCACAAGAGCACTTGCCGGGAAGGCGTTCCGGCAAGGTTTCTTCTGGCCAAAAGCCCTCCAAGATGCAACTACACAAGTAACCAAGTGTGAAGCGTGCCAGTTCCATGCGAAGCAAATACACCAGCCAGCTCAAGCTCTCCAGACGATCCCTTTGTCCTGGCCCTTCTCGGTCTGGGGGCTCGACATCCTCGGCCCCTTTCCCCGTGCTGTCGGGGGCTTTGAATACTTGTACGTTGCAATCGACAAGTTCACAAAGTGGCCAGAAGTGGAACCGGTGAGAAAGGTGACCGCACAGTCAGCAGTCAGGTTCTTCAGATCGATCGTTTGCCGTTTCGGAATCCCTAACAGGATCATCACCGACAACGGCACGCAGTTCACAAGTCGCACCTTCATGCAGTACGTCCAAGACCTTGGCGCCAAGGTCTGCTTCGCTTCTGTTACTCACCCGAGGAGCAATGGTCAAGCGGAGAGGGCCAATGCTGAAGTGCTGCGCGGGCTCAAGACAAGAACCTTCGACAGGCTGCACAAGTGTAGAAGAAACTGGATAGAGGAGTTGCCGGCGGCTCTTTGGTCAATCAGGACGACACCAAATCGAGCCACCGGACAGATACCCTTTGCTCTTGTCTACGGAGCAGAGGCAGTTCTCCCCACGGAACTCGTATACGGGTCTCCTCGAGTACTCGCTTACGACGAGCTCGAGCAAGAGCAACTACAGCAAGATGATGCATTGCTCCTCGAGGAGGACCGTCTCCAGGCTGCGGTACGAGCTGCTCGATACCAGCAAGCCTTGCGTCGCTATCATAGCCGCAAGGTCAAGGCCAGGAGTCTCGAGAAAGGCGACCTTGTTCTTCGGCGCGTTCAGTCCGCCAAGAATTCCAACAAGTTGACGCCAAAGTGGGAAGGCCCTTATCGGGTGAGACAAGTCACAAGGCCCGGCGCTGTCCGCCTTGAGACCGAAGAAGGCTTACCGGTGAGCAACTCCTGGAACATAGAGCATCTTCGCAAGTTTCACCCATAAGGCGCGGTTGCCGTGATCCGCTCCGGCAACCATCTTTTGTACAAGTCTTGCCGATATTGCATGTGAACCTTTGTACAAAGCCGGGCGCAGACCCCGTGCATCAGTAAAACTTTTGTGCTTCGCACTATTTGTCATTTCATGCTTTTCTTTTTACTTGCATGTATCATCTGACATTTTGTGCAGCACACATCCCCGGTAAGTAGCAACAAGCCGCAAAGATCCATACTTGTGTTTCCTCCTCTTTTCCTTTCTCTCTTAAACAGAAAAAGGTTTCCTCGCGCACAAGTTTGCCGGGGGGGAAGGAGATAGTGGTGTGGACCAAGTGCTGTTCAAGAAAGGGGAAGCCTTGCCGAGAAGCAAATAGAACACATAAGATAAGTTGCCAAAGTTTGAGCAATTTAAAAATTTCAAATTCTTAGTTGTCTTCCTTGAACAACCACACTTTGTATGGAAAACCTGTGCGCGGAGGAACCTACCCGTGGCTAGCCGCACCCTTACTTTGTTTCGAGCACGCTCAACGGCTTAAGTGAGCTGCGACAAGTGTCACGCCCTTATTTCGTTTTCGAGTTCGCTCAACAATCTAAGTGTGTTGCGACTAGCTACGGTAAGGTTTCTTGCCGACAAGGGCATTGCCAGCAGGCTGCTAAGAGTCCCACACTCAGCACTCGCGGCAAGGGTCCCTTTGCCGGCGAGTTCACTAAAAGCGTAGGGTGGAAAGCATACAAAGTGAAGGGATTAAACAAGGAAGATAACACTGCGTTGATTATCCAAAATAAAAGTTATATTACAAGATAACTTGCCGCTGTTCTAACCAACCACTACCTATGACTTAATCGACAGCGACAAGGGAAGCAGAAAAAAGGAAGCCTAGTATCTTCGGTCTCCGTCGACCCTCTGGATCCTGCCCGCCTTGGCTACGATGTGGGTAACTTGTGCCTTCAACGCCTCCTGGTCAGCTTCGGGCGGCAGGGTCCGGAGGACGTTGTGGAGGTTGATCCCGGGGTTGCGGTAGACGATCTTCGACAACACCCGCTCCATAGTACCCATGCAAAGCCGGTGCGCCTCGTCAGCCAGCTGCGCAGGGATCTTCTCCCGTAGCTGCGCGAGAGCCGGCGCCACTCCTCTGAAGAACAGGCTCAGCTTGGCGCTGTGGGGGAGGCTCTCGTCGGGGGAGTACACGAGGTGCTCCGCCCTCAGCGCCACCATCTCCCTGTCGATGTTGGCAGCGGAGGCGACGAGCTCCTCGGTCCACTGCTCCACCGTCCGCTGGAAGTTGTTTTGCGAGACGGCGGCGCTGTCCAGCAAGGCCCTCTCAGCTCGGAGATTGTCCTTCAGCTTCGTCTCGCGGTCCCGGGCGGCGTCAAGCGAGTCGGTGAGGGTGGAAACCTTCAGCTCCAAGTCTGCGATGGAGTCCTTGGCGTCGTTGAGCTCTTTGCCCTTCTCGGAGAGACGGACTTGCAACTCTGAATTGGTGTGGGCGTCCTTCTCCCGCGCCACGTTGAGCGCGGCAACCCTGTCCTCGCTCGCCTTCAAGCCCGTCTCCAACTGCGCCACCCTGGCCTCGAGGTCCCTCTTGGCGGTCTCTGCGGCAGCGGCGGCGTCCCTCGCCTCTTGCAGAGCCCCGCCAATGGCCTGCTCGCGAGCGGTGAGGTCGTCTTCATGGCTATCGAGGTCGACCTTCCGCTGGTTGAGCTCTCCCTCCCGCCGAGATAGATCCTCGGCGGCCAGTCGCTGCTGCTCCTCCACCTCGGCCTTCTCGAGGAGGAACGCCTGATGTGCTCCGGCAAGCTCTTCGCGCTCCTCCGCCAAGTTCCGGAGGGCCGCCTGGTTGGCGGCACAGAGCTCTGCGGCGCGCTTCTCCAGATCAGCACCAGCCTTGGCAGCTAGAGCCTCCCGGGACTCCAACTTAGCCTGCCTGGCCCGGTACAAGGCCAGGAGTCGACGTAGGAGTTGCTCCTCTTCGGGCTCGTCGCTGCTGCCGGGCGCGTCAACAACCTTCAGCCCGGCGGAGGCGAGAACTTCTCCATCGAAGGTCTCCCCCTCCGCGGGTGCCCTTGATGAGGACGCCCACGTGACTTGGATAAAAACCCCGTTGGCGGCCTCCAGATAGACGCCCGACCCAGCTGCGGGGGCGGAAGGGTCGGCGGCCGGTGCAGTGTCCGGCGCTCCTGCGGCCTCAGGGCTAGCAGTGCGGTCGCCGGTCCCTTCCCCAGCTGCGGCGTCAGCGGTCGGGGCGGTCTCCTCGGCGGCTGGCTCGTCAGCACCAGCCATTCCCTCAGTGGTAGCGGCGTCGCCAACATTTCAGCGCACGTCCTCCTCGGCGATGGTTTCCGTCTCCATCGACTCCGGGGCGGGCGGATCTGACAGAAGAAAAAGGAAAGAAAAATCGTCAAGCAAATATCCAAAAAGAAGAATCCAAGAGAAGGAAAGTACAAGGGTTTACCTGCGCGGGCCTCTTAGATAACGGGGTCCCTCGCCAGGGAATTCTCCCTTGGCGGCGTAGTAGTGGCCCCTGCTGGCGGAGGGCCGCTTGCGCCTTCCCTTGGCGGGGTGCCCACCCTTGTCGGGGTGCTCGCCCTTGGCGGAGTACCCATCCTTGGCGGAACGCTGTCCCTCGCCGGGGAGCTCCTCCTTGGCGGGGAGGGTGGAACAAGCGGCTCGTCGGGGGCGACCTCTTGGTGCTCCTGCGGCTGCGGCTCCATTTCTGCACAAGACAACAAGCAAATGAGACGTTAGCAAGGACAACCCCAAGCACACCCGTCAAGCAGGAAAAGTGAACAAAGGACTTACGCTGGGGGCTGCGCTGGGGGCTGCTCTCCGGAGCAACAGGCTGGTCCGGCAAGCTTGTCGCTGGCGCGTCACCTGCCGCTGCGACGGGCTCGTCGTCCTCGAGGTCAACCACAGGGATCTTGGCCCTCTTCGCCATCCTCTGGGTCAAGGTCCTGGAAGCCAAACAAGATTAGAACCAAGCAAGAGAAATCAAGACAAAAGCAATGAAAATCAAAGGAAATAGAAACTGCAAGTGCTTACTCTTCCTCCTCTTCGTCGGAGCTGAGGGCGGAGAAGTCAAACTGCGCCTCGCGTGCTCCAGCGCGAGGAGCTGGAGGAGAAGGCTCCCTCGGGCGCTTGGCGGGCTCCGGAGCCGTGGGTTGTGAAGACCCCGCGCCAGTCGTCGCTGAAGACCGAGGGGCAGAAGGAGCACCAGAGCCACTCCGGGAAGACCCCCCTCCGCTTGTCGCTCGAGCACGGGGCGCCTCCTTGACGGCCTTGCTCGTCGTGGTGGCGCGCGTCGCACGACGCTTTGGCTGCTGTCGGGGCGCCGGTGGCCTAGCCGTCTCAGTGGCCTTGCGGACGCGCTTTTTCGGCTGTGGCGGAGGACTTGGTGGTGGCGGAGAGTTTTCTGAGGATGAGGAGGCATCGTCGTCGAGGTTCAGTGACCCGCTAGAATCTTCGTCAGAATCGCCTGATTCGGTGTCCTCCTCCTCGGCGGGCTCACTGGACTCGGAGCCCTGCCCGGCAGCCTCGCTCGTCCCGGCAGGCTTCCCGGCAGGCTCCCCGGCAAACTCCTCGGGCGCAATCTTCAACAGCTTGAGGATTTCCTCCTCCTCGGCCTGACTCACCGCGTCCGCTGCTTCCGCTTCGTCCACGGTGTACCCAAACTCACCCGCAGCTGCAGCTGCGGCGGCCTCCTCCATTCTGGTGGCTATATAGGCCACATCTCGATCGGTGGTCGCGCGGGTGAGCCCTTTCTCCTCTTCGGGGTTGCGTGGCCGTTCCACCAGATTATCAAAGAAGGTCTGCACGGTCCCTACTGAAGGCGTCAGCCAAGTAGGAACAACCCCGTGGGAGTCGCACTCAGGCATTGCCGCGTGGATGGCACTAAGAGCAGTATTGTTGCACAAGGGAACTACTCCATCCGACGGTCTGAACCACTCCGGGTGCTTGGGGTCATGTTTGAACAGCTCCTGGACCATCCCCTTGAGTTCCAAGACGGTGAAGTTATAATTCAACCCGGGGCGCAGCCTCATGCGGTCTGCCGCGTTGCCGAACTCCCAGGCAGGTCTCTTCCTTTCCTGCAGAGGGGCAATGCGGCGGCGGAGGAAATCAGCCCCAACTTCACCTACAGTAAGGTTGGCGGCCCGGAGACGAAGGATCCTTGTGAGGGCAATCTGCAGCTTGTCGTCCTCCGGGGCCAAATCACTCCAATCCTTGCCGCGCACTACCGCAGTCCGGCGCGGCGAGGTGAATTGCTGGGGTTCATTCTCCATGACCCAGCACCAATCAGCCTTCCACTCTTCCCACTTGCCGCGGAGCTCTCCGATCAAGTACGCCTCCTTCTTGCCGAGCTTGAAGATCCAAGAGATACCGCCGGAAAGTGGAGATCCGGACTCTACTCTAGGTGTGAAGAAATGGCGGAAGAGAGCTACGTTTGGGTGGACCCCGACATAGTTTTCGCACAGATGTGCGAAAACAGCCAAAGTGAGGACAACATTCGGGGTGAAATCTAAGAGGTGGAGTCCATATGTGTTCATCACATCGCAGAAAAACTGTGAATACGGAGGATAGAGACCGCAATGGAAGAACAAAGCAAAGAAGTGGTAACCTCCCGGGTACAAGTCGGTGGCTTCGGCGGTGAGGACTCTGGTGCGCGGGTGAGCCTTCGTCTCCCTCGCCCAGAACAAGTAGTACTTGTCCCGCAGCTCCCTCGCGCGGAGCCTCGGCGGGAAGACCACCATCCTTCTCCGCATGGCTGCCAGCTGCGCCGCCTTGTCGGACTTCTCCTTCTTCGCCTTGTCGCTCTTCGCCTTGTCGCTCTTCGGGGCCATGGCGGGGACGGCGAGGGAGGTCGACGGCGCCGCGGATGCTGGAGACGGCGCAGGAGGGGTGGAGCTCGGCTCTCTGTCGACCTTTGGGGAGGCAGAGAGCGGCGGGGGTTTCTGGAGATTCAAGACACAATGAAAGCAATGGGGGGAAACTGCCCCTGCTTCCTCTGCTTTTAAGGGGGAAGTGGGGGACGTTCCGCATTTCTCCATTAAAGAAGCAGGCCACGATCTCTCTCACGACGCCGCAATCGACGCGTGCCGTTAGGGAGAGATGCGGCGGACGCGGAGTGGGAAACGGCACGCCGTGGGCCGCGTGTGCCCGTGCACTGTTTTGGGCCTGGCCCAACAGCGCTCGGCACCATGTGTGGCCCAGGCCCGGGGGCTCCTGTCGGTGTACTAAAGTAGGGGTACCTTAGTATCCCGACTTGTGCACGTGCAGTAGCAGCGTCCCGTGGTCTGGCTCACCACGCGCCCGCCAACGCCCACTCTAGACCCCTTTGAAGCCATTCAAGAACAAAGTATTCAAGTTAAGAGACAAGATCCCGGCAAGAGGAGCTTGCCAGGAAGGCCGCACCAGGCCCAAGGTTATCATTCCAGCACAAGACCACTCTATTTTCCCAAGACCCTGGCAAGAGGAGCTTGCCAGGAAGACCAGGAAACAGCATCTCAGAAGACATATCGTGGCGCATCACGCGCCCCGGCGGGACCCGGAGAGCGACAAGCTTCGAGGCCCGGCAAGATAACAACCCCGGCAAGGTGCTTGCCGGGGGGGGGGGGGGCTTACACGGTGCGCCTGCGCTCCAGCTCATCTGGCCACGCGTCGCCCTGGGGCCCTTCCAGGGGCACGTGGCAGATGGCTGTGCAGCCTGGGGTACACGGTGGCAAGCCGCGGTGACGAGGCCACCGTCGTGGCGAACGGAGACGCCCGGGCGGACGCTTTTGGGGTGACGGCGACGGGCATTCAATGCCCTTGTCCCCCACCGTCAGGGTTAGGTGCGGACCACTATTCATGCACTGTTCCATCTACCACCGATTTTACATTTTTACCCTCCTCTACGGTGACACATGTCGGTGACCCCTTTGAGCTATAAAAGGAGGCCCATGCACAACGTAGAGAGGGTTCGATTCCAGAAACTCGATCACTCCCACGCTCGGTGTAGCTAGTACTGTAGATCTTCAAGCTCCCGAGCCCAAGAACTCAATACAACCAAAGCAGGAGTAGGGTTTTACGCATCCGTGCGGCCCGAACCTGGGTAAACTGCCCGCGTGTGCCCCTCGATCCGCTCTTCGTGCTCCCTCCGCTCCCTCACCGTACCGTAGAAGGGGCTCCGGTCCCATAGGTGTTCGTGGGCGACCAGTTTCCCGATAGTGACAATGCACGTCGAGAATGGTTCCAAGGTCGATGTGATCGTCGTCGGCACACTACCTCTACGTCTAACTTCGGGATTAGTTTTAAACCTCAATAATTTTTATTTAGTACCAGCTTTGAGCATGAACATTGTATCTGGATCTCGTTTAATGCGAGATGGCTACTCATTTAAATCCGAGAATAATGGTTGTTCTATTTATATGAGAGAAATGTTTTATGGTCATGCCCCGCTGGTCAATGGTTTATTCTTAATGAATCTCGAACGTGATGTTACACATATTCATAGTGTGAATGCCAAAAGATGTAAGGTTGATAATAATAGTCCCACGTACTTGTGGCATTGCCGCCTTGGTCATATTGGTGTCAAACGTATGAAGAAGCTCCATGCAGATGGACTTTTGGAGTCTCTTGATTATGAATCATTTGACACGTGCGAACCATGCCTCTTGGGCAAGATGACCAAGACTCCGTTCTCCGGAACAATGGAGCGAGCAACCAACTTTTTGGAAATCATACATACCGATGTGTGCGGTCCAATGAGTGTTGAAGCTCGCGTAGGCTATCGTTATGTTCTCACCCTCACAGATGACTTAAGTAGATATGGGTATGTCTACTTGATGAAACACAAGTCTGAGACCTTTGAAAAGTTCAAGGAATTTCAGAATGAGGTTGAGAATCAACATGACAGAAAAATAAAGTTCTTACGATCGGATCGTGGAGGAGAATATTTAAGTCACGAATTTGGCACACACCTAAGGAACTGTGGAATTGTTTCACAATTGACACGGCCTGGAACACCTCAGCATAATGGTGTGTCCGAACGTCATAATCATACTCTGTTGGACATGGTGCGATCTATGATGTCTCTTACCGACTTACCGCTATCATTTTGGGGTTATGCTTTAGAGACTGCCACATTCACTTTAAATAGGGCTCCGTCTAAATCCGTTGAGACGACACCGTATGAACTTTGGTTTGGCAAGAAACCTAAGTTGTCGTTTCTAAAAGTTTGGGGATGCGATGCTTATGTCAAGAAACTTCAACCTGAAAAGCTTGAACCCAAATCGGAAAAATGCGTCTTCATAGGATACCCTAAGGAAACTATTGGGTACACCTTCTACCTCAGATCCGAAGGCAAGGTCTTCGTTGCCAAGAATGGATCCTTTTTTGGAGAAAGATTTTCTCTCGAAAGAAGTGAGTGGGAGGAAAGTGGAACTTGATGAGGTGACAATCACCCCTTCCGAACCGAAAAGTAGCGCAGCGCAGGAAGATGTTCCTGTGGTGCCTGCACCGAATAGGGAGGAAGTTAATGATAATGATGATGAAGCTTCAGATCAAGTTACTACTGAACTTTGTAGGTCCACAAGGACACGTTCCGCACCAGAGTGGTACGGCAACCCTGTCCTGGAAATTATGTTGTTAGACAATGGTGAACCTTCAATCTATGAAGAAGCGATGGCGGGCCCAGATTCCAACAAATGGCTTGAAGCCATGAAATCCGAGATAGGATCCATGTATGAAAACAAAGTATGGACTTTGATGGACTTGCCCGATGATCGGCACGCCATATAAAGTAAATGGATCTTTAAGAAGAAGACTGACGCGGATGGTAATGTGACCATCTATAAGGCTCGACTTGTCGCTAAAGGTTATCGACAAGTTCAAGGAATTGACTACGACGAGACTTTCTCTCCCGTAGCGATGCTGAAGTCCGTCCGAATCATGTTAGCAATTGCCGCATTCTATGATTATGAGATATGTCAAATGGACGTCAAAACGGCATTCCTTAATGGCTTCCTGAAGGAAGAACTGTATATGATGCAGCCGGAAGGTTTTGTCGATCCTGAGAATGCTAACAAGGTATGCAAGCTCCAGCGCTCAATCTATGGGCTGGTGCAAGCATCTCGGAGTTGGAACATTCGCTTTGATGAGGTGATCAAAGCGTTTGGGTTTATACAGACTTGGGGAGAAGCCTGTATTTACAAGAAAGTGAGTGGGAGCTCTGTAGCATTTCTCATATTATATGTGGATGATATATTGCTGATGGGAAATGATGTAGAATTCTTGGAAAGCATAAAGGCCTACTTGAATAAGAGTTTTTCAATGAAGGACCTTGGAGATGCTGCTTACATATTAGGCATCAAGATCTATAGAGATAGATCGAGACGCCTCATTGGTCTTTCACAAAGCACATACTTGACAAGATATTGAAGAAGTTCAATATGGATCAGTCCAAGATAGGGTTCTTGCCTCTATTGCAAGGTATGAGATTGAGCACGGCTCAATGCCCGACCATGGCAGAAGATAGAGAAAAGATGAGTGTCATCCCCTATGCCTCGGCCATAGGTTCTATTATGTATGTCATGCTGTGTACCAGACCTGATGTGAACCTTGCCATAAGTTTGGTGGGGAGGTACCAAAGTGATCCCGGTATGGAACACTAGACAGCGGTCAAGAACATCCTGAAGTACCTGAAAAGGACTAAGGATATGTTTCTCGTTTATGGAGGTGACGAGCAGCTTGTTGTAAAGGGTTACGTCGATGCTAGCTTCGACACAGATCTGGATGACTCCAAGTCACAAACCGGATACGTGTATATTTTGAATGGAGGAGCAGTCAGCTGGTGCAGTTGCAAGCAAAGCATCGTGGCGGCATCTACATGTGAAGCGGAGTACATAGCTGCTTCCGAAGCAGCACATGAAGGAGTATGGATGAAGGAGTTCATCACCGACCTAGGAGTTATTCCAAGTGCGTCGGGCCCGATGACTCTCTTCTGTGACAACACTGGAGCTATTGCCATTGCCAAGGAGCCCAGGTTTCACAAGAAGACCAAGCACATCAAGCGTCGTTTCAACTCCATCCGGAATTATATTCAAGATGGAGACATAGATATTTGTAAAGTGCATACGGATCTGAATGTCGCAGATCCGTTGACTAAACCTCTTCCACGAGCAAAACATGATCAACACCAGAACTCTATGGGTGTTCGATTCATCACAATGTAACTAGATTAGTGACTCTAGGGCAAGTGGGAGACTGTTGGAAATATGCCCTAGAGGCAATAATAAAATGGTTATTATTATATTTACTTGTTCATGATAATTGTCTGTTATTCATTCTTGAATTGTATTATCCGGAAACAGTGATACATGTGTGAATACATAGACCACAACATGTCCCTAGTAAGCCTCTAGGTACTAGCTCGTTGATCAACAGATGGTTACGGTTTCCTGACCATGGACATTGGATGTCATTGATAACGGGATCACATCATTAGGAGAATGATGTGATGGACAAGACCCAATCCTAAGCCTAGCACAAGATCGTGTAGTTCATATGCTAAAGCTTTTCCAATGTCAAGTATCCTTTACTTAGACCATGAGGTTGTGCAACTCCCGGATACCGTAGGAATACTTTGGGTGTGCCAAACGTCACAGCGTAACTGGGTGGCTATAAAGGTACACTACGGGTATCTCCGAAAGTATCTGTTGGGTTGGCACGAACCGAGACTGGGATTTGTCACTCCGTATGACGGAGAGGTATCGCTGGGCCCAATCCTTGTTTTTGAGTTTCGCAGAAAAGGAATATCAAACAGAGTCCAAACAAAATAAAACATTCGCGATGATTTTTCTTGGACCAAAAGACACACATAGGACTTGGAGTCCAAGTCAGAGTCCTTGAGGCGACGACAAGCCAGGGGGTGCACCCCTAGGGCTTGTGCCCCCCTCGGAGACCGCCTGACCCCCTTCTTTGGCCTGTAAATACAGAAATATTCCAGAAACCCTAGAGGCATGCATGAAAATACTTTTCCACCGCCGGAGGTCTCCAATCTCGCGAGATCCCATCTGGAGGCCTTTTCCGGTACTCTGCCGGAGGGGGACTTGATCACGGAGGGCTTCTACATCAACATTAATGCCGTTCCGATGATGCGTGAGTAGTTTACCATAGACCTATGGGTCCATAGCTAGTAGCTAGATGGATTCTTCTCTCTCTTTGATCTTCAATACAATGTTCTCCTTGATGTTCTTGGATATCTATTCGATGTAATCTTCTTTTGCGGTGTGTTTGTCGAGATCCGATGAATTGTGGATTTATGATTAGATTATCTATGAATATTATTTGAATCTTCTCTGGATTCTTATATGCATGATTTGATATTTTGTATTTCTCTTTGAATTATTGGTTTGGTTTGGCCAACTAAATTGGTAACTCTTGCAATGGGAGAGGTGCTTAGTTTTGGGTTCAATCTTGCGGTGTCCTCACCTAGTGACTGAAGGGGTAGCGAGGCACGTATTGCATTGCCATCAAGGATAAAAAGATGGGGTTTATATCATATTGCTTGAGTTTACCCCCCCCTCCGACATCATGTCATCTTGCTTAAGGCGTTACTCTATTCTTATGAACTTAATACTCTAGATGCATGCTGGATAGCGGTCGATGTGTGGAGTAATAGTAATAGATGCAGAATCGTTTCAGTCTACTAGTCATGGACGTGATGCCTATATTCATGATCATTGCCTTAGATATCGTCATAACTTTGCATTTTTCTATCAATTGCTCGACAATAATTTGTTTACCCACCGTATGCTATATTCAACAGAGAAGCCTCTAGTGAAACCTATGGGCCCCGGGTATATTTAACATCTATTATTTCCAGATATATCAAAACCAAGAACCCAAAAATATCTTGCTGCAATTATTTTGTTTTTACTTTATTTGTATCTTTACTTTAGTTTTAAATCTATCTCTATCAGATCTCACTCTTGTTCATGACATTGAAGGGATTGAGAACCCCTTTTCCGCGTTGGGTGCAAGTGTTTGTTAGTCTGTGCAAGTGCATATATTGGGGACTTGCTTATACCTCCTACTAGATTGATACGTTTGTTCTCAAACTGAGGGAAATACTTATCTCTACTTTGCTGCATCACCCTTTGCTCTTCAAGGGAAAAATCAACACAAGCTCAAGAAGTAGCAGGAATAATTTCAGGCGCCGTTCCCGGGGAGGTCTACATCAAGCCTACCAAGGACTTGTCATGAACTCTCATCTATTGCGCTTACATTACTGTCCATTTGCCTCTCATTTTCATCTCCCTCACTTCTATAATATTTTCAGAAAAACACAAAAATATTTGTCTATTTTCTCTCTTTCTTTGCCTTTTTCCCGCTTGCAGATTTGTTATCATGAGTGATTTTGGTATGGCAGAACCGGATGAAGAAAGGACTCCCAATATTAGGGCTCCTGTTAATCTAGATTCTAATTTTTTTGTTGTGGGACAAGGGAACGTTATGGGCAAAGGGGCTATACAAGATTTCTTCAATTATATTGAGAGCTTGCCACGTGAGGATGCCCCCATACTCAAGAGAACCAAAACTTACACAGACGCTATTTCTACACTTGTTCTTAAACTTGAGAAGAAATTTATTCGCACCCACCCTACTTTGCAAAGATTGTTTTATGGATTTCTAGTCATAAAGGACCCTCGAGCTAACAAGATAGCTACACTTGTCTTAATGGACGAATTTGATTTCATAATACAAGAAGCTAGAGAGATCTTCGATTTTTATGGTATGAACCGTGAAAAACCGGTCATAGATGAGATCCTTTATAATAGTGATTACTTGTTAAGGCATTTGCTTTGAAATAATCAAATCATTGATGAAAATCTAAAAAAGCATATTCCCGTTCTAGACATGATTCAACAAGCTTTCAATAATGTGAGCCAACAATATTTTTGGATCGTAGCCGGTAACCGAAAGGGGTTTGTGAAGGGACAACTAGAGAATCCTATGATTTCTATGGGTATTGTGTTTCAAGTTATATTTGGAAATCCTAATGACAAAATCATGTCTATGGAAATTTTTGTCAAAGATGACAATACCTAGATAGTTGCTTTATGCCTAGCTAGGGGTGTTAAACAATAACGCTTGTTCGGAGGCAACCCAATTTTATTTTGGTTTTTACCTTTTTCTTGCTATTCTTGAATAAATCTGGTTAGATGTGTTTTCATGTTTTAATTTAGTGTTTGTGTCAAGTAAGACCTTTGGGATGATTTGGAAGATAGTAGATTGGTTTTTTCTGGAAAACATAAACTTTTGCGTCCAATGTCAGAATTGTTTCTGGTTGCTGGAAGATGAACAAATACTGCATTTTTTACACGTTTCTTATCTACAAATTCCCACATTGTCCTAATTTGTCAAAAAAATCAGAGATGCATAAGTTTCACACCAATTCGCATCTTTACAGACTGTTTTGTTTTTGACAGATTCTGTTTTCATTGTGTTGTTTGCTTATTTTGATGCATCCATGGCTAGTATCGGGGGGTATATATGGACCATGGAAAAGTTAGAATACAGTAGATATCACACCAATATAAAATAAGAATGAGTACAACAGTACCTACAAGTAAGGATGGAATTTGTTTTACTAACGGGTCTCACGAGTTTTCTCTTGAGTTTTGTGTTGTGAAGTTTTCAAGTTTTGAGTAAAGATTTGATGGACTATGGAATAAGGAGTGGTAAGATCCTAAGATTGGGGATGCCCAAGGCACACCAAGGTAATATTCAAGGACAACCACACATCTAATCTTGGGAATGCCCCGGATGGCATCTGCTCTTTCGTCTTCAATCCATTAGTAAATTTACTTGAGGCTACATTTTTATTCACCACATGATATGTGTTTTGCTTGTAGCATCTTGTATGATTTGAGTCTATGCTTTTTAGTTTTCCACAACCATCCTTGCTGTACACACCTATTGAGAGGGACACACATTAATCATGAATTTATTAGAATACTCTTTGTGCTTCACTTTATTCTGTTGAGCAAAGGTAGTTGCTCTAGTGCTTCACTTATATCTTTTTGAGCACGGCGGTGATGTTTATTTTGAAGAAATTGATGTTCGCTCATCCTTCACTTATATTATTTGAGAGTCTCTAAATAGCATGGTAATTTGCTTGGGTTATGAATTTAGTCCTAATATGATAGGCATTCAAAGAGGGTATAACAAAAACTTTCATAAAGAGCATTGAATTTATGAGAAGTTTGATCGCTTGCAATTGTTTTGAGATATTAAGATGGTGATACTAGAGTCATGCTAGTAGTAAATTGTGTCGTTAAAGAAATAATTGTGTTAAGGTTTGTGATCCCGTAGCATGCACGTATGGTCTTGTAGTTATGTGATGAAGTTGGAGCGCGATTTATCCTTGATTGCCAATCTTTGTGTGAAAGTCGGGAGCGCGCGATGGTTAACTCCTACCGACCTCTCCCCTAGGAGCATGCGTAGTAGTACTTTGCTTCGAGGGCTAATAACGTTTTTGCAATAACTATGTGAGTTGTTTATGACAAATGTTGAGTCCATGGATTATACGCACTCTCACCCTTCCACCATTGCTAGCCACTCTAGTGCCACGCAACTTTCGCCGGTGCATCACACCACCTTATACCCTTTATCAAAACAGCCACCATACCTACCTATTATGGCATTTTCATAGCCATTCCGAGATATATTTCAATGTAACTCCACCGTTCCGTTTATTACGACACGTAACATCATTGTCATATTGCTTTGCATGCTCGTAAGATAGCTAGCATGATGTTTTCATGGCTTGTCCATTATTTGATGTCATGGCTACTCTAGTGCATTACACATCCCGGTACACCGCCTCCAGAGGCATTTATCTTGAGTCATATTTTGTTCTAGTATTAAGTTGTAATATCGAGGTATAAGAAAATAAAAGTGTGATGATCATCATTATTAGAATATTGTCCCATGTGAGGTTATGAATAAAGAGGCCAAAGTAGTCTCCAAAAAAAGAGAGAAAAAAGAGAAAAATGATCTAAAAAAGGAGTCTCCAACAAAATGAGAGCAAAAGAGAGAAGGGACAATGTTACTATCCTTTTCCACACTTGTGCTTCAAAGTAGCACCATGTTCTTCATGATAGAGAGTCTCCTATGTTGTCACTTTCATATATTACTAGTTGTAATTTTTCATTATAGAACTTGGCTTGCACATTTCAACGATGGGATTCCTCAAATGCCCTAGGTCTTCATGAGCAAGCAGGTTGGATGCACACCCACTTAGTTTTCTTTTGAGCTTTCATACACTTATAGCTCTAGGGCATCCGTTACAAGGCAATCCCTAGTCACTCACATTGATATCGATTGACGGACATCTCCATAGTCCATTGATTTGCCTAGTTGATGTGAGACTTTCTCCCTACTTTTGTCTACTACCACCTTCTATTCCACCCATAGTGCTATGTCCATGGTTCACGCTCATGTATTGCGTGAAGAGTTGAAAAAGTTGAAGCTCGTTGAAAAGTACGAAACAATTGCTTGGCTGACATCGGAGTGGGCATGATTTATACTTTGTGCTAAGAAGAGGGAGAATAAGAAGACTATATGATATTGTAGGGATAACTTTTTTAGCCATGTTATTTTTGAAGCTTCATAAATTTCTTTCTAGTATGCTTGAATTATTATTGTTTTGATATTAATAAACTTTTGTTTTGAGTCATATGGATCTGAACATTCATGCCCGATAAAGAAGAAATACATTGCTAAATATGTTAGGTAACATTCCACATCAATTTTTTTGTTTTAATCATTTACCTACTCGAGGATGTGCAGGAATTATGCTTGGGGATGCTTGATACGTCTCCAATGTATCTATAATTTTGATTGTTCCATGCTATTATATTATCAACTTTGGATGTTTTATATGCATTAATATGCTATTTTATATTATTTTTTGGACTAACTTATTAACTCGGAGCCCAGTGCCAGTTTCTGTTTTTTCCTTGTTTTTGAGTTTCGCAGAAAAGGAATATCAAACGGAATAAAACTTTCACGATCATTTTTCTTGGACTAGAAGACAAACGTAGGACTCGGAGTACAATTCAGAGAGTCCTCAAGGCGACGACAAGCCAAAAGGGGCGCTTCTCCCAAGCCAGAAGACACACATAGCTTTATCCACCTCAATACTCTTTCGAAGATTTCATGTCCCAAGACAATAACTTCGTTAACCATAAAGTGGCTGTCGGTGTCAAAACTGACAGATCTCGGGTAGGGGTTCCCGAACTATGTGTCTGAGGATCGATGGTAACACAAGACTGGGGACATGATGTTTACCCAGGTTCGGGCCCTCTCGATCGAGGTAATACACTACTTCCTGTTTGATTGGTCTTGATGAATATGGGGTTACAAGAGTTGATCTACCTTGAGATCGTAATGGCTAAAACCCTAGAGGTCTAGCCTGTGGTATGGTTATTGTTCTTGTCTCTACGGACTAAACCCTCCGATTTATATATGCACCGAAGGGACCTAGGGTTTATACATAACCATCTTGCAGAGGAAGGAAAGTATTACACCCGGACTCTAAACTTGCTATTTTACACATATGCGACTCCTATCCGGATACGGGAGATAGTCTTCATCAATAATCTTCACGGCCCACCAGTTTGGGCCATAACGAGCGGTCTGGCTATTGGGGAATGTAGCATGCAATTTAAAAAATTTCCTACACTCACGCAAGATCTATCTAGGAGATGCATAGCAACGAGAGGAGGAGAGCATCTTCATACCCTTGAAGAATGCTAAGCGGAAGCGTTTATCAACACAGTTGATGTAGTCGTACACCTTCATGATCCATCCCGATCAAGTACCGGACGTACGGCACCTCTGCGTTCAACACACGTTCATCTCGATGATGTCCTCGCCTTCTTGATCAAGCAAGACGGGAGAAGTAGTAGATGAGTTCCGGCAGCACGACGGCGTGGTGACGGTTGGTGGTGAAGAACAATCTCCGCAGGGCTTCGCCAAGCACTACGGAAACTAGACAGAGGAGAAACTAGAGGGACGGGCTTGCCGGCACACGGCTTGGTGTATCTTGGTGTGTTCCAGGTGCTAGCCCTGCCCCTCTATTTATATGTTGAGCCCTACGGTCGAAACTTGGAGCAAAAGCCTCTTCAAAGTCGATTTTTCCCGAAAGGCAAGAGTCCCACTCGGACTCCAGGCCCAAACGCCACACTCCTTGGCGTCTGGCCCAGACGCCATGGGCCTCAGCGTCGGGCCCAGGGCCAGACGCCATGGTATTCGGCGTTTGGCCCCTGATACGTCTCCAACGTATCTATAATTTTGATTGTTCCATGCTATTATATTATCTGTTTTGGATGTTTATTGGGCTTTATTATACACTTTTATATTATTCTGGGACTAAACTACTAGCCCAAGGCCCAGTGCAAATTGTTGTTTTTTTTGCCTATTTCAATATTTCACAGAAAAGGAATATCAAACGGAGTCCAAACGGAATGAATCCTTCGGGAGAGTTATTTTTGGAACAATATCAACACAGAAGACTTGGAGTACACGCTAGGAAGCGAAGGAGGTGGCCACGAAGGCTTGGGGGCGCGCCCAGGTGGTAGGCGTGCCGCCCATCCTCGTGGGCCACCTGTGGCTCCCCTGACATGCCTCTTCCTCCTATATATATACCTACGTACCTTGAAACCATCGAGGAGCACCACGAAACCCTAATTCCACCGCCGCAACCTTCTGTACCCGTGAGATCCCATCTTGGGGCCTGTTCCGGAGCTCCACCGAAGGGGGCATCGATCACGGAGGGCTTCTACATCAACACCATAGCCCCTATGATGAGTTGTGAGTAGTTTACCACAGACCTTCGGGTCCATAGTTATTAGCTAGATGGCTTCTTCTCTCTCTTTGGATCTCAATACAAAGTTCTCCTCGATCTTCTTGGAGATCTATTCGATGTAATATTTTTGCGGTGTGTTTGTCGAGATCCATTGAATTGTGGGTTTATGATCAAGATTATATATGAACAATATTTGATTCTTCTCTGAAATCTTTTATGTATGATTTAAATATCTTTGCAAGTCTCTTCGAATTATCGGTTTGGTTTGGCCTACTAGATCGGTAGTTCTTGCAATGGGAGAAGTGCTTAGCTTTGGGTTCAATCTTGCGGTGTACTTTCCCAGTGACAGCAGGGGCAGAAGGGCACGTATTGTATTGTTGCCATCGAGGATAAAAAGATGGGGTTTATATCATATTGCTTGAGTTTATCCCTCTACATCATGTCATCTTGCGTAAGGCGTTACTTTGTTCTTATGAATTTAATACTCTTGATGCATGCTGGATAGCGGTCGATGTGTGGACTAATAGTAGTAGATGCAGAATCGTTTCGGTCTACTTGTCACAGACGTGATGCCTATGTACAATGATCATGCCTAGATATTCTCATAAGTATGCACTTTTCTATCAATTTCTCGACAGTAATTTGTTTACCACCGTAGAAATTCACTATCATGAGAGAAGCCACTAGTGAAACCTATGAACCCCGGGTCTATCTTTCATCATATTAATCTTCCATCAACTATTTATCTTTACTTTACTTTTGTTTTGCAATCTTTACTTTCAATCTACATATGAAAAATACCAAAAATATTATCTTATCATCTCTATCAGATCTCACTTTTGTAAGTGACCGAGAAGGGATTGACAACCCCTTTTATCGCGTTGGCTGCAAGGTTCTTATTTGTTTGTGCAAGTACGAGGGACTCGCGTATGGTCTCCTACTGGATTGATACCTTGGTTATCAAAAACCAAGGGAATTACTTACGCTACTGTGCTGCATCACCCTTTCCTCTTCGAGGGAATACAACGCAAGCTTGAGAAGTAGCAAGAAGAATTTCTGGCGCCGTTGCCAGGGAGATCTACGCAAATGTCATATACCAAGTACCCATCACAAACTCTTATCCCTCGCATTACATTATTTGCCATTTGCCTCCCGTTTTCCTCTCCCCCACTTCACCTTTGCCATTTTATTCGCCCTTTTCCGTTCGCCTTTTTGTTTGCTTGTGTTGCCATGTGCCTTCAATTTTCTTGCATCTTTGCTTGCTAATCTATTGATATGGATCCACTTAAAGTGTTCTACTTGGATCATCTTCGATCCTTATGTGTTGAAACCCCAACTAGCCTAGTTGATGGGAAATCTTTAGATGAGCATGCTCATTTTGTGCGTCACCGTTTGTCTGAAAAAGGGAGACTCTTATGGGATCAAATAAATAGATTGTTGTGTTATGCTTGGAATCTTTGTGAAATTTATGATTTTACTTGTTGCTCTAAGAACCCTAAAAACACCTCCCCAACCTATGTGAGTTTAATAATAATGAATTCTTATATTCTTATGCAAAGGGTGTTTATAGTTACTACGATGTCGAACTAATTGAAGAATTTGTTGCTTTTAAGGGTGCTTATGAAGTTGCTTCTTTGATTGAAAAGTATGATATTACTCTCTACGAATCTGAAAATTTTGACATATGTATATATTGCTTTGAAAACTACGCTCATAATGTCTATGTCGAAGAATTTATTGAAAGAATGACCGCTGCTTTGGAAGAAAATAATGATATGCATGAATCTATAGATAATTATGATCCCGATGATTTGATTGAAATATCCCTTGATGGACATGACACTTGCTATTCTTGTGGCCATGATGCCAATATTTATGAAGATGAAGTTGCTATAGTTCCTTATGTTAAACATGAGATCGTTGCTATTGCACCCATACTTGATAGTTCTTTCGATGAAAAGCCTGATTGCAATGATGTAATCATAAATTCTAATAATGTCAATTGTGCTAATGATATGCAAAACCCTAAGCTTGGGGATGCTAGTATTGCTATGTCCACTACTTGTTGCAATGATCATGATTGGGGTGATTCTTCTTATGATCTCGAAAATTTATTTAAGCCCCATGATGGATATAAGATTGATAATAATGTTTGCAATAATATTGAAAGTGGGTTTGGAAGAGTGTCAACTTTAGATCCCGCATATTTGGATAATGTTCAATCTTATGATTTTTTGATAAAAGTGGGTTTGGAGAGGTCATGACTTTAGTTAATGTTGATCCCATTGTTTTGGAAGAGTGTCAACTTCGCATGCATGTGGATCATGTTGAGAATATGTTTTGTGATAGCTATATTGTTGAATTTGCTTATGATCCTACATGCAATTATTATGAGGGAGGAAAATATGGTTGTATAAATCTTCATGTTACTAAATTACCTCTCTTCATGTTGAGATTGACCTTGTTCCTTTCTTCTTCCTTGCATATGCTAGATCTTGCTTGTGTTGCTAATTTGTTTTCCTATAAACTACCTATGCATAGGAAGTATGTTAGACTTAGATGTGATTTTGACATGCTATATGATGCTCTCTTTGTGCTTTAATTCTTATCTTTCATGTGAGCATCATTGAATTCTCAAGCCTATCTTAATGGCTATAAAGAAAGAACTTGTCGGGAGGCAACCCAATTTTATCTTTTTTTTGCTTTTAATTATGTCTAGTAGTAAATAATCCATCTAGCTTATGTTTAGATGTGGTTTTGTGTTTTAATTAGTGTTTGTGCCAAGTAGAACCTTTGGGAAGACTTGGGTGAAGTCTTTGTGATCATGCTGTAAAAAACAGAAACTTTTGCGCTCACGAGATTAGCTACCATTTTCTACAGGAGACTGCTTTTAAGTTGATTCTTTTTGAAGATGATTAATAGACAAATTACTCACGTCCAACAATTTATTTCAATTTTTTAGAGTTACAGAATTATTCGAAAGTTACAGATTCCTACAGAATGTTCTGTTTTTGACAGATTCTGTTTTGCGTATGTTGTTTGCTTATTTTGATGAATCTATGAGTAGTATCAGGGGGTATGAATCATAGAGAAGTTGGAATACAGTAGGTTTAACACAAATATAAACAAAGATTCAGTTCATTACAATACTTTAAAGTGGTGGTTTGTTTTCTTATACTAATGGAACTCACGAGATTTCTGTTAAGTTTTGTGTTGTGAAGTTTTCAAGTTTTGGGAAAGGATTTGATGGACTATGGAACAAAGAGTGGCAAGAGCCTAAGATTGGGGTTTCCCAAGGCACCCCAAGGTAAAATTCATGGAAAACCAAAAGCCTAAGCTTGGGGATGCCCCGGGAAGGCATCCCCTCTTTCGTCTTCGTCTATCGGTAACTTTAATTGAGACTATATTTTTCTTCACCACATGATATGTGTTTTGCTTGGAGCGTCATGTATGATTTTAGTCTTTGCTTTTTAGTTTACCACAATCATCCTTGCTGGACACACCTTTTGAAAGATATGCACACGAATCGGAATTTATTAGAATACTCTATGTGCTTCACTTATATCTTTTGAGCTAGATAGTTTTGCTCTAGTGCTTCACTTATATCTTTTTAGAGCACGGTGGTGGTTTTATTTTACAGAAATTATTGATCTCTCATGCTTCACTTATATTATTTTGAGAGTCTCTTAGAACAACATGGTAATGTGCTTTGGTTATAAAATTAGTCGTAATATGATAGGTATCCAAGATGGTGATGTCTACACACGCTTCTACTCTTGTAGACTATGTTGGGCCTCCAAGCGCAGAGGTTTGTAGGACAGCAGCAAATTTCCCTTAAGCAAGTAACCCAAGGTTTATCGAACTCAGGGAAGTAGAGGTTGAAGATGGTCTCTCTCAAGCAACCCTGCAACTAAGATACAAGAAGTCTCTTGTGTCCCCAACACACCTAATACAACTAGGAGTTGTATAGGTGCACTAGTTCGGCGAAGAGATGGTAAAATATGGATGATAGGAGTGGCAAAGCAAAGTAATATAAATCTGTAATAAAAAGTGCAGCAAGCAAACAAGTGGTAAACGTGAGCACAAATGGTATTGCAATGGTGGAAACAAGGCTTAGGGTTCATACTTTCACTAGTGGCAACTCCCAACAACATTAACATAATCGAATCACATGATATTTCCCATAAAACATGCAAAGGGGACACACTCGGAGGTCATTCCTTCGTGGTCAAGAGAGGACGAGAATTATGTAGGGCTACAAAAGCACACCTCAAAGTTCGTAGTTCTCAATCTAAGAATTTCCCAATGTCACCGCGGCCATCCAAAGAGAGTCCCACAATCACCACAACATATCTAATGGATAGTCAAAGACAAGCACCAAGAGACTCTCAATCTTCAATCAACACACAAGAGAGGAAATCACTCATGAAAATACTTTTCTAATCCATGTCCAATAGAACGCTGTCACCTTGGTCTCGGGGATTATACTAGATAAAGACAAGTGAGTACATCAATCCAATACATAGAGGAAGGGGAAATATCATGGGATCACCCTAGATTAACATAGCCTATGATCACAACGAAGATCACATAATGGGAGAGAGAATTGACCACATAGCTACTGGTAAGAACCTCAGCCCCGAGGAGGAACTACTCCCGCATCATGGAGGGAGGAAGCAACGTCGATGGAGATGAATCCGGGGGCACTTCCCCGTCCCGGCAGGGTGCCGGCGCAGCAATTCTGGTCCCCCGAAGCTTGATGGCGATGGCGGCGGAGATCGGAATCGCGTCTGGAAAAAAGGGGTCCGGAATCAGGGTTTCCGCGACACGGTGTAAATATATGCCAAAGGGGGGCATCAGAGGGGGTCAGGGGTGCCCAGGCGCCCCCCCGGTGCGGCCAGGGGCGGGCCGCGTGGGCAGGCCGCCTGGAGCCCCTGTGGGTCCCCTCCGGCCCTACTTTGGCCGCATGGAAGCTTCCGGAACGCTGATGTTTTATATAATTTTTCTGGATTTTTTCTGGCAGTTCTCGTAATGTGAAAACCTGAAATACAAAAACAGCCGAAAACAGAAACTGGCACTGGGGTGCACTGAGTTAATAGGTTAGTCCAAATATGATCAAAAGTGTATGGAAGTGTATAAATAACATAGCAATATCACCCAAAAGAGGCATGGAGCAAGCAGAAATTATAGATACGTTTTGGACGTATCAGATGGGTATAGTAAAAACTTTCATATAAAGTGCATTTGAATATTATGAGAAGTTTGATACTTGATGATTGTTTTGAGATATGAGGAGGGTGATATTAGAGTCATGCTAGTAGAGTAGTTGTGAATTTGAGAAATACTTGTGTTGAGGTTTGCCAGTCCCGTAGCATGCACGTATGGTAACAGTTGTGTGACAAATTTGAAACATGAGGTATTTCATTGAGTGTCATCCTTTGTGTGGAGGTCGGGATCGCGCGATGGTTAACTCCTACCAACCCTTCCCCTAGGATCATGTGTGTAGTACTTTGTTTTGATGACTTTCAGATTTTTGCAATAAGTATGAGAGTTCTTTATGACTAATGTTGAGTCCATGGATTATACGCGCTCTCACCCTTCCACCATTGGTAGCCTTTCTTGTACCGCGCAACTTTCGCCGGTACCATACACCCGCCATATACCTTCGTGAAAACAGCCACCATACCTACCTATCATGGCACTTCCATAGCCATTCCGAGATATAATGCCATGCAACTTTCCACCATTCCGTTCATATGACACGCTTCATCATTGTCATATTGCCATGCATAATCATCTAGTTGACATCGTATTTGTGGCTAGGCCACCATGCATAGATTTTCGTACATGTCACTCTTGATTCATTGCACATCCTGGTACACCACCGGAGGCATTCATATATAGTCATACTTTGTTCTAGTATCGTGTTGTAATCATTGAAGTTGTAAATCAATAGAAGTGTGATGATCATCATTATTAGAGCATTGTCCCAAATAAAAAAAGGAAAGATAAAAAAGGAAGGAAAGGCCAAAGAAAAAAGAAAGGCCCAAAAAAAAGAAAAGAAAAACATGGACAATTCTACTATCTTTTTCCACACTTGTGCTTCAAAGTAGCACCATGATCTTCATCATAGAGAGTCTGTTGTTTTGTCACTTTCATATACTAGTGGGAATTTTCATTATAGAACTTGGCTTGTATATTCGAACGATGGGCTTCCTCAAATGCCCTAGGTCTTCGTGAGCAAGCAAGTTGGATGCACACCCACTTAGTTTCTTTTGTTGAGCTTTCATACATTTTTAGCTCTAGTGCATCCGTTGCATGGCAATCCGTACTCACTCACATTGATATCTATTGATGGGCATCTCCATAGCACATTGATAAGCCTAGTTGATCTGAGACCATCTTCCTCTTTTGTCTTCTCCACAACCACCACTCTATTCCACCTATAGTGCTATATCCATGGCTCACACTCATGTATTGCGTGAAAGTTAAAAAAGTTTGTAAAAAAATTAAGTATGAAACAATTGCTTAGCTGAAACCGGGGTTGTGCATGATTTGATTATTTTGTGTTAAGAAGATGGAACATAGCCAAACTATATGATTTTGTAGGGATGAACATTCTTTGGCCATGTTATCTAGAGAAGACATGATTGCTTTGTTAGTATGCTTGAAGTATTATTATTCTGATGTCAATATTAAACTTCTATCTTGAATCTTTCGGATCTGAACATTCATGCCACAATAAAGAAAATTACATTGAGAATTATGTTGGGTAGCATTCCACATCAAAAATACTGTTTTTATCATTTACCTACTCGAGGACGAGCAGGAATTAAGCTTGGGGATGCTTGATACGTCTCCAACGTATCTATAATTTTTGATTTTTCCATGCTATTATATTTCTGTTTTGGATGTTTAATGGGATTTATTATACACTTTTATATTATTTTGGGGACTAACCTACTAACCCAAGGCCCAATGCAAATTGCTGTTTTTGTGTGCCTATTTCAGTGTTTCACAAAAAAGAAATATCAAACGGATTCAAACAGAATGAAACCTTTGGGAGAGTTATTTTTGGAACAATATCAACACAGAAGACTTGGAGTACACGCCAGGAACCAAAGGAGGTGGCCACGAGGACAGGGGGCGCGCCCCCACCCTCATGGGCCACCTGTGGCTCCCCTGACGTGCCTCTTCCTCCTATATATACCTACGTACCCTGAAACCATCGAGGAGCACCACGAAACCCTAATTCCACCACCGCAACCTTCTGTACCCGTGAGATCCCATCTTGGGGCCTGTTCCGGAGCTCCACCGGAGGGGGCATCGACACAGAGGGCTTCTACATCTACACCATAGCCCCTTCGATGAGTTGTGAGTAGTTTACCACAGACCTTCGGGTCCATAATTATTAGCTAGATGGCTTCTTCTTTCTCTTTGGATCTCAATACAAAGTTCTCCTCGATCTTCTCGGAGATCTATTCGATGTAGTCTTTTTATGGTGTGTTTGTCGAGATCCAATGAATTGTGGGTTTATGATCAAGATTATCTATGAAAAATATTTGATTCTTCTCTGAAATCTTTTATGTATGATTTAAATATCTTTGCAAGTCTCTTCGAATTATCGGTTTGGTTTGGCCTACTAGATCGGTAGTTCTTGCAATGGGAGAAGTGCTTAGCTTTGGGTTCAATCTTGCGGTGTCCTTTCCTAGTGACAACAGGGGCAGCAAGGCACGTATTGTATTGTTGCCATCGAGGATAAAAAGATGGGGTTTATATCATATGGATTGAGTTTATCCCTCTACATCATGTCATCTTGCCTAAGGCGTTACTCTGTTCTTATTAACTTAATACTCTAGATGCATGCTGGATAGCGGTCGATGTGTGGAGTAATAGTAGTAGATGCAGAATCGTTTCGGTCTACTTGTCACGGACGTGATGCCTATATACAATGATCATGCCTAGATATTCTCATAACTATCCGCTTTTCTATCAATTGCTCGACAGTAATTTGTTTACCCACCGTAGAAATCTGCTATCATGAGAGAAGCCACTAGTGAAACCTATGGCCCCCGGGTCTATCTGTCATCATATTAATCTTCCATCAACTATTTATCTTTACTTTACTTTTGTTTTGCAATCTTTAGTTTCAATCTACATATCAAAAATACCAAAAATATTATCTTATCATCTCTATTAGATCTCACTTTTGTAAGTGCCCGAGAAGGGATTGATAGCCCCTTTTATCGCGTTGGCTGCAAGGTTCTTATTTGTTTGTGCAGGTACGAGGGACTCGCGCGTGGTCTCCTATTGGATTGATACCTTGGTTCTCAAAAACTAAGGGAAATACTTACACTACTGTGCTGCATCACCCTTTCCTCTTCGAGGGAATACAATGCAAGCTCGAGAAGTAGCAGCCCCCTAGCCTCCGCAAAACTACTTTTGCACCGACTTAATGCCCCGTGGGCTTGACCCCTTGGCCTAACCATATCATCCTATATATAAATATTTACATCCGGACCATTCCGGAGCTCCTCTTTATGTCCGTGATCTCATCCGGGACTCTGAACAGGATTCGGTCACCAACATTCATAACTCATTCTATACTATATCATCAACAAAATGTTAAGCTTGCGAACCCTACGGGTTCGAGAACTATGTAGATAGGACTGAGACACTTCTCTGGTCAATAACCAATAGCGGAATCTGGATGCCCTTATTGGCTCCTACATATTCTACGAAGATCTTTATCGGTCGAAGTGTTATAAGAACATACACAATTCCCTTTGTCTGTCGGTATGTTACTTGCCCGAGATTCGATCGTCGGTATCTTTATACCTAGTTCAACTTCGTTACTGGCAAGTCCCTTTACTGGTTTCGTAATACATCATCCCACGACTAAATCATTAGCCATTTGCTTGCAAGGCTTATTATGATGTGTATTACCGAGAGGGCCCAGAGATACCTCTCCGATACTCGGAGTGTCAAATCCTAATCTCTATTCACGCCAACCCAACAAGACACCTTCGGAGATACCTGTAGAGCATCTTTATAATCACCTAGTTATGTTGTGACGTTTGATAGCACACAAGGCATTCCGCCGGTGTCCAGGAGTTGCATGATCTCATAGTCAAAGGAATATGTTTTTGACATACATGAAATCAATACTAATATAACTGAACGATCAACATGCTAAGCTAACAGATGGGTCTTGTCCATCACATCATTCTTCTAATGATGTAATCCCGTTATCAAATGACAACTCATGTCCATGGTTAGAAAATCTTAACTATCTTTGATCAATGAGCTAGTCAAGAAGAGGCTCACTAGGGACTCGGTGTTTTGTCTAAGTATTCACACATGCATTAAGGTTTCCGGTCAATGCAATTCTAGCATGAATAATAAATATTTATCATGATATAAGGAAATGTAAAATAACAACTTTATTATTGCCTCTAGGGCATATTTCCTTCACCGGCCACCTAAGGACCCCTTAATCTAGGACTCCCTCAGTAGCCCCTGAACCAGTCTTTGATGACGATGAGTTCGGCTCGCGTACTATTTTCGGCATTGCAAGGCGGGTTCCTTCTCCCGAACACATTGAAGCAATACTCCCTACGCAAAAGGTACTATGTCCGGCTATGCATGGTTAGTACAACCCTTAGCCTTGAAGGCAAGGTATCGAAGAATGGATACTGTGTCTTTACTGACAACTTTTCAGCGAAGCGTCACGTTTGTCTCTTGAACATATCAAACCATTTTCTTGGCTCCAGTTTCGCATTTCGAGATACAACCCCATTGGCACGTCTTGTCAAAACAGAGATCGTGCCCGCTTATTACGGGATCCTTATCAATGTGACGCGAGCATCTTAACCGCGTCTTACGCACGACCTCGTTGGGAATCGGCGAGGTTTACTGCTGGAGCGGGGGGGGGGGGGCGTGTAGTATTCACCGCTTATAGAAGGACTCAAATCTCTCCCATTATCCCCACGCTCCCCTCAAGCCCTAGCTCTCCAATCTCCTTAGCACCAGCACCCACAGCTCTTGCGCCCGCAACTCTTGACTCCTCAACCACCGCCTCCCTTCCCAGCCATGGCCGGATCCGGTTCTAAGGGCAAGTGGGAGGCTTCCACGGTCATGGAGAAGAACGTCAAGAATCTCCGGAGTGCGGGCTATATTGCGCACCGGGTCCCTAAAAAGGACCAACTGATCCCTATCCCTAAGGTGGGTGAGAGCGTTGTCTTGCTCTCCAACTTTATCCAGGGGCTGGGATTTCCTCTCCACCCCTTTGTACGGGGTCTTTTATTTTTCTATGGGTTAGATTTCCATGATCTAGCCCCGAACTCAATTCTTCACATATCCGCTTTTATAGTGGTATGTGAGGCGTTCCTCTGCGTCCCCCCCCACACTCCGGCCTATGGCTCAAAACCTTCAATTTGAACCCGAAGGTGGTCGGCGGGCAGCACGCGGAGTGCGGAGGTGCCATGGTGAGCAAGCTCCCCAATGCCACCTGGCCAAAGGGGGCCTTTTGTGGAGAAGAACAAGGTCTAGCAGCAGGAGTGGTTCTACATCACTAAGCCCTGCGAGCTCACGTGGGTGGTGGCGCCCGCATTTCGATCTGGACCCACGGAGAGGCTAACCTCTTGGACCGATAAGAGTCCGGATTGGGGGTCTTAGGCAGAGGTGCTGGCGCTCCCAAGTCGCATATCTGGCATGATTACCAAGGGCACCCTCCTCACAAATGTGATTCAGGTAATGCTCATCCATCTCATCCTTCCCTGCCAATGCCGGGACTCCTATCTATGGGAGTTCAATCCGGAAGGGTCCCGACCCTTGAAGCATCTCTTCGGCACTACGACGAAGACATCTAGAAGCATCTCTTCATGGCCTAGAAGGGGTGGCCAGCGGAGTCCGAGGACAAGGGCTTTAGCACCATGCTCACTGCATCAGAGGTAATTAAAATTTCTGCCAAATACATACTCCGTCCATGCTTCATTTATAACAGGAGTTAGAGTTTTTGCGTTCTATCCAGGCCTGGACGAAAATGGCAGAGTGGATCAAGTGTCCGGATCCCTTGCCAGAAGACCCAGAGATGCCTCAGCTGACGACCATGTTGATTCCGGAGAAGTAGAAGACCAAGAAGAAGGGCAAGGAGGTCAAGAGTGACCCCCGCCTCACAGGTCCCGCGGACACAAGGTCTGGGGAAACTAGCTCCCACCACTCCCCCGAAGAAGAAGATGAGGAAGAATAAGAAGAAGATGACTCCCCTGTCCAGATAGGGGGGGGGAGAGCGGCTCCCGCTGACGCGAGCAAGGCGACGCCTAGGAAGAAACTAAATCTTCCGAACAGTTCGAACTCATCGTCCGAATACAACTTCCGAGTTCAACCCAGGATTAAGCCCCTAGCTGAATCGTAAGTACTCAGACGACTGCTGCTTATGTTCGGTTTAATTTTTACTTTTCAGTGTATAAATGATGCCATTTTGTCTTTATATAGTCCTCCGCACGACATCCCCAAGGCTTCACTGTCATCAGGGTTCGTCGCCCATCTTAGGGGATGCCGAGGTGTCCTCCCTACAAACTCCCCCTCCTCCAGCAAGTGGGAGTGAGGCGGATGAAAGGGCGCCCAGGGTCAATCCCTCGGCCGCTGTCAGCCAAGGGGGAGCGATCCCCATGGTGACCGAAGACGGGGGGCCTAAGCAATTCGGGGGCCCGCCAAACACTGTTTCGGAGCTGAGTGTGGCTCCGGAATCAAGAAATCAACCCTCCATGATGGGGGAGGGAGCAACTGCTCTAACGCACCCACCGTCAATCCGAAGGCGCCGAACACTCTGGAGGGAGCACTGCAAAGTCCTTCCATCGAAGAGGAACACCGCACTCTAATGAGTGCGGTTATAGAGAAGATTTAGTCCGTCAAAGGCGGACTGAACGAAGCCTTCAACAGCCTACTAACAGGCTTTGAGGTATGCAATGTAATGTTCTTAAAAAAACATTTTCATTATATATATAGACAGTAGCTCATGATGTTTTGTCTGATTCTAGATAGAATCGGACGATGGATCCTTATAACAGAGATAACTTGTGTGTTATGTGTGCGAATAGGCTTCGCTATTAGCGTCCTCTGTCCGGGCCGCAGAGGTTTCCGAACTTAATCGAAAGCTAAAAGTAGCTGACGAAGAGCCCGACCGCGTCAACAAGCATTTTGATGAAATGCAAGGTATGCGGATTAAAAGAATTGAAATTGTAACACACTATATGTGTGAGCGTGAGCTTATTTGTGTTATATGTTTTGTGAAACAGCTGACGCAGCTACGGTCGAGGCCCTTAAGGGAGAGCTTGCGAAGGCCAAGGAAGAAGCCAGGGAAAGCAAGGCAGCCGCTGATAAAGCGTCTGCCGACCTGGAGGCCTAGAAGGTCGAGCGTCAACAACACGAGTCTTGGGTGACCGGAGTCGAGGTCGAGCTGCAAGATGCCATTCATAAATGCGAGGCATTGGAGCAGACAACTTCAGAACCAACATCCGAACTCACTACGGTAGTTAATGCTGCCAGGGAGGTGCGGAGTGAGCCGCATAGTGCTCATGAAGAGATAAAACAAGCGCGTCAAATAGAAGCTAGTAAGACTTTTCTCTTGCATAGCATCGTCAGAGGTCATAGGTATCTTGGGATAACATGATTGTGGAGCACTCCAAGCGTGTTTGCGGATCTCCCGAGGAGCATTGCCGCCGCCACCCAATATTTCCGAGCCCAGGAGGGGAACAACACGGTGAAGCTGTTCTGGTCGCAGTTTCTTGCGCCAAACCATCCGGTGCCCCCCAATGACCAAATGAAGCAACTGGTTGATGTCTACTACGCAACCTTCTTCTTGTAGACGTTGTTGGGCCTCCAAGTGCAGAGGTTTGTAGGATAGTAGCAAATTTCCCTCAGGTGGATGACCTAAGGTTTATCTATCCATGGGAGGCGTAGGATGAAGATGGTCAGTCTCAAACAACCTTGCAACCAAATAACAAAGAGTCTCTTGTGTCCCCAAAACACCCAATACAATGGTAAATTGTATAGGTGCACTAGTTCGGCGAAGAGATGGTCATACAAGTGCAATATGGATGGTAGATATAGGTTTTTGTAATCTGAAATTATAAAAAAAGCAAGGTAACTAATGATAAAGTGAGCGTAAACGATATTGCAATGCTAGGAAACAAGGCCTAGGGTTCATACTTTCACTAGTGCAAGTTCTCTCAACAATAATAACATAACTGGATCATATAACTATCCCTTGCAACAAAGAGTCACTCCAAAGTCACTAAGAGCGGAGAACAAACGAAGAGATTACTGTAGGGTACAAAACCACCTCAAAGTTATTCTTTCTGATCGATCTATTCAAGAGTTCGTAGTAAAATAGCACAAAGCTATTCTTTTCGTTCGATCCATCTTAGAGTTCGTACTAGAATAACACCTTAAGATACAAATCAACCAAAACCCTAATGTCACCTAGATACTCCATTGTCACCTCAAGTATCTGTGGGCATGTTTATACGATATCCATCACACAACCTCAGATTCATCTATTCAACCAACACATAGAACTTCAAAGAGTGCCCCAAAGTTTCTACCGGAGAGTCAAGACGAAAACGTGTGCCAACCCCTATGAATAAGTTCACAAGGTCATTCAACCCGCAAGTTGATCACCAAAACACACATCAAGTAGATCAATAGAATACCCCATTATCACCACAGGTATCCCATGCAAGACATACATCAAGTGTTCTCAAATCCTTAAAGACTCAATCTGATAAGATAACTTCAAAGGGAATACTCAATCCATTACAAGAAGGAAGAGGGGAGAAACAACATAAGATCCAACAATAATAGCAAAGCACGCGATACATCAAGATCGTGCCATCTCGAGAACACGAGAGAGAGAGAGAGAGAGAGAGAGAGAGAGAGAGAGAGAGAGATCAAACACATAGCTACTGGTACATACCCTCAGCCCCGAGGGTGAACTACTGCCCCCTCGTCATGGAGAGCGCTGGGATGATGAAGATAGCCACCGGAGAGGGATTCCCCCTAAGGCAGGGTGCCGGAACGGGTCTAGATTGGTTTTCGATGGCAATAGAGGCTTTTGGTGGCGGAACTCTCGATCTAGGTTATTTTCTGGAGGTTTATGTATATATAGGGGATGTTGGAGTCGGTAACAAGTAAAGGGGGTCTCCGGGTTGTCCTCGAGGTAGGAGGGCACGCCTAGGAGGGGTGGCGCGTCCCCTACCCTCGTGGGCAGCTCGTGGATCTTCTGGTCCTCCTATGGTACTCCCTGGGCTTCTTCTGGTCCGAAAACAGCCTCCGCTGAGTTTCATGTCAATTGGGCTCCGTTTGGTATTCCTTTTCTGCGATACTCTAACACAAAAGAAAAACAGAAATTGGCACTGGGCTCTGGCTTAATAGGTTAGTCTCAAAAATCATATAAATGTGCATATAAAAGCCCATAAAACATCCTAGAAGTATAATATAATAGGATGGAACAGTCAAAAATTATAGATACGTTGGACACGTATCAAGCATCCCCAAGCTTAATTCCTGCTCGTCCTCGAGTAGGTAAATGATAAAACAGAATTTTTGATGTGGAATACTACCTAACATAATTCTCAATGTAATTTTCTTTATTGTGGCATGAATGTTCAGATCCAAAATATTCAAGATAAAACTCTATATTGACATAAGAATAATAATACTTCAAGCATACTAACAAAGCAATCATGTCTTCTCAAAATAACATGGCCAAAGAAAGTTATCCCAACAAAATCATATAGTCTGGCTATGATCCCTCTTCATCACACAAAATATTCATATCATGCACAACCCCGGTTTCAGCCAAGCAATTATCTTATACTGAAAATTTTCAAACTTTTCAACTTTCACGTAATACATGAGCGTGAGCCATGGATATAGCACTATGTGGAATAGAGTGGTGGTTGTGGAGAGGAGAAAAGAGGAAGATGGTCTCACATCAACTAGGCGTATCAATGGGCTATGGAGATGCCCATCAATAGATATCAATGTGAGTGAGTAGGGATTGCCATGCAACGGATGCACTAGAGCTATAAATGTATGAAAGCTCAACAAAAGAAACTAAGTGGGTGTGCATCCAACTTGCTTGCTCATGAAGACCTAGGGCATTTGAGGAAGCCCATCGTTGGAATATACAAGCCAAGTTCTATAATGAAAATTCCCACTAGTATATGAAAGTGATAAAACAAGAGACTCTCTATCAGGAAGATTATGTTGCTACTTTGAGGATAGTAGCATTGTCCCTTCTCTCTTTTCCCTCATTTTTTTCTTTTTTCTTTTTTTCTTTTGTGCCTTTTCTCTTTTTTTATGGCCCCTCTTTTTTTCCCTTTTTTTTCGTCCGGAATCTCATCCCTACTTGTCGGGGAATCATAGTCTCCATCATCCTTTCCTCACTGGGACAATTCTCTAATAATTATGATCATCACGCTTTTATTTTCTTACAACTCGAAGCCAGAACAACATATGAATCTATGTGAATGATAATGATGGAGTGTGTCATATGAACAGAACGGTGGAAAGTTGCATGTCAATATATCTCAGAATGGCTATGCAAATGCCATGATAGGTAGGTATGGTGGCTGTTTTGAGGAAGGTATATGGTGGGTGTATGGTACCGGCGAAAGTTGTGCAGTACAAGAGAGGCTAGCAATGGTGGAAGGGTGAGAGTGCGTATAATCCATGGACTCAAGGTTAGTCATAAAGAATATATATAATTATTATAAAAATCTACGAGTTATCAAAATAAAGTATTTAACACATGATCCTAGGGGAAGGGTTGGTAGGAGTTAACCATCGCGCGATCCCGACCTCCACACAAAGGATGACACTCAATAAATAAATCATGCTCCAACTTCATCACATAACGGTTCACCATACGTGCATGCTATGGGAATCACAAACTTTAACACAAGTGTTTCTCAAATTCACAATTAATCCACTAGCACGACTCTAATATCACCATCCTCATATCTCAAAACAATCATCAAGTATCAAACTTCTCATAACAATCAATGCACTTGTATGAAAGTTTTTACTATATATACTCATCTTGGATGCCTATCATATTAGGACTAGTTTTATAACCTAAGAAAATTACCATGCTGTTTAAGACTCTCAAAATAATATAAGTGAAGCATGATATTTCATCTATTTCTTCAAAATAAAACCACCGTCGTGCTCTAAAAAGATATAAGTGAAGCACTAGAGCAAATGACATACTACTTCGAAAGATATAACTGAAGATCAATGAGTAGTTGAATAATTATGTAAATATGTGAAGACTCTATAACATTTAAGAATTTAAGATCTTGGGATATTATTTAAACAGCAAGCAAAGCAAAATAAAATAAATTGACGCTCCAAGCAAAAGACATATCATGTGGTGAATAAAAATATAGCCTCAAGTAAAGTTACCGATGAACGAAGACGAAAGAGGGGATGCATTCCCGGGGCATCCCCAAGCTTAGGCTTTTGGTTGTCCTAGAAATTTACCTTGGGGTGCCTTGGGCATCCCCAAGCTTAGGCTCTTGCCACTCCTTATTCGATAGTCCATCGAATCTTTACCCAAAACTTGAAAAATTCACAACACAAAATTCAACAGAAAACTCGTAAGCTCCGTTAGTATAAGAAAATAAAACCACCACTTAGGTACTGTTATGAACTCATTCTAATTTCATATTGGTGTAATATCTACTGTATTCCAACTTCTCTATGGTTCATACCCTCCGATACTACTCATAGATTCATCAAAATAAGGAAACAACACACGGAAAACAGAATCTGTCAAAAACAGAACAGTCTGTAGCAATCTGTAACTTTCGAATACTTCTGTAACTCTAAAATTCTGAAATAAATTGGTGGACATGAGGAATTTTTCTACTAATAATCTGCAAAAATAATCAACTAAAAAGCACTCTCCAGTAAAAAATGGTAGCCAATCTTGTGAGCGCTAAAGTTTCTGTTTTTTACAGCATGATCGCATAAACTTCACACAACTCTTCCCAAAGGTTCTACTTGGCACAAACACTAAATAAAACACAAAACCACATCTAAACATAAACTAGATGCAATATTTATTCCTAGACATAAGCAAAAGCAAATAAAATAAAATTGGGTTGCCTCCCAACAAGCGCTATCGTTTAACGCCTTTTAGCTAGGCATGATGATTTCGATGATGCTCGCATAAAAGATAAGAATTGAAACATAAGGTGAGCATCATGAAGAATATGACTAGCACATTTAAGTCTAACCCACTTCCTAAGCATAGGGATTTTGTGAGCAAACAACTTATGGGAACGAGAATCAACTAGCATAGGAAGGGAAAACAAGCATAGCGCACATAGAGAGGAAACTTGATATTATTGCCATTCCTACAAGCAGATGATCCTCTCTTATAATAATTTTCAGTAGCATTGTGAATGAATTCAACAATATAACTATCATATAAATCATTCTCATCATGATCTCCAAGCATATAAATTTTATTACTCTCCATATAATCAAATTCTTCTCATTCGGAATAGTGGAAGTATCATAAGTAACTTGAATACTATAGATTGTTTCCACATTACAAGAGTAATGTTCAGAAAAAGGGTAATCATAATCATGACAAGTTTTATAAATATAATCATCACTAATTTTTATAGCATAAGTGTCATCACAATAATCATCAAAAGTACGAGGCATGCTTTCATCATAATAAATTTGCTCACCAAAAGTTGGGGGACTAAAAATATCATTTTCATCAAACGTAGCATCCCCAAGCTTGGAACAAACATTAATTGCAGCAAATAAATTCTCAAACATGTCATTCTCATCAAACATAGCATCCCCAAGCTTGGGCCTTTTCATATCATAAGCATAATCACTCTCATCATTAATAGTATGGACAGCACCGATAGTATAGGAATTATCATCATCACAACGAGTGATAGGAGCAACATCATTTGGAAGGGATACCTTTTTATCTTTGCTTCTCCGTCTTTTCTTTTTCTTCTTCACACCATGTATGGGTTTAATCCTCTTTTTGGAGCTCCTTATTAATGAGATTGGCTGAATAGAAGGCTCCTCCTCGTTACCTAATTCATCATAAGAAAGAATAGGAGGATATTGGGAAATCTCTTCCCTTTCATTAGTATTCTGTTCATCTCCTATTTGTTTTCTTGTCTTTAGGTAATTGGCAATATTAAGATTTTCAATGCAATTCACCGCACAATACATATAAATTTCCTCTAGATCAAAATCAATAAGTTTATCAAGGGAAAATCCCGGAAGATACTTAGTTCTACGTTTGATTTCTTCATAACCCAAAAGCAAGCTAAGTTCATTATGATGTGCAAGGGAAATCAAGTCATCACAATTTTTGGACACGATTTGATCATGAAACAATTTTCATTGGAGATTTAAATGACCACGTTCATTGCAAAGTTCACAAGTATGACTAAGACAATTTAATTTTTTAGCACAAACATCTAGCCTTTCTTGCAACCATTTAGTTTCCAAATACTTATGCCGCTTGCAAAATCTATCTTCCCTATATGGTATGTACTTGCAAACTCTATGCACTCCACAAAAATTGACATGTTTATATGAGATATTTTCATCATGACTAGTGCAATCATCATTAGTACTATGGATATTCGAAGAATCCACACTAACAACATTGCAATCACGCTCATCATTCAAGTTTTTAGTGCCAAGCATTCTATGTAATTCCTCTTTTAGTACTTGAGCACAATTTTCCTTCCCATCATTTTCACGAAAGATATTAAAAAGATGAAGCATATGAGGTAACCTTAATTCCATTTTTTTCTTTTATAAGCTAAACTAGTGATAAAACAAGAAACTAAAAGAATCGATTGCAAGATCTAAAGATATACCTTCAAGCACTCACCTCCCCGGCAACGGCGCCAGAAAAGAGCTTGATGTCTACTACGCAACCTTCATCTTGTAGACGTTGTTGGGCCTCCAAGTGTAGAGGTTTGTAGGACAGTAGCAAATTCCCCTCAAGTGGATAACCTAAGGTTTATCAATCCGTGGGAGGTGTAGGATGAAGATGGTCTCTCTTAAACAACCCTGCAACCAAATAACAAAGAGTCTGTTGTGTCCCCAAAACACCCAATACAATGGTAAATTGTATAGGTGCACTAGTTCGGCGAAGAGATGGTGATACAAGTGCAATATGGATGGTAGATATAGGTTTTTGTAATCTGAAAATATAAAAAAGCAAGGTAACTAATGATAAAAGTGAGCGTAAACAGTATTGCAATGCTAGGAAACAAGGCCTAGGGTTCAAACTTTCACTAGTCCAAGTTCTCTCAACAATAATAACATAACTGGATCATATAACTATCCCTCAACATGCAACAAATCACTCCAAAATCACTCCAAAGTCACTAATAGCGGAGAACAAACGAAGAGATTATTGTAGGGTACGAAACCACCTCAAAGTTATTCTTTCTGGTCGATCTATTCAAGAGTCCATAGTAAAATAGCACGAAGCTATTCTTTCCGTTCGATCTATCTTAGAGTTCATACTAGAATAACACCTTAAGATACAAATCAACCAAAACCCTAATGTCACCTAGATACTCCATTGTCACCTCAAGTATCTGTGGGCATGATTATACGATATGCATCACGCAATCTCAGATTCATCTATTCAACCAACACAAAGAACTTCAAAGAGTGGCCCAAAGTTTCTATCGGAGAGTGAAGACGAAAACGTGTGCCAACCCCTATGCATAATTCACAAGGTCACTAAACCCACATAATCACCAAAACATACGTCAAGTAGATCACGTGATATCCGATTGTCACCACAGATAAGCACATGCAAGACATACATCAAGTGTTCTCAAATCCTTAAAGACTCAATCCGATAAGAAAACTTCCAAGGGAAAACTCAATTCATTACAAGAGAGTAGAGGGGGAGAAATATCATAAGATCCAACTATAGTAGCAAAGCTCGCGATACATCAAGATCGTGCCATCTCAAGAACACGAGAGAGAGAGAGAGAGATCAAACACATAGCTACTTGTACATACCCTCAGCCTCGAGGGTGAACTACTCCACCCCTCTTAATGGAGAGCCTCGGGATGATGAAGATGGCCACCGGAGAGGGATTCCCCCCTCCGGCAGGGTGCCGAAACGGGTCTAGATTTGTTTTCGCTCGCAACAGAGGCTTTCGGCGGTGGAACTCCTGATCTAGGTTATTTTCTGGGGGTTTCTGTATATATAGGGGGTGTTGGAGTCGGGAACAAGTAAAGGGGGTCTCCGGGCTGTCCACGAGGTAGGGGGCGCGCCCAGGAGGGGGGCGCCCCTACCCTCATGGGCAGCTCGTGGATCTTCGGGTCCTCCTCTGGTACTCCCTAGGCTTCGTCTGGTCGAAAAACAGCCTGCGCTGAGTTTCAGGTCAATTGGGCTCCGTTTGGTATTCCTTTTTTGCGATATTCTAAAACAAGAGAAAAACAGAAACTGGCACTGGGCTGTGGGTTAATAGGTTAGTCCCAAAAATCATATAGAAGTGTATATAAAAGCCCATAAAACATCCTAGAAGGATAGTATAATAGTATGGAACAATCAAAAATTATAGATACGTTGGAGACGTTTCACTGGTCGAGCTGCATAACATGACGGGTACAACAATGAAGGACTTGATAGTCCAACTATGGCCCGTTGATCCAATCCCGAGTAGCTACTTCAGATTGGTGAAAAAGCTCGTCGACGCTACTAAGCGTTCGGCCTGCATAGAGGGAGCTCGGATGGCCTTTGCCCACGTGAAGGTGCATTGGGCGAAGATGAAGGCCACGGAGATAGCAACTGCTGGTTCGCTAGAGGGCAAGGATCACCGCAAGCCAGAACAGTACTTTGGCGACATCCTAGAAGGATCCCGCCTTGTACAGGGCCAGTGGTCAAAGGATATAATCTTTGAATGATTGTATTCGGATTGTAAGTACTAAGCCTATGTGCTGATATATATAAATTTTGCGCTATTGTATTATAAGCGACTTTTTCCTCCTGTGCGGTTGTTTATTTAAATATGAAAGTTTCCAGTTGTCGCCTTCAGCCCCCATGTCAATACTACAGGGTTGTTCGGTAACGCACATGAACACTCTTTATCCAACGTCTTGGTCCATATAGGAGGTGTTGGCGGAGCGAACCAGGCAATCAGACTATGCGGCTTTATTTCTTTCAATTAGCCATAGGAGCTTGACTAGTGGGGCTAAGTACTAGCTCCTGGTGCGCGTAGGGCTTCCGAGCTATGGTGCCTGTTTTACGCGGATGGGCGAAGACCAGGCCCTCGTATAACACGGAGTGGATCTCTATCGATCGTAGTATAACATTAGGTCACCGAATCGCTTGACCGGCTCTCGCTTCATCATCACAGTCAGTTTTCGGCTTTCTCTACTGAGGTACTTGACCAGGCGTACCAGAAGTACAATCGCAGTAGTTCTCCCTTTACTACCTTAGCCGAACAATGTGGAACGTAAGGTGGCACGCACAGGAGCCGGGCAACCCAACCATAGACCAAAGACATGATTCAGAGCCAATGCATATAATGCAATATCCGAGACGCCGATCAGTTCCCTATAGGTGTTCGGACTTTTTTGGAAGTGTGGCAGGCTGAATACAACCCCTGGTGTTAAGTCCAGGTATTAAGGCACATGCGGCGATCTGACTTAGGGGGGAGAACACAGGTGGTAAATAAAATAAACTCCATGCTAATTGGAACCAAACTGCTTCTTTTATATACCATTTAATACGGCAAGCCATGTGGTTACAGATAGTGCAGGTAACATCCTTAGGCATTTTACATGCCAAAAAATAAAAAATAAAAGAGAGGAAAAATGTTTACACAGAGCCTGGATCTAAAAAATAAATCTCAACACGGGGCCCTGCTGGACGTTGTGCCTTTTTTCTCCTTGGTAATATGTCCTTGAAGAGGAGAATTATGATGGCCGCCTGTAAAAAAAGAAAACATGATTCTGGAAAAGAGTATCCTGCACAGCCGTAAATAATGTAGGTTCTTTTAAATGAACCTCAAAAAGAAAATGCATTTTAGAGTCCGAATAGGTTTAAGCCAAACTATGGACTATTTGTATGCAGTGTGCCCCCGGTGCCGCCCAATGTATTTTAAGGGCATAATTGTGTACGCGAGGTACGTGTGCTACCACCTTATGGGGCAGTCGACAGGGGCATAACTGCTAATCGAGCTCAGGTTCCTCTGATTCGCAGCATTGTAGTGCCGACCTGACACATTTAGCCGTATCTGTGGTCATAACGACCGATGAACTGTTTGTCCTAAGTAAGCCGCTTTGGACCTCGGCTGCTAGGGCCGCAATATCTTCCTCCGTACGAAGGGAGCGCTCTATGTTTTTGTTGACCATGATGACGCCACATGGTCTGGGCATTTTGAGCATTAAGTAGGCATAATGCGGGACCGCATTAAAGCAGGCGAAGACCGTTCTTCCAAGGAGTGCGTGATAGCCGCTTCGGAAAGGAGCGATGTTGAAGAGTAACTCTTTGCTTCTGAAGTTATCAGGAGAGCCGAATACGACCTCCAATGTTAATGAGCTCGTGCATCCGGTTTCTATGCCTGGTATCACTCCTTTAAAGGTAGTGCTGCTGGGCTTAATTCTTGACGGGTCTATCCCCATCTTGCGGACATTGTCTTGGCATATCAGATTGAGACTGTTGCCGTCGTCCATAAGGACTCGAGTAATATGGTATCCGTCAATTATAGGATCGAGCACTAAGGCCGCCGAACTTCCGTGACAGATACTGGTTGGATGATCCCTACGATCAAAGGTGATTAGACAAGCCGACCATGGGTTGAATTTGGGGGCGACAGGCTCGACGGCGTAGGTGTCCCTGAGTGCGCGCTTGCGCTCCCTCTTGGGGATATGGGTGACATAGATCATGTTCACGGTTTTTACCTCCGGTGGAAATTTCTTCTGTCCCCCCATGTTTAGCTGGCGAGGTTCATCCTCGTCTTCGCTTTGAGGTCCTTTCCCCTTGTGTTCAGCGTTTAGCTTGCTGGCCTGCTTACAGACCCAACCGCTTCAGTTCGTATGATTTGTAGGTTTATCAGGGGTGCCACGGATCTGGCAAGGCCTGTCTAGTATTTTATCCAAGCTAGATGGACTATATCTGTTGCCTTTGAATGCTTGTTCCATTGACCGAGCCTAGAGCCACGGAATCCGGCTATTACTGCCGTGTCATCTGTGCTTCCAGTATTGTTTCGACGCTTGTTTTTATCGCGCTGTGGCTTGCCATTGCCATCCCTGACTTCAGAGGTGCCAGGGTCGCTGGTGCTGTTGCTGCTACGAGCCAGCCAGCTGTCCTCGCCCGCGCAAAAGCTGGTCATGAGTGTAGTTAGGGATGCCATTGTTCTCGACTTCTCTTGGCCGGGGTGTCTAGCCAGCCATTCGTCCCGGACACTGTGTTTGAATGTCGCTAAGTACTTGGCGTCCGGACAGTCAACAATTTGGTTCTTTTTAGTTAAGAACAGATTCCAAAGCTTGCGGGCTGACTCCCCGGGTTGCTGGATTATACGACTAAGATCATCAGCATCCGGGGACTAGACATAAGTCCCCTGAAAGTTGGCCCAAAAAGAATCCTCAAGTTCTTCCCAACTTCCAATGGAGTTCTCTGGGAGGTTGTTTAACCAATGCCGAGCTGGTCCTTTCAGCTTGACAGGTAAGTATTTAATAGCATGGAGATCATCTCAATGAGCCATGTGGATGTGAAGAATAAATTCTTCTACCCATACAGCGGGGTCCGTTGTTCCATCGTACGCCTCGATGTTTACGGGTTTAAACCCTTCTGGAAATTCGTAATCCATCACCTCGTCGGTGAAGCACAGAGGGTGTGCGACACCCCTGTATTTTGCGCTATCGTGGCGTAGTTCGGACGGTATTGCTGTTCGGTGTTGGCTCCGAACTGGATTGTGATCGGCCTGTTTGGCTTGATAGACGTCGTCCCGTGTGTGGGCATGTTCCCTTGATCCGTAGATTGATCTGGCCTGGCCAGCCTTTTTATTTAGGTCCTGATGTAGATCATACTTATGGCCCTGAGCCGTCATATCCTTTCCTTTACGGTGAGGAGGTGCGTGTTTGTGTACGGCGTTACTCGGCGCTTTGTCCTGTCCAAGGGGTGGTTGGTCCGATTGATTGGACTGATCATACTTCGGCGGAATTGGCACAAGGGCCTCGTCGTCGAATTGGGGCAGCAGCTTGCGCTTGGGATAGCTCTTTGTCTGACGCTCACGGTCGTATCTTTCTTTAGCGTCCAACACTTCATTCCATCTGTCGTTGAGCATATCCTGTTCGGCTCTAAGCCGCCGCTGCCGCTTCTTCAGGCTCCTTGCCGTGGCAATGAGTTGTTGTTGAAAACGTTTTTGTTCGAGCGGTTCTTCTGGGACGATGAAATCGTCGTCTCCCAGGAGGAAGTCCTCTTCGGAGACATGTTGATAACTGTTGTCTTCCGCATCGCTGTGGCCGACCAATGGTTTGGGACTGTGTTCGCCATCTTCCCGTTTGCCCTGCTCCATCGCTGGCTCCATGGGGTCATCGGCTTGTGCGACACCCCGATACTGATGCGCCAGGTGTCTTCCAGTTATTCATCATCGTTGCCATGTCTTTCTGCTTGCGTGTTGCACTTTTTCATGCCATCATGTGCATTTCATCTACATAGTTTACAAAACTTGCATCCGTTTGTAGTTGTCGGGCCCCTCGTCCTTTCCGTTGTCCGTTCTGAGCCCAGACACACTCGCACGCACCCGCGGCACCTCTGAAACCTCTTTTTATAAGTGGCCATAAAATGTTCTCGGAATGGGATGAAAGTTGACGTGCGGTCTTATTATAGTGTAGGTATACCGCTTGTCAAATTTCGTCGCATTCGGAGTTCGTTTGGTAGCCCAACCGTTAAACTATAGCGGCACTATCGCCGGTCAAACGTCACCCGTTTTTGGTCTCCGGAAACTCCGTGTCGGGCTGCCAACTCCCTCTCTTCTCAGCCCACTCACCCCTCTACACAGCCCACTAAACCCACCTAACCCCCCCCCCTTGCGACCGGTGTCGTCCGATCGAGATGGGAGGGTCCGAATCGGCCTTAAACCCCCTAAGCCTAGCAAATCTGCAATATATGGACACCTCCACGTCCAAAAATGGCATCCATAGACCTAACCTACCCCTCCTCCCACCTCTCAGCCGCCAGCCACCTCCCTCCTCCTCGGGATCCGCATCAACCCAGCCCTCCGCTGCCAAGTGGTGCGTCGCCAGTGGCCGGCGCCACCTCAACGGCCACCCGCTGCCAATCGGAGCCGGCCACGTCAACCACTCCGCCTCACAGCCACTCCCGCGCGCCCTCATGCCTCCCTCCATCGCACCAGGCCTGTGGGGCCTGGAGCAGGACCGCACGGGCCTGGATCTCCACCGCCATGAGGCCCGTCGGCCGCCGCGTCGGGCCAGCGCGCCGCTTGCCTTTTCCTGCTCGCGCCCCGCCGCCGAGCTCCACGACCCCGCCGCCGAGCTCCACAACCCCGCCGCTGCCAGTCCCCGCCACCCCGCCGCCGGTGCGCCCGCGCCTCCCCGACTCCGCGCACGCCGCTCCGCCTGACCCCACCTCCCTACGAGTTCCCGCCGACCGCCTCTCTTTGCTCCTCCACTCCGGCGTCGTCATCCGTTCCACCGCAGGAGCAGCTCCGCAGCCCCGCTGCCTCAAGCCCCGCGCTGGCAACCGCCAGCCTCCGCCCCAGCTCGCCAGGCCGTGCCCCGCTCCTCCCCTCGTCGCGGATCTGGCTACCCCGGGGCCAGATCCGCCTCGCCCGGCCTCCTCCGACCGTCCCCGCCTCGACTCCGGCCACCTCCGGAGCTCCACCTCGCCGGAGTCCCGATCTGCACGCCTTCGTCCCGGGATTCGTAGATCCTGCAAACCAAATGCACCTCGCCCCGGCTCGGCCCATCCCACGATATCCTCGTCTAGCTTTTTCCCCAAGGTCTAATATTCTCGAAGTCCCGGAAAAAAATCATCAATAAGTTGCATTCTTTGACTGCTTGTAACTTTGTGCACGTAGATCCAAATTGAGCATATAATATGTCAAAATGTTTGTCTCTTTGTGATCTACATGTTGGTTGTAATTGCATTCCTGTTAGGATGCATATTGACATGTTAATCTCTGTTGCAAAAGTGCTAAGTTATATAAACTGCTGAAAACTGTTATAACTTGCTCATTTGCTATTTGCATATCTTTTTGTGTGATTTTGTTTTGAGCATCATGTCAACATGTTTTAGGAGCACAGTCATGTCATCTTTGCAATGGCATAATTAGTTTTTCATGATATGCGTTGTGGTGAGTGGAACAAGTTTGGAAAGTGGCCTACTCACTGTTTGCTATTTTATGAGACTTGTTGAAAACTGCCAAGTCTAGAACTGTTATATTGTGATACCATGTTTGCTTGATGCTACAGTTATATCCATGCACATTTCGAGATGTCCAATGATCATGTCTTGAATTCCAGGTTATGATCTATCCATCCATGCCCTTGGTTGCAATTATAGGTTATTGTAGCATGTCTCTTTCTTTCTCTCAAATTGCTTGAAATTACATCTGTCAGCCTGTCAACAACATGTTTAATGTGGCAAAGCTCATTGTAATCAATCTATGCATCTTATGGAGTTGTGACAATGGAGTTATTTCGAGTATGCCATGCCTACTACATGTTCATGACCTTTGCAGGCTTATAAGAATTTCTATGCTTGCTGTTATATGCCTCCAAAGTCAGCCTCATGATGTTATTGTTGGCATTCCCGGATTTTCACTAACTGTGAGAATCTGCTATATCATGTTTGCATCTTGTTTTGATGAATGCCATGGACCTGTTGCTCCCATGTATATGCCATATTGTGTTCCTTGAGCTCCATGTTGTCTTCTGGCATGCCATTCGTTTGCTTGCCATGTTCTTGTGTTATAGCTTAATTATTTCTTGCCTCCAACATGTCAACATATTAACTATGCTCATGTGTATGCCAGTTTTTCACTAAGTCATAATCTGTGATAAAAAGTTTGCTTGTTGCCTTGATCATGTTGGATTACTCTTGATACCTATGAACATGATTCTTGATGATATTGGAAGCATGTGATATGTACTTTGAGTTCACGCCATGTTTTTGCCTATCTTGTTCTTGTAGCATGTTGTTTTGATGCTTGTAAGATGCCTAGTTGTTGTTTTGGACATATTGTGTTTTAAACTTGGTTCTTGTGTATGTGTTGAACCGTTGCTCCGTTTTGAGCATGCTCTATATGAAAATTGCTTGGTTTTGCAAGTAGATGCATCATGTCATGTTACATTCATGTTTTGAGAGTGTTTGCATGGTGTTTGAATACATTTTGCATCAATGTCGTGCTTAACTTGTTTTGCTCATATCTTCTAGGCCGTAACTCCGAATTAAATGAACTTTATATGTAACTTTACTAGAAAATCGTGTAGGTCATCATGGTGCATCTTAACTTGTTGTTTAGCAACTCTAACTTAAGGTTTGTTCAGATCTGGACCAATTTCAAAATTTCCATATGAGGACTTAACTTATATGTTGTTTCATGCATCATTTAAGCTTGTTTGGTTGTGTTGGTCTTGTATGCATCATTTCTTGCTATGGGTAGTATCATGTAGCATTGTCATGCATCATACTTGGTTGAGCATAATGTCTTGTTTATGTGTTGTGTGTTTACCATGTTGTTTGCTTCTTTTCGTTAGTTCCTGCTTCGTTGCGATCGTGAGGATTCGTTTGACTACGCTTGGTTCGTCTACATGGCTTTGTCTTCTTCATGGACTCGATCTTCTTCCTAACGGGATCTCTGGCAAGATGACCGTCACCTTGCATCTCAATACTATCATTGCTATGCTAGTTTTCTCGATGCTATAGCTATATGTCGCGCTACCTATCTATTTGTTTGTCAGCCTCTCATTGTTGCCATGAAACCTCTAACCTTTGACACCATCCCAGCAAACAGTTGAATGGCTATGTTACCGCTTGCTCGGCCCATCTTACAGCGTTGTTAGTTGCAGGTGAAGATGAAGATTGCTCCATGTCAGAACTTGGATATCTTTGGGAATATCACAATACCTTACTTAAACTAATGCACCTATATACTTGGCAATGGGTGAAACGCTTGGCCTTTTGCTCGGTGTTTTGTTGCACTCATGCCACCTTAAGAACCGATAAACCTGTGTTATGTTCCTTGAGTTTGCGTTCCTAACACGGTTGGGGGTTATGGGACCCCCTTGACACTTCACTTTGAATAAAACTCCTCCATCAAGGCCCAATATTGGTTTTACCATTTGCCCAACATAATAATGAACATAATTAAATTTGACGCATAGGCAGTTAGCGCTACTCGAGGTTCGTACCACATATTACATGGGGGGCCAGTGCTGATGGTGTTGGTCCCAAACTAGAGCCACTTGCGGTGCCACCCAGTTATCTGGGGTCTTCGGGTGTTGTACGTAGTGCTCATCCGGACATGGCCTGAGACGAGATACGCGTGGCTACTATCAGGGTGTCGGCACGTCGGGAGGTCTTGCTGGACTTGTTTTTACCATTGTCGACATGTCTTGTGCACCGATATTCCGAGTCTGATCGGGTTGTCCCTAAGATAAGAGGTTTTGCCTCTGCTGATCGTGAGATCTTGTGATGGGCTAAGTTGGGACACCCCTGCAGGGTTATGAACTTTTGAAAGTCATGCCCTCGGCTATGTGCCAGATTGGAATTTGTTAATATCCAGTTGTAGAGAACTTAACGGAGGATCCAAAATAAAGTACACCAACTGTGTGAGTAACCGTGACCGTCTCTTTTCAAATTGAGAAGAGAACACGATGGGGTTATGTTTGACTCGTGGGTAGTTCAGGATCACTTAGTGATCATTACTAGTTGCGACCGTTGGCGTAGATGCTCATCTTATTCTTGTACTCGTAAGTTAGGCACCATACAATGCTTAGCCGCTACTGCAACCTCACCACTTATCCTTTCCATACCCATTAAGCTTTGCTAGTCTTGATACCCATGTTTATGGGATTGCTGAGTCCTTGTGGCTCACAGATACTATGACAACCATTGCAGGTGCAGGATTCTGATGACTTGACGTGTGACACCCCGAGACCGGTGCGCCAGGTGTCAGCCAGTTATTCGTCGTCGTTGCCATGTCATCTGCTTGCGTGTTGCATTTTCCATGTCATCACGTGCATTGTCATCAGCATGTTTTTAAAACTTGCATCCGTCTGAGTCCGCCCGTCCTTTCCATTCTCCGTTCTGAGCCCACACACACTCGCACGCGCCCGCGGCACCTCCGAATATTTATTTTATAAGTGACCAGAAAATGTTCTCGGAATGGGTCGAAACTTGGCGTGTGGTCTTGTTATGTTGTGGGTAGACCGCCTGTCAAATTTCGTCGCATTCGGAGCTCGTTTGATAGTCCAACCGTTAAACATAGAGCGACACCGTTGCCGGTATTTCCGTCGGACGTTTCAGTCTCCGAAACACTGTGCGGGGTTACACTTCTCTTCTCTCCCGTTGGCCCAAGTCATCCTACGCAGCCCACTAAACCACCCACTAGGCCCAACCTAAACCCCCTCGCGTCCGGAGCCATCGGATCGCGATCGGAGGGCTCAAAACACCCCCAAACCCTCAAACCCTAACCCCTGCCTATTTAAACTCCCTCCCCTTGCCATTTTTGGCCTTCTTCCACCTTTAGCCTCGATTTCCGTGCCACCAGCCAGCTCCCACCTCCTCTCTCCTCCAAATCTGCGCCGACCACCTCACACCTGCCAAGTGGCAGCCAGCCAATAGTCCAGCCGCCGCCCCTGGCCAATGGCCTCACGCCACGTCGCCTCCCCGCCGCCAGGATGCCACCTCCCAACCGCCAGGCCCGCCCGGGCCCTGATCTGGGCTGAGCCGGCCCGTAGCCGTCGCTGCCAGGCCCGAGCTCCCACAGCTCCAGCCCTGCCGCCTCGCGAGCCTCACAGGCCGGTCGCCGGAGCACGCCGCCGTCGACACCAGGAACCCCGTCGCCTTCTCAAACCTCGCCTCCCGCCGAAGACTCCCGCATCCATCGCCAGAAGGGTGCCGCCGTCGCCCCAGATCCCGTCCGCCCGGAGCTCTCATCCCCGCCGGCTGCAAGCTACGGTGCCGCCAGGAAATAACCTCCCTGCCCGGATCCGGAGCCCGGGGTCCAGGTCCATCCATCCTCGCCGCATCCCGCACCCTCCGCGGCGGGCAGCTCATCGGAGCACCCGAGCCGCCGTGCGTCGCCCTCGTCGGCGGCTGGAACCGCTGCCGGCCCCGAGCTCCTCCTCTGCTCGCGCCGGACGTGTCCGGTGGAGTCCGGACACGTCCGACCTCCTCCTCGGGTCGTGCCACTGCCAGGTGGGCCCACACGCCCAAGTGCCCGGACACGTCCGCTCCACTTCAGACATGTCCACCTGAGACCCCTTCGAGGTGGTTTTTTCCCTCTAAGTCTTTTCCTGAAAAATTATCATCATGACATGTTTGACCCCTTGTAACTTGGTGCATGTCGATCCCATGATGATGAATTATATATGGAGATGTTTGTCTTGTGATGTTTTACGTGTTAGTTGCATTTGCATGCATGTTACTGTTCATCTTGTTGTCTTAATCCTCGTTGCAAAACTGCTATGTGATGTTATTGTCAAGTCCTTGTTGTCTGTCAACAATATGTTAGCATGTTTGTGAGGGTGTAACTTTGTGCATGTTGATCCAACTGGAGTGTATGATATGTCAAAATGTTCATCTAGTGATGCTCTACATGATGGTTGCATTTGCATACATGTTGGAGTGCATTATGCCATGGTTATCTCAGTTGCAAAAGTGCATGTGGCTGTTAAGTGCTGACACTTGTTATAAGATGTTGATTTGTCTTTTTCATATCTTTATGTGTGCTTTTTGTTTGAGCTACATGTCAACATGTGTTGGGAGCACAATCATGCCATCTTTGTTGTGGTGCAATCCACTTTTCATGATATGCCTTGTTGACTGCAACAAGCTTGCAAGGTGACCTAATCACTGTTGCTGGTTTCTATGACTTGTTGAAAATTGCTAAGTCTGAAACTGATATAACCTGATGCCATGATTGCTTGATGCCCCTGTCATATCCATGCACATTTGGGGATGTCCAATGATCATGTCTTGATGTCAATGTTATGCTCTATCCATCCATGCCTTTGTTTGCATATAAGACCTGTTGTAGCTTGTTGTTTTCATGCTCTCAATTTGCTATAAAATGTTTCTGTCAGCCTATTAACAGTAAGTTTAGTTTTGCCATGTGAATAGCTTGTGTTCTATGCATCCTTTGACCATGTTCTTGCCATGAGTAGCTTCATAAACATGTCTTCTTACTATTGGTTATATTCACATGCCATGACATGCTTTGAGATGAGCTGCACAAGCTTGCAAACATGCCACTTGTCGTTGTTGCTGCCATGTTTAGTTTATTTCACTAAGTATGTGAAACTGTTATCTTTTGCAATCTTGCCATGATGTTTCGAGCATGTTCTAGTGGTGTTTGGTAGTAGCTCAGTGATCATGCTTGTAGTGCTTGACATGTACATTCTTGCCATGCCCTTTGTTGCCATGAAATGTTATTGTATCATGTTGTGTTGATGTGAACTATATGCCCACTTGCTGTTTTGGGCAGAATGTGTTTCAAACCTGTTTCGTTTCTATGTGATGAACCGTTGCTCCGTTTTGAGTGTGCTTTATATGAAACTTGTGTGTTTTTGCATGAAGATGCATATTAACATGTTGAATACCTGTTTGGAGTGTGTTTGCTTGATGTTTGGATGCATCTTGCATCTTTGACATGCTTGACTTGTTTTGCTCATATCTTCTAGGCCGTAGCTCCGAATTAAATGAACTTGATATGTAACTTGACTAGAATTTCGAGTAGATCACCATGGTGCATGTTAACTTGCTGTTTAACTACTTTAACATAAGGTTTGTTCAGATCTGGACCAATTTCAAAATTTGCATATGTGGACTTACCGAAGTTGTTATATGTTGTTTCCGGCCTCATTTAAACTTGCTTTGTGTGATGTTCTTGCATGCTTCATCCCTTGCCATGTTTTGCATCATATAGACTTATCTTGCATCATACTTGGTTGAGCATTATGTCATGTTCTTGTGTGGTGTGTTTACCGTGTTGCTTGCTTCTTCTCGTTAGTGCTTGTTTAGTTGCGATCGTGAGGATTCGTCCGACTACACATGGTTCGTCTTCGTGGCTTCTTCTTCGTCTTCTTCATGGACTCGTTCTTCTTCCTTGCGGGATCTCACGTAAGATGACCGTCACCTTGGATACCTTTACTATCGTTGCTATGCTAGTTGTCTCGATGCTATCACTATATGTCGCGCTACCTATCTATTTGTTGTCAGCCCCTCCTTGTTGCCATGGAACCTCTAACCGTTGTTTGGCTATGTTACCGCTTGCTCAGCCTCTCTTATAGCGTTGTTAGCTGCAGATGAAGATGAAGATTGCTCCATGTCAGATCTTGGTGTTGGAATATCACAATATCTATTAATTTAATTAATGCACATATATATACTTGGTAATGGGTGGAAGGCTTGGCCATTTGCTCGGTGTTTTTTCCACTCATGCTGCCTTAAGAACTGAAAAACCGGCATTATGTTCCTTGATTTTGTGTTCCTAACACGGTTAGGGTTTACGGGCCCCCCCTCGATAATTCGCATTGCTTAAAACTTTTCCAGCAAGACCCAACTTTGGTACTACATTTTCCTAATAACTAAAACTTGCATAGGGACCGGCTAGCACCCGAGGACACTTAATGAACCCCCGGTCTAGTGCTCCTCATGAGTGTTGGTCCAAACTGTGGCAGACTGCAGGGCCACCTTAGGGAAACCCGGGGGCTAGTATATGATACGTCTCCAACGTATCTATAATTTTTTATTATTCCATGCTATTATTTATGATGTCTTGGATGTTTAATGGGCTTTGTCATACACTTCTATATCATTTTTGGGACTAACCTACTAACCCAAAGGCCTAGTCCAGATTACTGTTTTTTGCCTGTTTCAGGGTTTTGCAGAAAAGGAATATCAAACGGAGTCCAAACGGAATGAAACCTTCAGGAGAGATATTTTTGGAGAAAATCACACACGGGAGACTTGAGAACCATGGCAGAGGGGCCACGAGGTGCCCACAAGGGTGGGGGCGCGCCCCCTGCCTCGTGGACCCCTCATAAGTCCCCCTGTGTTCTCCTTCCTCTTATATAAGCCTACGTACCCCGAAACCATCAATAACAAAGAGAAAACCCTAATTCCACCGCAGTAACCTTCTGTACCCGTGAGATCCCATCTTGGAGCCTGTTCCAAAGCTCCATCGAAGGGGGGATCCATCACAGAGTGCTTCTACATCATCATCCTCATCGCCCTCACCATGAGTTGTGAGTAGTTTACCACAGTCCTTCGGGTCCATAGCTAGTATCTAGATGGCTTCTTCTCTCTCTCTCTGGATCTCAATACCAAGTTCTCCTCGGTCTTCGAGGAGATCTATTCGATGTAATCTCTTTTTGCGATGCGTTTGTTGAGATCCGATGAATTGTGAGTTTATGATCAAGATTATCTATGAGAAATATTTGGTTCTTTTCTGAACTCTTTATGTGTGCTCATAATATCCTTGCAAGTCTCTTCGAATTATTGGTTTAGTTTGGCCTACTAGATCTATAGTTCTTGCAATGGGAGAAGTGCTTGGCTTTGGATTCAATCTTGCGGTGTCCTTTCCCAGTGACAGTAGGGGAAGCAAGGCACGTATTGTATTGTTGCCATCGAGGATAAAAAGATGGGGTTTATATCATATTGCTTGCGTTTATCCCTCTGCATCATGTCATCTTGCTTAAGGCGTTACTCTGTTCTTATGAACTCAATACACTAGATGCATGCTGGATAGCGGTCGATGTGTGGAGTAATAGTAGTAGATACAGGCAGGAGTCGGTCTACTTGTCTCGGACGTGATGCCTATATATAATGATCATGCCTAGATAGTCTCATAATTATTCGCTTATCTATCAATTGCTCGACAGTAATTTGTTTACCCGCCGTAGAATATCGCTATCGTGAGAGAATCCACTAGAGAAAACTATGACCCCCGGGTCTATTCTCATCATATCAATCTACATCTACTTTACTTTTTCTGCTTTTACTTTCTGTTCTTATAAACAAAAATACCAAAAATATAAACTATCATCTCTATCATATCTCACTTCCGTAAGTGACCGTAAAGGGATTGACAATCCCTTATCGTGTTGGCTGCGAAGTTCTTATTTGTTTGTGCAGGTGCGAGGGACTCGCGCGTAGTCTCCTACTGGATTGATACCTTGGTTCTCAAAAACTGAGGGAAATACTTATGCTATTGTGTTGCATCTCCCTTTCCTCTTCGAGGGAATACAACGCAAGCTCGAGAAGTAGCAAGAAGAATTTCTGTTGCCGTTGCCGGGGAGGCTTACGCAAAACTCTTATACCAAGTACCTATCACAAACCCTTATCCTTCGCATGACATTTTTTGCCTCTCATTTTCCTCTCCCCCACTTCACCCTTGTTGTTTTATTTGCTCTTCTTCTGCCGTGTGTTTATCGTGTGCTTGATTCTTGTTTGCTTGTGTGAGTTGGATTGCTTGCTTGTCACTATGGCTCAGAACAATACCAAATTGTGTGACTTCTCCAATTCCAACAATAATGATTTTATTAGCACTCCGATTGCTCCTATTACCGATATTGAATCTTGTGAGATCAATGCTGCTTTGTTGAATCTTGTCACGGAAGATCAATTCTCCGGCCTTCCTAGTGAAGATGCCGCTACCCATCTGAACAACTTTGTTGATTTGTGTGATATGCAAAAGAAAAGGGATACATATAATGATATTATTAAATTGAAGTTATTTCCGTTTTCACTTAGAGATCGTGCTAAAACTTGGTTTTCCTCTTTGCCTAGAAATAGTATTGATTCGTGCAATAAGTGCAAAGATGCTTTTATCTCTAATTATTTCCCTCCTGCTAAGATCATCTCTCTTAGAAACGATATTATGAACTTTAAGCAACTAGATCATGAGCATGTTGCACAAGCTGGGAGAGAATGAAACTAATGATACGTAATTGCCCTACACATGGTTTGAATCTATGGATGATTATTCAGAACTTTTATGCTGGCTTGAATTTTGCTTCTAGAAATCTTTTAGACTCGGTCGTGGGAGACACTTTCAGGGAAACTACCTTAGGAGAAGCTACCAAACTCCTGGATAATATTATGGTTAATTATTCTCAATGGCACACCGAAAGAACTACTAGTAAAAGAGTGCATGCTATTGAAGAAATTAGTGTCTTGAGTGGAAAGATGGATGAACTTATAATTATGGTAATTCCTACAACAACTCTTATGAAAAGTTGCCTTCTGAATTTGTGTTAATGAGTTTATGATCTCGCAAAATAATTTCAATGCTATGCTTGAAGAGAAATTTCTTAAGATTGATGAATTGGCTAGAAGTGTGGATAGAATTACTCTTGATGTTGATTCTTTGAAACTTAGATCTATCCCTCCTAAGCATGATATCAATGAGTCTCTCAAAGCCATGAGAATTTCCATTGATGAATGCAAAGAAAGAACCGCTAAGATGCGTGCTAAAAGAGAGAATTATATAAAAGCATGTTCTTCTAGTTATCATGAAAATAAAGATGAAGATATGAAAGTTATTGATGTGTCTCCCATTAGATCCTTGTTTTCTTGTATAAGTCTTTATGAATATAGGATTGGAGATGATTCTTCTTTAAGGTATCCCAATGATTTAGAGTTTTTAGATCTTGATGCTAAAATTGTTAAAAGTGGGAGTGAAGTGATTAAAACTTTGCATAATGATGAGCCCACTACTTTGGATTTCAAGGGATTCAATTATAATAATTTCTCTATGATTGATTGTATTTCCTTGTAGCAATCTGTACTAAATGCTCTGCATGCTTATAGTCAAAATAAAGCTTTCACCAAACACGTAGTTGATGCTTTGATGCAATCTTATGAAGAAAAACTTGAGTTAGAAGTTTCTATCCCTAGAAAGCTTTATGATGAGTGGGAACCTACTATTAAAATAAAAATAAAAGATCATGAATGCTATGCTTTGTGTGATTTTGGTGCAAGTGTCTGCACTATCCCAAAAACTTTGTGTGATTTGCTAGGGTTCCATGAGCTAGATGATTGTTCTTTAAATTTGCATCTTGCAGATTCCACTATTAAGAAATCTATGGGAAGAATTAATGATGTTCTTATTGTTGCCAATAGGAATTATGTGCCCGTATATTTCATTGTTCTTGATATATATTGCAATCCTTCATGTCCTATTATTCTTGGTAGACCTTTCCTTAGAACGATTGGTGCAATTATTGATATGAAGGAAGGAAATATTAGATTCAATTTCTGTTAAGGAAAGGCATGGAAAATTTTCCTAGAAACAAAATAAAATTACCATATCAACCTATCATGAGAGCCAATTATGGATTGCCATCCAAGGATGGCAATACCTAGATTTATCTTCTATCGTGCCTAGCTAGGGGCGTAAAACGATAGCGCTTGTTGGGAGGCAACCCAATTTTATATTTTTAGTTTTTGCTGCTGTTAGGGAATAAATATTGCATCTAGCTTCTGTTTAGATGTGGTTTCATGTTTTGTTTACTGTTTGTGCCAAGTACAACTTTGGGAAGACTTGTGTGAAGTTTATATGATCTTGCTGTGAAAAAACAGAATTGTTAGCGCTCGCTAGAATGGTCATCAGAGTTTACTGGAGTGTGCTATTTAGTTGATTCTTTTTTCAGATGATTAATAGACAAATTCCTCACATTTACCAATTTAGTTTGAATTTTTTGGATGTACATAAGTATGGGAAACCTGCAGATTACTTCAGACTATTCTGTTTTTGACAGATTCTGTTTTCGTGTGTTATTTGCTTATTTCAATGCATCTATGAGTAATATTGGGAGGTATGAACCATAGAGAAGTTGGAATACAGTAGGTTTAACACAAATATAAACAAAGAATGAATTCATTGCAGTACCTTTGAGTAGTGATTTGTTTTCTTATACTAAAGGAGCTCACGAGAATTTTTGTCTAAGTTTTGTGTTGTGAAGTTTTCAAGTTTTGAGTATTGCTTTGATGGACTATGGAAAAAAGAGTAGCAAGGGTCTAAGCTTGGTGATGCCCATGGCACCCCGAGCAAGATTCAAGGACAATCAAAAGCCTAAGCTTGGGGATGCCCCGGGAAGGCATCCCCTCTTTCGTCTTCATCCATTGGTAACTATACTTGGAGCTATATTTTTATTCACCACATGATATGTGTTTTGCTTGGAGCGTCTTGGATAATTTGAGTCTTTGCTTATTAGTTTGGCACAATTATCCTTGCTGGACACACCTATTTAAGAGAGTTAAATATGGCCTAGGAATTGTTAGAACACTCTATGTGCTTCACTAATATCTTTTGAGTTGAATAGTTTTTGCTCTAGTGCTTCACTTATATCATTTAGAGCACTGTGGTGATAATATTTTGAAGAAATTGTTGAACTCTCATGCTTCACTTATATCCTTGTGAGAGTCTATTAAAACAGCATGGTAATGTGTTTAGGCTATTAAACTAGTCTTCACATGATACACATCCAATGTCAATGTAGTAAAAACTTTCACACTAAGTGCATTGAATATGATGAGATGTTGGATGCTTGATAATTGTTTTGAGATATGAGGATAGTGATATTAGAGTCATGCTAGTGGAGTTATTATGAAATTGAGAAATACTTGTGTTAAGGTTAGTGATTCCCGTAGCATGCACGTATGGTGAACCGCTATGTGACGAAGTTAGAGCATGAGGTATTTGTAAAGTGTCAACCTTTGTGTGGAGGTCAGAGGCGCGCGATGGTTAACTCCTACCAACCTCCCCCCTAGGAGCATGCGCTGATTGCTTTGTTTTGATGACTCGTAGATTTTTGCAATAAGTATATGAGTTCTTATGCCTAATGTTGAGTCCATGGATTATACGCACTCTCACCCTTCCACCATTGCTAGCCTCTCTTGTACCGCGCAACTTTCGCCGGTACCATACACCCACTATATAGCCTTCCTCAAAACAGCTACCATATTATTCCTCAAAACAGCCACCATACCGACCCATCATGGTATTTCCATAGCCATTCCTAGTTATATTGCCATGCAACTTTCTGCCGTTCCGTTCATATGACACGCATCATATTGTCATATTGTCATTGCATGATCATGTAGTTGACATCGTATTTGTGGCAAGGCCACCATGCAGAATTTTTCATACATGTCACTCTTGATTAATTGCACATCCCGGTACACCGCCGGAGGCATTCATATAGAGTCATACTTTGTTGTAGTATCGAGTTGTAATATCGAGTTGTAATGAAAGTGTGATGATCATCATTATTAGAGCATTGTCCCATGGGAGGAAAGGCTAAATCAATAAAGAAAAAGAGAAACGCCAAAGAAAAAAAAGGCCCAAAAAATAAAAAAAGGAAAAAGAAAAAGAAAAAAGGAATGATTGCTACTATATTTTTTCCACACTGGTGCTTCAAAGTAGCACCATGTTATTCATTGTAGAGAGTCTCATGCTTAGTCACTTTATATACTAGTGGGAATTTTCGTTATAGAACTTGGCTTGTATATTCCAACGATGGGCTTCCTCAAATGCCCTAGGTCTTCGTGAGCAAGAAAGTTGGATGCACACCCACTAGTTTCTTTTGTTGAGATTTCATACATATTTAGCTCTAGTGCATCCGTTGCATGGCAATCCCTACTCACTCACATTGATATCTATTGATGGGCATCTCCATAACCCGTTGATACACCTAGTTGATGCGAGACTATCTCCCTCCTTTTTGTCTTCTCCACAACCACCTCTCTATTCCACCCATAGTGCTATGTCCATGGCTCACGCTCATGTATTGCGTGAAAGTTGAAAGGTTTGAAAGAATAGAGTATGAAAATAAGTGCTTGGCTGAAATCGGGGTTGTGCATGATATGAATATTTTGTGTGATGAAGAGGGAGCATAGCCAGAATATATGATTTTGTAGGGATAACTTTATTTAGCCATAGTATTTTGAAAAGACATGATTGCTTTGTTAGTATGCTTGAAGTATTATTATTTCTTATGTCAATATAGACTTTTATCTTGAATCTTTCAGATCTAAACATTCATGCCACAATTAAGAGAATTACATTGAAAAACTATGTTGGTTAGCATTCCACATCAAAAATTCTGTTTTTATCATTTACCTACTCGAGGACGAGGAGGAATTAAGCTTGGGGATGCTTGATACGTCTCCAACGTATCTATAATTTTTGATTGTTCCATGCTATTATTTATGTTGTCTTGGATGTTTAATGGGCTTTGTCATACACTTTTATATCATTATTGGGACTAACCTACTAACCCAAAGGCCCAGTCCAGATTGTTGTTTTTTGCCTGTTTCAGGGTTTTGCAGAAAAGGAATATCAAACGGAGTCCAAACGGAATGAAACCTTCGGGGGAGAAATTTTTGGAAAAAATCACGCACGGGAGACTTGAGAACCACGACAGGGGGGGCCACGAGGTGCCCACGAGGGTGGGGGGGTGCGCGCCCCTTCCTAGGGCGCGCCCCCTGCCTCATGGACCCCTCGTGAGTCCCCCGGTTTCCTCCTTCCTCCTATATAAGCCTATGTACCATGAAACCATCAATAACAGAGAGAAAACCCTAATTCCACCGCCGTAACCTACTGTTCCCGTGAGATCCCATCTTGGAGCCTGTTCCGGAGCTCCGCCAGAGGGGGGGATCCATCACGGAGTGCTTCTACATCATCATCATCGTCCTCACCATGAGTTGTGAGTAGTTTACCACAGACCTTCGGATCCATAGCTAGTATCTAGATGGCTTCTTCTCTCTCTGGATATCAATACAAAGTTCTCCTCGGTCTTCGAGGAGATCTATTCACTGTAATCTCTTTTTGCGGTGTGTTTGTCGAGATCTGATGAATTTTGAGTTTATGATCAAGATTATCTATGAGAAATATTTGGTTCTTTTCTGAACTCTTTATGTGTGCTCATAATATCCTTACAAGTCTCTTCGAATTATTGGTTTGGTTTCGCCTACTAGATCTATAGTTCTTGCAATGGGAGAAGTTCTTGGCTTTGGGTTCAATCTTGCGGTGTCCTTTCCCAGTGATAGTAGGGGTAGCAAGGCACGTATTGTATTGTTGCCATCGAGGATAAAAAGATGGGATTTATATCATATTGCTTGAGTTTATCCCTCTACATCATGTCATCTTGTTTAAGGCGTTACTCTGTTCTAATGAACTCAATACACTAGATGCATGCTGGATAGCGGTCGATGTGTGGAGTAATAGTAGTAGATGCAAGCAGGAGTCGGTCTACTTGTCGCGGACGTGATGCCTATATATAATGATCATGCCTAGATAGTCTCATAATTATTCATTTTTCTATCAATTGCTCAACAGTAATTTGTTTACCCGCCGTAGAATATCGCTATCATGAGAGAAGCCACTAGAGAAATTTATGGGCCCCCGGTCTATTCTCAACATATCAATCTACATCTACTTTACTTTTCCGCTTTTACTTTCTGTTCTTATAAGCAAAAATACCAAAAATATAAACTATCATCTCTATCAGATCTCACTTTCGTAAGTGACCGTAAAGGGATTGACAACCCCTTATCGCGTTGGCTGCAAAGTTCTTATTTTTTTGTGCAGGTGCGAGGGACTCGTGCGTGGTCTCCTACTGGATTGATACCTTGGTTCTCAGAAACTGAGGGAAATACTTACGCTACTGTGCTGCATCTCCCTTTACTCTTCGAGGGAATACAACGCAAGCTCGAGAAGTATTGGTATATACCTGTAGGATGACCCATCCGGTCATGGCCTGAGACGAGTTACGCGCGGCTACTATCTGGGTGTCGACACGCTGGGAGGTCTTGCTGGATTAGTCTTACCTTTGTCAAAATATCTTGAGCACGGGATTCCGAGAATACGCGGGTCTTCCCAACATGGAGTTGCGACTCCGTAGATCGTGAGCTTATGATGGGCTAAGTTGGGACACCCCTGGAGGGTTATGATCTTTCGAAAGCCGTGCTCGTAGTTATGTGGCGGATGGGAATTTGTTAATGTCCGGTTGTATAAAACTTGACAGAGAGTCCAAAATAAAATACACAATCGCCTGAGTAACCATGACCGTCTCTTTTCATTTTGAGAAGAGAACACGGTGGGGTTATGTTTGACTCCCAGGTAGTTCAGGATCTCTAGCGATCATTACTAGTTTGCGACCGTTTGCATTGAGGCTCATATTATCTTGTACTCGTAAGTTAGCCACCATACTTTTCTGTGGCCGCTGCTGCAACCTCACCACTTAACCTCTCCATAGCCAATAAAGCTTTGCTAGTCTTGATACCCATGGTTATGGGATTGCTGAGTCCTCATGGCTCATAGATACTAATACAACAGTTGCAGGTGCAGGTTTCGGATGACTTGACGTGAGAGAGATGTACTTGTGTTGGAGTTCTTTCTTCTTCTGCTTCGTCAGTCTTGGGTTCGGTTCCTGGTCGACAAACTGGGATAGCAGGATGGATGTCATTGTGCTTTTCATGTTTGCATCCGTAGTCGGATGTCTTGTATTGATGTTGTTGTATTCATGTGACTTGTATGAATTGTTGTATCCCCCATGTATGTATGTAATGGTACGATGTAATGATATCCATCTTGCTAAGCGCTCGAAATGCGGTTGTGTCCCAATCACAAGTTCGTGATGTGATCGGGATAGAATCGCATCTTGGGTGTTATATGACGTGAGAGTGATGTTTACTTGTGTTGGAGTTCTTTCTTCTTCTTCTTCTTCGATCTTGGGATAGGTTCCTGGTCGGCAGCCCGGGATAGCATGATGGATGTCGTTGTGCTCTTCATGTGTTTTCATCCGTAATAGGATGTCTTGTGTATGATGTGTTGTATTCATGTGGCAATTGTATGACTTGTATGTTTCCCCATCTATGTAGAGAAAAGTATGTTTTTGGTCCCTCAATTCTTAAAAAGTATAGACTTGGTCCCTTAATATTTTTTGGTATACATTTGATCCCTCAAGTCTCAAAACCATATAAGTTTGGTCCTAAACTAGATTTTTGAGCACGTTGACCGGGTTTGACCACCACAAAACAGCCGTGTGAATAGTAAATTCAAAAAAAACTTCAAAAAAATCCGAAATTTTTGGGGATCCAATATTCTTACATGCGCCAGGTGCGACCAATTTTTTTTGGTCTTTCGACACTCGAGGAGATCGTGGCAAAAAAACAAAAAACATTTAATTAATGAATAGTAAATTTGAAAAATATCATAAACCAAACAAATCTGAATTTTTTTGGGGTCCAATATGCTTACATACGCAAGGCGCGACCATATTTTATTATCCAAAAGTTATTTATTTTTTAAATTACTGTTCACAGGGCGGTTTTGTGGCTGTTAAACCCGGTCAACGTGCTCTAGTTTGGTTTAGGACCAAACTTATACAGTTATGAGGCTTGAGGGACCAAATGTATACCAAAAATTCTTAAGGGACTAAGTCTATACTTTTTAAGAAGTTGAGGGACCAAAAGCATACTTTTCTCATCTATTTATGTAATGGTACGATGTAATGACATCCATCTTGCTCAGCGCCCGAAATGCGGTTGTGCCCCAATCACGATGGTATCACGTGATTGGGATATAATCGCATCTTCGGTGTGACAAGTTGGTATCAGAGCCTTGACCGACCATAGGAGCCCCCTTGATTGATCATAGTTTGGCCATTGTTGAGTCTAGAAAGAAAATTATTTTGGAGTTAGTTATATCGGAGGGTAGGATTTATTTTTACTTCCCAGCCCCTTCGTCGCTCTGGTGAGGAATCTTGACGTAGGTGTTTTGAATTACTCCTCTTCCCCTTCAATTTTTTTTAGCATCATGCGATTAGTTTTCGTTCGTTGCGAAGTCAGCTCTTTTCATCCGATGCAATTCTCGTCAAGTTGATTCGATCCTCTTCGCTGTTGCAAGATCAGTTATCGGTTCTTTCTCAACGAGGTAGTTTCACCCTCCGAAGTGGTATTTCTTTTTCCCGCCTGCCCACCCTTTTTCTTCTTGGAGCCGGAATCCTTAATCGAGTATCCATCCTATTCGTGCGAAGTTTCTTCATTCTTTCCTTAATTATTTCAAAGGGTGAATTCTCCTCTCGTTCGGCATTCTTCATCTTTTTTATTTTTCGGTGATTCCAATTCAATTTGTATTTGGTGCTCATCATAATCTTTCCCTCAGCTCAAATATTTCCAATTGCTCGTTCGCCTCTCGCCATTTAATTGTTCCGGAGTTCCGAAGACATCTCAGAAGATTCATGTGTGTTCCAATTAATTTGAGGTTGTCACCTCATGCGAGTCTTTCAGTCGTTTCGGTGGATCATTTCTTTTTTTTGAACAATCCTTTACAACGACCGTTTTCCTCTTAGTGGGCCCTAACCCATAGGTCTTCCCCCAGGATCTTACCTGACTCTTCTAATTTGCCGGAGCTATTCCCAAATTCTTTTCAAAGTGTGATGTAAGAATGGATTACATCAGTCATGCCTTCTCCAAGATCGCTTTCAAATTGTTTTCATTTCGTGTTCAACATTTCCTCCTTTCATTCTTCCGGAGTATCTCAACAATTTTGGTAATGTTTCTCGTCGTCATTCTCAACATTTGAAGACCGAAGAAGAGTTTCTCTCCAATCCTTGACCGTTCTCTCGAAGATTCGTGCTTCTATCTTAATGCTATCCTCTTGAATTATTCCAGTCGTCAATAAATCTTTTCTTGCCCATCCAGAGCATTTCATGAATTCTTTCCATTGTGATCCTCCGAAGGCCATCATTTCAGAAGATTTCTTTGTTGTCAGTTTTCAACTTCGTCCTCCAACTATTCTTCATTGATGCCTCTTCATTCGTCTCCATATTCTTCCGATGCTTCGCCCAAGTATTCTTTAATCAGTTCGCGATCTCTTCGTTCTCTTGTACCTAAATTTCCTCAAGTGCTTTATTCTTCTCGGCGGTTCATTCTCTTGTATTCACTCAATTTCAATTCCTTACGGTGGATTATTCTCGTTCATTACTCGGTTTCAATTCTTACGGTGGTTTGCTCAAGAGTTCTTTTCATGTGTGATCATATCAATTCTTTCATTCTTTCCAATATTACCCGGTTCATGAAGACTTTCTCGAGTTTGCGCTATATCTCCTCTTAATCTTTTTCAACATGAATAAGTGATATACAAATCCATTGCATCACACCAATTTAATTGATGGAGGATAATCATAACATAATTCTTATTCTTCAAGTGGATTAATCCCTTTCTTCGGAGTTTGTTCACGATGAATAAATTCTAATCCCAAGTGTTTTCGTCTTTTCTTGTCCGGAGTTCAAAGTTTTCTCGGCCATCTCGTCGGAACCTCCATCTAAAATCATCGCAAGGCTTTAATCTTATTCTTTTCATCCTTCATTTCTATTTCATCATACTTTCGTTACCAGAGTTCTTCATGGTGGTTCTTCATGATTCAATTCATTCTTCAAGTATTCATCATAATTCTTGTGGAGCAGCTTAAGCATTATTCTTCTTGCACCTCGAGATGCACATAATTCTCTGTATTCTTTTGAAGTGGAGTTTTGCATTTCTGCCTTCATCTCGTCTATCAATCTTTTGGTTGCGACATATTTCACCTCAAGTTTTGAGATGTTTCCCATAAGTCCACGACAAGCGTATTCTTTTGTTGTTCATTTTCTCAACAACTTTGTTCAATCCTTCCTTCTAAGGATGCTTTCAAATTCAGTCATGCTGGAAGTTGTTGTTCTCTTCTCCGTTCTTTTCATTCCTTCTTCCCGAGGCATTGTATTGTTTCTCTCGCCAAGTATCATCCCATCTTGTCAAGATCATGTAATATTCCTTCCATTTTCAACCGGAGTGCTGCCCAAATTCCTTCGTTCGAATTCCTTTTTCTATCTCTTATTAACTGGAGTGGTTTCGAATTCATTCTTGTTCCTTTAGCTCTTGTTTCATGTCTTGCTACCATCAAGATTCTTGCAATGTTCCTTGTTCCTCTTCTGTAACGGAGCTTCTCAATCTCATTCATCTCCGTTCTATTCTTCCTTTCAAGTTGTTCAACCTCTCAAGATTCTTTGGTTTCAATCTTTTCTCCAAGAAGAACTTTGTTCTTCCTTTTCATCTTCCGTCTCGTTCCTAAGATCTCGGGACGAGATCTCTTGTAAGTAGGGGACTGTTGTGACACCCTGAGACCGATGCACCATGTGTCTTCTAGTTATTCGTCATCATTGCCATGTCTTTCTGCTTGCGTGCCGCACTTTTCCAAGTCATCATCTGCATTTCATCTACATAGTTTTCAAAACTTTCATCCGTCTGTAGTTGCCGAGCCCCTCGTCCTTTCCGTTGTTCGTTCAGAGCCCACACACACTCGCACGCGCCCGCGGCACCTCCGAAACCGCTTTTTATAAGTGGCCACAAAATGCTCTTGGAATGGTATGAAAGTTGACGTGCGGTCTTATTATAGTGTAGGTAGACCGCCTGTCAAATTTCGTCGCATTCAGAGTTCGTTTGATATCCCAACTGTTAAACAATAGCGGCACTATCGCCGGAAAAACGTCGGACGTTTTTGACCTCCGAAAAATCCATGCCGGGCTGCCAGCTCCCTCTCTTCTCAGCCCACTCACTCCTCTACACAGCCCACTAAACCCACCTAACCCCCCTTGCGACCGATGTCTTCCGATCGAGATTGGAGGGTCCGAATCGGCCTTAAAACCCCCTAACCCTAGCAAATCTCCTATATATGGACACCTCCACGTCCAAAAATCGCATCCCTAGACCTAACCTACCCCTCCTCCCACCTCTCAGCCGCCAGTCACCTCCCTCCTCCTCAGGATCCGCATCAACCCAGCCCTTCGCAGCCAAGTGGCGCGTCGCCAGTGGCCGGCGCCGCCGCAACCGTCGGCCATGGCCAATCGGAGCCGGCCACGTCGCCCACTCCGCCTCGCAGCCACTCCCACGCGCCCTCCTTCCTCTCTCCACCGCACCAGGCTCGCAGGGCCCGGAGCAGGCCACACGGGCCCGGATCTCCGCCGCCGCATCGGGCCCGTGCGCCGCCCGCCTCTTCCTGCTCGCGCCCCGCCGCCGACCTCAATGACCCCACCGCCGGTGCTCCCGAGCCTCCCTGATTCCGTGCATGCCGCTCCGCCCGACCCCGCCGGCCGCCCCTCTCTGCTCCTCCGCTCCGGCGTCGTCGTCCGCTCAACCGCCAGGAGCAGCTCCGCCGCCCCGCCACCTCAAGCCCCTTGCCGGCCACCACCAGCCTCCGCCCCAGCTCGCCGGGCTGTGCCCCGCTCCTCCCCTCGTCGCGGATCTGGCCGCCCCGGGGCCAGATCCGCCTCGCCCGGCATCCTCCGGCCGTCCCCGCCTCGACTTTGGCCACCTCCGGAGCTCCACATCGCCGGAGTCCCTATCTGCACGCCTTCGTCCCCGGATCCGCAGATCCCGCAAACCAAACGCACCTCGCCCCGGCTCGGCCCGTCTCGGGATCTCCTCGTCCAGCTTTTTCCCCGGGGTCTAATTTTTGCTAAGTCCCTGAAAATCATCAATATGTTGCATTCTTTGACTGCTTGTAACTTTGCGCACGTAGATCCAAATTGAGCATATAATATGTCAAAATGTTCGTCTCTCTGTGCTCAATATGTTGCATTCTTCATGTTAGGATGCATATTGACATGTTAAACTCTGTTGCAAAAGTGCTAAGTAAGATAAACTACTGAAAACTGTTATAAATTGCTCATTTGTCATTTTCATATCTTTTTGTGTGATTTTCTTTTGAGCATCATATCAACATGTTTTAGGAGCACAATCATGTCATATTTGCAATGGTGTAGTTAGTTTTTTTATGATATGCCTTGTGGTGAGTGGAACAAGCTTGCAAAGTGGCCTACTCATTGTTTGCTATTTTCTGAGACTTGTTGAAAACTGTCAAGTCTGAAACGGTTATATTATGATGCCATGTTTACTTGATGCTACAGTCATATCCTTGCACATTTCGAGATGTCCAATGATCATGTCGTCAATTCCATGTTATGATCTATCCATCCATGCCCTTGGTTGCAATTATACGTTGTTGTTGCTGAAGGAACTATGCCCTAGAGGCAATAATAAAGTTGTTATTTCTATTTCCTTATATCATGATAATTGTTTATTATTCATGCTAGAATTGTATTAACCGGAAACTTAGTACATGTGTGAATACATAGACAAAACAGAGTGTCCCTAGTATGCCTCTACTAGACTAGCTCATTGATCAAAGATGGTTATGTTTCCTAACCATAGACATGAGTTGTCATTTGATCAACGGGATCACATCATTAGGAGAATGATGTGATGGACAAGACCCATCCGTTAGCTTAGCACTATGATCGTTTAGTTTTACTGCTATTGCTTTCTTCATGACTTATACATGTTCCTATGACTATGAGATTATGCAACTCCCGAATACCGTAGGAACACCTCATGTGCTATCAAACGTCACAACATAACTGGGTGATCATAAAGATGCTCTACAGGTGTCTCCGAAAGTGTTCGTGGTGTTGGCATAGATCAAGACTAGGATTTGTCACTCCGAGTGTCGGAGAGGTATCTCTGGGCCCTCTCGGTAATGCACATCATAATAAGCCTTGCAAGCAAAAGACTAATGAGTTTGTCATGAGATGATGTATTACGGAACGAGTAATGAGACTTGCCGGTAATGATATTGAACTAGGTATAGAGATACCGACGATCGAATCTCGGGCAAGTAACATACCAATGACAAGAAGAACAACGTATGTTGTTATGCGGTTTGACCGATAAAGATCTTCGTAGAATATGTACGAGCCAATATGAGCATCCAGGTTCCGCTATTGGTTATTGACCGGAGATGAGTCTCGGTCATGCCTACATAGTTCTCGAACCCGTAGGGTCCGCACGCTTAACGTTTGATGACGATCGGTATTATGAGTTTATGAGTTTTGATGTACCGAAGGAGTTCGGAGTCCCGGATGAGACCGGGGACATGACGAGGAGTCTCAAATGGTCGAGACATAAAGATCGATATATTGGATGACTATATTCGGACATCGGGAAGGTTCCGAGTGATTCGGGTATTTTTCGGAGTATATGGGCCTTATTGGGCCATACAGGAATAGTGGAGAAAGGCCAAAAGGAAGGAGGCGCGCGCCCCCCCTCTGGTCCGAATTAGACAAGGGGTGCAGCCCCTTTTTCCTTCTCCCTCTCCACCTCTTTCGTTCTCTCCTACTCCGGAAAGGAAAGGGGAATCCTACTAGGACTTGGGAGTCCTAGTAGGACTCCCCACACTTGGCGCGCCCCCTCTAGGGCCGGCCTCTCCCTTGCTCCGTTATATACGGCGGCAGGGGGCACCCTAGGACACACAAGTTGAATTGTTTTAGCCGTGTGCGGTGCCCTCTCCACAGAAACACACCTCGGTCATACCATTGCAGTGCTTAGGCGAAGCCCTGCGCCGGTAGATACATCATATCTGTCACCACGCCGTCGTGCTGGCGAAACTCTCCCGTGAAGCTCAACTGGATCAAGAGCTCGTGGGACGTCATCAAGCTGAACGTGTGCTGAACGCGGAGGTGCCGTACGTTCGGTGCTTGATCGGTTGGATCGCGAAGAAGTTCGACTACATCAACCGCGTCACTTGACGCTTCCGGTCCCGGTCTACGAGGGTACGTAGACACACTCTCCCCCTCGTTGCTATGCATCTAGTAGATAGATCTTGCATGATCATAGGAAAATTTTGAAAATACTACGTTCCCCAACAGTGGCATCATTAGCCAGGTCTATGCGTAGATGATATGCACGAGTAGAACACAATGAGTTGTGGGCGATACTAGTCATACTGCTTACCAGCATGTCATACTTTGCTTCGGCGGTATTGTGAGATGAAGCGGCCCGGACCGACATTACGCGTACGCTTACGCGAGACTGGTTTCACCGTTATGAGCACTCGTTTCTTAAAGGTGACTGGCGGGTGTCTGTCTCTCTCACTTTAGATGAATCTTTAGCTGAATCAAGTGTGGCTACGCCCGGTCCTTGTGAAGGTTAAAACAACACATACTTGACGAAACATCATTGTGGTTTTTGTATGCGTAGGTAAGAACGGTTCTTGCTAAGCCCGTAGCAGCCACGTAAAACTTGCAACAACAAAGTAGAGGACGTCTAACTTGTTTCTGTAGGGCATGTTGTGATGTGATATGGTCAAGACATGATGAGATATACGGTTTTGTATGATCATCATGTTTTGTAAAGTTATCGGCAACTGGCAGGAGCCATATGGTTGTCGCTTTATTGTATGAAATGCAATCGCCATGTAATTGCTTTACTTTATCACTAAGCGGTAGCGATAGTCGTAGAAGCAGTAGTTTGCGAGACGATAACGATGCTACGATGGAGATCAAGGTGTCGCGCCGGTGACGAAGGTGATCACGACGGTGCTTTGGAGATGGAGATCAAAAGCACAAGATGATGATGGCCATATCATGTCACATATTTTGATTGCATGTGATGTTTATCTTATTATGCTTCTTATTTTGCTTAGAACGACGGTAGCATTATAAGATGATCCCTTACAAAATTTCAAGGTACAAGTGTTCTCCCTGAGGATGCACCGTTGCGAATGTTCTTCGTGCCGAGACACCATGTGATAATCGGGTGTGATAAGCTCTACGTTCAAATACAACGGGTGTAAGCCAGTTTTGCACACGCATAATACTCGGGCTAAACTTGACGAGCCTAGCATATGCAGATATGGCCTCGGAACACTGGAGACCGAAAGGTCGAGCGTGAATCATATAGTAGATATGATCAACATAAGATGTTCACCATTGAAACTACTCCATCTCACGTGATGATCGGACATGGTTTAGTTGATTTGGATCACGTGATCATTTAGATGACTAAAGGGATGTCTATCAAAGCGGGAGTTCTTAAGTAATATGATTAAATTGAACTTTAATTTATCATGAACTTAGTCCTGGTAGTATTAGCATATCTATGTTGTAGATCAATAGCTCGCGATGTTGCTCCACGTTTATTTTTTATATGTTCCTAGAGAAAACTAAGTTGAAGGATGTTAGTAGCAATGATGCGGAATTGTTCCGTGATCCGAGGATTACCCTCATTGCTGCACAGAAGAATTATGTCCTTGATGCACCGCTAGGTGACAGACCTATTGCAGGAGCAGATGCAGACGTTATGAACGTTTTGACAAAAGCTCGGTATGATGACTACTTGATAGTTTAAGTGCACCATGCTTTACGGCTTAGAACCGGGACTTCAAAAATGTTTTGAATGCCACGGAACATATAAGATGTTCCAAGAGATGAAATTAGTATTTCATACTCATGCCCGTGTCGAGAGGTATGAGACCTCTGACAGTACTTTGCCTACAAGATGGAGGAGAATAGCTCAACCAGTGAGCATGTGCTCAGATTGTCTGGGTACTACAATTGCTTGAATCAAGTGGGAGTTAATCTTCCAGATAAGATAGTAATTGACAAAATCCTCTAGTCACTATCACCAAGTTAGTAGAACTTCGTGATGAACTATAATATGCAAGGGATGACGAAGGTAATTCCCGAGCTCTTCGCGATGCTGAAATCGGCGAAGGTAGAAATCAAGAAAGAGCATCAAGTGTTGATGGTTAATAAGACCACTTGTTTCAAATAAAGGGCAAATGGATAGAAGGGAAACTTCAAGAAGAATGACAAGCAAGTTGTCACTCCCATGAAGAAACCCAAAGCTAAAACTCAAGCCTGAAACTAAGTGCTTCTACTGAAAAGGAAATGGTCACTGGAAGTGGAACTGCCCTAGATACTTGGCGGATAAGAAGGATGGCAAAGTGAACAAAGGTATACTTTGATATACAGATTATTTGATGTGTACTTTACTAGTGTTCATAGCAAACCCTGGGTATTTCATACCGGTTCAGTTGCTAAAATTAGTAACTCGAAACGAGAATTGCAGAATGAACAAAGACTGGTTAAAGGTGAAGTGACGATGTGTGTTGGAAGTGGTTCCAAGATTGATATGATCATCATCGCACACTCCCTATACTTTCGGGATTAGTGTAAAACCGAAATAAATGTTATTTGGCATTTGCGTTGAGCATGAATATGATTTGATCATATTTGTTGCAATACAGTTATTCATTTAAAGTCATAGAATAATTGTTATTCTGTTTAGATGAATAAAACCTTCGATGGTCATACACCCAATGAAAATAGTTTGTTGGATCTCGATCGTGGTGATACACATATTCATAATATTGAAGCCAAAAGATGCAAGGTTAATAATGATAGTGCAACTTATTTGTGGCACTGCCGTTTAGGTCATAATGGTGTAAAGCGCATGAAGAAACTCCATAGTGATGGACTTTTGGAATCACTTGATTATGAATCACTTGGTGCTTGCGAACCATGCCTCATGGGCAAGATGACTAAAACTCCGTTCTCCGGAACAATGGAGCGAGCAACAGATTTGTTGGAGATCATACATACAGATGTATGTGGACCAATGAGTGTTGAAGCTCGCGGCGGGTATCGTTATTTTCTGACCTTCACTGATGATTTGAGAAGATATGGGTATATCTACATAATGAAGCACAAGTCTGAAACATTTGAAAAGTTCAAAGAATTTCAGAGTGAAGTGGAGAATCATCGTAACAAGAAAATAAGAGTTTCTATGATATGATCGTAGAGGTAAAATATTTGAGTTAGCGAGTTTGGCCTTCAGTAAAAACAATGTGAAATAGTTTCACTACTCATGCCACCTGGAACACCACAGTGTAATGGTGTGTCCGAACATCATAACCGTACTTTATTAGATATGGTGCGATCGATGATGTCTCTTACCGATCTACCACTATCGCTTTTGGGGTTAAGCATTAGAGACAGCTACATTCACGTTAAATAGGGCACCATCTAAATCCGTGGAGATGACACCGTATGAACTGTGGTTTGACGAGAAACCTAAGCTGTCATTTCTTTAAGTTTGGGACTGCGATGCTTATGCGAAAATGTTTCAACATGATAAGCTCGAACCCAAATCGGAAAAGTAAAATCTTCATAGGATACCCAAAAGAAACTGTTGGGTACACCTTCTATCACAGATCCAAAGGCAAGGTCTTTGTTGCTAAGAGTGGATCCTTTCCAGAGAAGGAGTTTCTCTCGAAAGAAGTGAGTGGGAGGAAAGTAGAACTTGATGAGGTAATTGTACCTTCTCCCGAATTGGAAAGTGGAACATCACAGAAACTAGTTCCAGTGATTCCTACACCAATTAGTGAGGAAGCTAATGATGATGATCATGAAACTTCAGATCAAGTTTCTGCTGAACTTCGTAGATCAACCAGAGTTCGTTCCGCATCAGAGTGGTACGGCAACCCGGTTCTGGAAGTCATGTTACTGGACCATGATGAACCTACGAACTATGAGGAAGCGATGATGAGCCCAGATTCCGCAAAATTGCTTGAGGCCATGAAATTTGAGATGGGATCCATGTATGAGAACAAAGTGTGGACTTTGGTTGACTTGCCCGATGATCGGCAAGCCATCGAAAATAAATGGATCTTCAAGAGGAAGACTGACGCTGACGGTAATATTACTGTTTACAAAGCTCGACTTGTTGTGAAAGTTTTTCAACAAGTTCAAGGAGTTGACTACGATGAGACTTTCTCACCCGTAGGGATGCTTAAGTCTGTCCGAATTATGTTAGCAATTGCCGCATTTTATGAAATCTGGCAAATGGAGAACAAAACTGCATTCTTTAATGGATTTATTAAAGAAGACTTGTATATGATGCAACCAGAAGGATTTGTCAATCCTAAAGGTGCTAACAAAATGTGCAAGCTCCAGCGATCCATCTATGGACTAGTGCAAGCATCTCGGAGTTGGAATATACGCTTTGATAAGTTGATCATAGCATATAGATTTATACAGACTTGCGGTGAAGCCTGTATTTACAAGAGGTGAGTGGGAGCACTACGACCTTTCTGATAAGTATATGTGAATGACATATTGTCGATCGGAAATGATGTAGAATTTTCTGGAAAGCATAAAGGAGTGTTTGAAAGGAGTTTTTCAAAGAAAGACCTTGGTGAAGCTGCTTACATATTGGGCATCAAGATCTATAGAGATAGATCAAGACGCTTGATAAGACTTTCGATGAGTAAATACCTTGATAAGATTTTGAAGTAGTTCAAAATGGATCAGTCAAAGAAGGAGTTCTTGCCTGACTTGTAAGGTGTGAAGTTGAGTAAGACTCAAAGCCAGGCCACGACAGAAAAATATAGAGAGAATGAAAGTCATTCCCTATGCCTCAGCCATAGGTTCTATAAAGTATGCCATGCTATGTACCAAACATGTTGTGTACCTTGCCATGAGTTTATCAAGGGGGTACAATAGTGATCCAGGAGTAGATCACTGTACAGCGGTCAAAATTATCCTTAGTAACTGGATGACTAAGGAAATGTTTCTCGATTATGGAGGTGATAAAGAGTTCATCGTAAAGGGTTACGCCGATGCAAGCTTTGACACTAAATCCAGATGACTCTAAGTATCAATCTGGATACGTATTGAAAGTGGGAGCAATTAGCTAGAGTGGCTCTATGCAGAGCATTGTAGACATAGAAATTTGCGAAATACATACGGATCTGAATGTGACATACCCGTTGACTAAACTTCTCTCACAAGCAAAACATGATCACACCTTATTACTCTTGGGTATTAATCACATAGCGATGTGAACTAGATTAATGACTCTAGTAAACCCTTTGGGTGTTGGTCACATAGCGATGTGAACTATGGGTGTTATTCACATAACGATGTGAACTATCGGTATTAAATCAGATGGCGATGTGAGCTAGATTATTGACTCTAGTGCAAGTGGGAGACTGAAGGAAATATGCCCTAGAGGCAATAATAAAGTTGTTATTTATATTTCCTTATATCATGATAATTGTTTATTATACATGCTAGAATTGTATTAACCGGAAACTTAGTACATGTGTGAATACATAGACAAAACAGAGTGTCCCTAGTATGCCTCTACTAGACTAGCTCATTGATCAAAGATGGATATGTTTCCTAACCATAGACATGAGTTGTCATTTGATCAATGGGATCACATCATTAGGAGAATGATGTGATGGACAAGACCCATCCGTTAGCTTAGCACTATGATCGTTTAGTTTTACTGCTATTGCTTTCTTCATGACTTATACATGTTCCTATGACTATGAGATTATGGAACTCCCGAATACCGTAGGAACACCTTGTGTGCTATCAAACGTCACAACGTAACTGGGTGATCATAAAGATGCTCTACAGGTGTCTCCGAAAGTGTTCTTGGTGTTGGCATAGATCAAGACTAGGATTTGTCACGCCGAGTGTCGGAGAGGTATCTCTGGGCCCTCTCGGTAATGCACATCATAATAAGCCTTGCAAGCAAAAGACTAATGAGTTAGTCACGAGATGATGTATTACGGAACGAGTAAAGAGACTTGCCGATAACGAGATTGAACTAGGTATAGATATACCGACGATCGAATCTCGGGCAAGTAACATACCAATGACAAAAGGAACAACGTATGTTATTATGCGGTTTGACCGATAAAGATCTTCGTAGAATATGTAGGAGCCAATATGAGCATCTAGGTTCCACTATTGGTTATTGACCGGAGATGAGTCTCGGTCATGTGTACATAGTTCTCGAACCCGTAGGGTCCGCACGCTTAAAGTTTGATGACGATCGGTATTATGAGTTTATGAGTTTTGATGTACCGAAGGAGTTCGGAGTCTCGGATGAGACCGGGGACATGACGAGGAGTCTCGAAATGGTCGAGACGTAAAGATCGATATATTGGATGACTATATTCGGACATCGGAAATGTTCCGAGTGATTCGGGTATTTTTCGGAGTATATGGGCCTTATTGGGCCATACGGGAATAGAGGAGAAAGGCCAAAAGGAAGGAGGCGCCCCCCCCCCCCCCCC
>LR738714.1:574056854-574162352 GCA_902687465.1 Secale cereale | reverse complement strand
CCCCCCCCGCCTCTTGTCCGAATTGGACAAGGGGTGCAGCCCCTTTTTCCTTCTCCCTCTCCACCTCTTTCGTTCTCTCCTACTCCGGAAAGGAAAGGGGAATCCTACTAGGACTTGGGAGTCCTAGTAGGAATCCCCACACTTGGCGCGCCCCCTCTAGGGCCGGCCTCTCCCTTGCTCCTTTATATATGGGGGCAGGGGGCACCCTAGGACACACAAGTTGAATTGTTTTAACCGTGTGCGGTGCCCCTCTCCACAGAAACACACCTCGGTCATACCGTTGCAGCGCTTAGGCGAAGCCCTGCGCCGGTAGATACATCATATCTGTCACCACGCCGTCGTGCTGGCGAAACTCTCCCGTGAAGCTCAACTGGATCAAGAGCTCGTGGGACGTCATCAAGCTGAACGTGTGCTGAACGCGGAGGTGCCATACATTCGGTGCTTGATCGGTTGGATCGCGAAGAAGTTCGACTACATCAACCGCGTCACTTGACGCTTCCGCTCCCGGTCTACGAGGGTACGTAGACACACTCTCCCCCTCGTTGCTATGCATCTAGTAGATAGATCTTGCGTGATTGTAGGAAAATTTTGAAAATACTACATTCGCCAATAGTTGCATGTCTCTTTCTTGCTCTCAAATTGCTTCAAATTACATCTGTCATCCTGTCAACAACATGTTCAATGTGGCAAAGCTCATTGTAATCAATCTATGCATCTTATGGAGTTGTGACAATGGAGTTATTTGGAGTATGCCATGCATACTAAATGTTCATGACATTTGCATGCTTAAATGAATTTCTATGCTTGCTGTTATATGCCTCCAAAGTCAGCCTCATGATGTTGTTGTTAGCATTCCCAGATTTTCACTAAGTCTGAAAATGGGCTATATCAAGTTTGCATCTTGTTTTGACAAATGCCATGGACCTATTGCTCCCATGTATATGCCATATTGTCTTCCTTGATCTCCATGTTGTCTTCTAGCATGCCATGCTTTTACTTGCTATGTTATTGTGTTGTAGCTTAATTATTTCTTGCCTCCAACATGTCAACATATTAACTCTGCTCATGTGTATGCCAGTTTTTCACCAAGTAATAATATGTGATATAAATTTTGCTTGTTGCCTTGATGATGTTGGATTACTCTTGATGCGTATGAACTTGATTCTTGATTATATTGGAAGCATGTGATATATACTTTGAGTCCATGCCATGCTTTTGCCTATCTTGGTCTTGTAGCATGTTGTTTTGATGCTTGTAAAATGCCTAGTTGCTGTTTTGGACATATTATGTTTTGAACTTGTTGCTTGTGTATGTGTTGAACCGTTGCTCTGTTTTGAGCATGCTCTATATGAAACTTGCTTAGTTTTGCAAGTAGATGCATCATGTCATGTTACACTCATGTTTTGAGAGTGTTTGTATTATGTTTGAATGCATTTTGCATCAATGTCGTGCTTAACTTGTTTTGCTCATATCTTCTAGGTCGTAACTCCGAATTAAATGAACTTTATATGTAACTTGACAAGAAAATCGTGTAGATCATCATGGTGCATCTTAAATCATTGTTTAAGAACTCTAACTTAAGGTTTGTTCAGATCTGGACAAATTTCGAAATTTGCATATGATGACTTACCGAAATATGTATACATTGTTTCCGGCCTCATTTAAGCTTGTTTGGTTGTGTTGGTGTTGTATGCATCATTTCTTGCTATGAGTAGTATTATGTAGCCTTGTCATGCATCATACTTGGTGCATCATGTCTTGTTTATGTGTTGTGTGTTTACCATGTTGTTTTCTTCTTCTCGTTAGTTCCTGTTTCGCTGCGATCGTGAGGATTCGTTCGACTATGCTTGGTTCATCTACATGGCTTCGTAGTCTTCATGGACTCGATATTCTTACTAACGGAATCCGAGGCAAGATGTCTGTCACCTTGGATCTCATTACTATCATTGATATGCTAGTTATCTCGATGATATAGCTATATGTTGCGCTACATATCTATTTGTTTGTCAGCCTCTCATTGTTGCCATGAAACCTCTAACCTTTGACACCATCCCAGCAAACCGTTGAATGGCTATGTTACCACTTGCTCAGCCCCTCTTATAGCGTTGTTAGTTGCAGATGAAGATGAAGATTGCTACATGTCAGAACTTGGATATTTTTGGGAATATCACAATACCTTACTTAAACTAATGCACCTATATACTTGGCAATGGATGGAAGGCTTGGCCTTTTGCTCGGTGTTTTTTTCCACTCATGTCACCTTAAGAACCGATAAACCAGTGTTATGTTCCTTGAGTTTGCGTTCCTAACACGGTTGGGGGTTCTGGTATCCCCTTGACAGTTCGCTTTGAATAAAACTCCTTCAGCAAGGCCCAACATTGGTTTTACCATTTTCCCAACATAATAATGAACATAATTAAAATTGACGCATAGGGAGTTAGCGCTACCCGATGTTCGTACCACATGTTACAAGGGGGCCAGTGCTGATGGTGTTGGTCCCAAACTAGAGCCACTTGCGGTGCCAACCAGTTATCTGGGGTCTTCGGTTGATGTACGTAGTGCTCATCCGGACGTGGCCTGAGACGAGATCCATGTGGCTACTATCAGGGTGTCGGCACGCCGGCAGGTTATGCTGGACTTGTTTTACCATTGTCGAAATGTCTTGTGCATCGGGATAACGAGTCTGATCGGGTTGTCCCTAAGATAAGAGGTTTTACCTCTGCTGATCGTGAGAGCTTGTGATGGGCTAAGTTGGGACACCCCTGCAAGGTTATGAACTTTCGAAAGTCATGCCCACGGTTATGTGGCAGATTGGAATTTGTTAATATCCGATTGTAGAGAACTTAACAGAGGATCCGAAATAAAATAGACCAACCGCGTGAGTAACCGTGACCGTCTCTTTTCAAATTGAGAAGAGAACACAATGGGGTTATTGTAGGATCGAAAGTATGTCTAGAGGGGGGTGATTAGACTACTTGTAAATATAAAAATTCTGCCTTTTGATCATGAACAGTTTTTGGCAGATTCTCAATTATGATCAAGTCAAGTATCACCCAACACATGCAATTCTAGAGTATAAGCAGCGGAAAGTAAATTGCACATGTAGTAAAGGGAGGTGGAGAAGAGCAAACGCAATTTGGAGACGCGGTGATTTTTCCCGTGGTTCCGATAGGTGGTGCTATCGTACATCCACGTTGATGGAGACTTCAACCCACGGAGGGTAACGGCTGCGCGAGTCCACGGAGGGCTCCACCCACGAAGGGTCCACGAAGAAGCAACCTTGTCTATTCCATCATGGCCTACGCCCACGGAGGGCTAGCCTTACTCGGGGTAGATCTCTGCAAAAGGTGACTCTGACCTGTTCTGGATGTCACTGGCATCTGACATGGCTGACAACCTGTGAATAGATAAGGTATAGGCAGAGTAGAAGAGTTATCACAAACTGCAGAAGTTTTTGCAAACAAAATGAGTTCAAATCTTAGTTTTAAGTTTTCACAGAATACATTTCGGTCAGACCGATTTTCAGTTTCGGTGAATCCGAAGTGTATAACAGAAACTTAAACACACCACTTTCGGTTGGACCGAAATGGGTTTCGGTCCTGCCGATACACTAGGGTTTCACTAAAACTATACTTCGGTCACACCGATTTGCACAACTCAGTTAGACCGAAAGTGCAGTGCAATGGCCAGAGGCCGAATCGGTCACACCAAAAATTTAAAACCGGTTTCACCGAGATGTGTTCCGTGGAAACCTAACCCTAAGAATTTTACTCGAAACTAGAACCGATCTGGTGGAGAAGAAGTTTTCAATCGTGGCCAGATATAGAGCAAACCAAACATGCAATGAATCGGATGGGGAGCACGAGAGGGATCGAGACTCACCCTAACTTGGTGGAGTCCCTCTACAGCGGCAACGGCTCGGAGGAGAAGTCCGTTGACGGCGGCGGAGACCTGCGGCGAGGGCGCACAGGCGACGACGGCGACGATCCGGAGATCAGGGCGACGGCAGCAGGGGACGTGAGAGCGAAAACGTTTGAAGGAATAATCAACGTGCGCTGCCCTCAGTATTTATATCCCCTTGCTGTCGGTGGGACCGAGTTGAAAAACTCGGTGACACCGAAATGGATAACTGCTATGCAGTTACGCATATCGGTCACGCCGAGATTTAGAACTCGGTTTCACCGAGATGAAACCTAGATCAGTCTAAGTGCTTTCGGTTTGACCGAGTGGGAGAAAGTTGGTCTGACCGAAATTTACTTAGAAGGTTTTGGAAGTTAGCCCTTGACGGATCGGTGGCTCCGAGTGCTCCTCACTCGGAGGGTCCGAAAATGACTTGTTCAAAGTTTGTGATATAAGCATGAATAGAATTTGAGACAAGAAAGCATAGATAGCTAGGGGAGGTACTTAGGCATTCTTGTCCATCCATTTGGCCAGAAAAATCAACTACCAAAACAACAAATGGATGTCCTCGAATGGATAAAATCATGCATTCAACATGCTCACACAATAAGATAGCAAATGAAATATGTGTCAAACATGCACAACCAAAACTCTAGCTACTAGCACACAATTTGTCGATGACTAGGTCATCTATATATGAGTATTTTGACTTAGGAGCCAAATGAGAACATTTGATCATAGGTCATACTCATCGTTTAAGCACAAGTGGGGTTACCACTTTTACATAAAGCATTGATGTGTTCACATCATTTGAAGATGCTTTAGCTCAATTTTTAGAGCAAAGCTCCCCCTAGATGTGAGAACCCCTTTTAAAGGGTCAAACTAACCTTGGGTTGTCGTAGAAGACTTCATGTAGATGTTGAAGATGTGGATGCTCAATGTTGATGTAGATCATCAAGAGTTGGGAGCTATCCTTTTGGATTAGGGCACTTTCAATACCTACATGGGTTAGTCCCACAAGGAACAAACAAGGATATCCATAGACATAGAATGAAGTTCACAATAGATGATGTCCATGGAAGCAATGATTACCTTGTCCCTTGACTTACCAACAAGAGGGTTTGTGACTCCATGAACTAGTGCATGATGTGGAAGTTGATTGCACAAGTTCTTGCCAAAAATTATGTGAGTGAAGTATGTTGGCGGAGTCACCCTCAAGAACCTTCTAGTTCTTCTTCTTCGGGATCCACATCATCTTGATGGGAATCCTTGGGGTTGTAGTTGAGCTTGACGAAGTAGAACTTGATGTGTCCTTGGGAACCCACTTGACCATGGCTTGAGGTGCTTCAATGAATGCATCAATCTCCTCTTGAAGCTTTTCCTTGGCTTTTAGCTTGTGGTCTTGTGGTGGAAGGTCATCTTGAGCTTGTTCCACATTGGAAGAAGTAGGATCATACTTCTCCTTTTGAGAAACAAACTGTGGAGTAGGGTATTGACCTTCTTCCCACTCAACACCTTCGGCGTTGAACTTTCGCTCAAAACCAATTCCTTGATTCTTCCGGTGCCTTCCTTGCTTGCGAACAATTTCCTCAAAGTTCTTGCTTCCGGCAAGACTCTTGTAGACACCTTTCTCTATGATCCCTTTTAGTAAACTATTCTCTTGCTCAAGTGTAACTTGGCTTGAAACATTGTTAGTGGAATCAAGAGAACTACTAGAAGCAACAACATTAGATTTAACATGGTTATTGTTACTACTAGAGGAAGAATTTTTCTTATGCTTGTCATGCTTAGTCTTAATAGATGGCAAGAAATTAGACAAGAGAAGTCGTTTGGCAAGATATGAAGAACTCTTCTTTCGAAGATCGTCATTGATCGCTTTTAGAAACTCATGTTCTTGCTCTAGAGTGAGCTTCTCGAAGCGTAGCTTCTCATGAGATCTTAGGAGCTCTCTATGATCTTCTTGAGTTGTTTCATGTGCTAACTTAAGAGTGTTTAGTTCTTTAGTTAGACGCTCAATCTCCTTCATAGCATTGTCATTCGACTCTTCTCGACTATAAAGACTACTAGCATTTTCATCGTTACTAAGCTCACTAGATTTATCATGCAAGAGCTCATCTTCACCAAGCAAGTTATCCTCATCACTATTGAAGTCAATGAATTCAGGGTGTGTTACCTTGGGGCCTTTAGCCATGAAGCATCTTCCAATTCCCTCATTTGGTGAATCAAATAAGTCGTAGGAGTTGGAGTTGGAGGATACGAGTGCAAGACCGGCAACACCTTCATCTTGACTGTAGTCGGAGTCGGAGTGATAGCTTCCATCGGATTGATTGTCGGAGTCGGAGCCGGAGACCCATTCACCTACATGAGCTTGATGTCTTCTTCTTGTGTAGCTCCTTGATGACTTGTCTCTCCTCTCCGAATCCTTGCTTCTCCGAGAGGGTCTTCGTTCATAACGATCATCTCTACTCCTTCTCTCTTTCCGAGGTGACTCATCTCTTGATCTTCTTCTTGGAGATTCTTCTCTTCTCTTGTGGGGAGCCGTACACTCATTTGAGTAGTGTCCGGGTCTTCCACAATTGTAGCAGTTTCGATCACGACTAGAAGATCTCTTTTCATCATATGATCTAGACTTTGAGCTTCTCTCTTTGCCTCTATTCTTGTAGAATTTGTTGAAGTTCTTAACCATTAGGCTTATCTCCTCATTGGAAATTAACTTGTCACTTGAGGTTGTGGGAGCATCACTTGTAGCTTTGTAAGCACCGCTTGACTTGTTGTGAAGCTCTTCCTTATCCTTAAGTGTCATCTCATGAGCAACAATTCTTCCAATGACTTCAGTTGGCTTGAGAGTCTTGTAGTTTGGCATCATTTGGATCAAAGTGCACACGGTGTCATACTTTCCATCCAAAGCTCTGAGAATCTTCTTAATGATGAATCGGTCGGTCATTTCTTCGCTTCCTAAGCCAGCAATCTCATTTGTGATGAGAGCAAGCCTAGAGTACATTTCAGCGACTCCTTCACCATCCTTCATCTTGAACTTGTCAAGTTGACCTTGAAGAATATCTAGCTTTGATTCCTTCACAGACTCGGTACCTTCGTGCATTTCAACCAAAGTATCCAAATCTCTTTAGCATTCTCAAGACGGCTGATTTTGTTGAACTCCTCGGGACACAAAGCATTGAAGAGAATGTCACAAGCTTGAGCATTGTTTTGCAACATCCGCAACTCTTCCGGTGTAGCTTCGCGATCTGGAACTTTTCCTTCCTCGAAGAATTCACCTTGCATGCCAACACAAATAATGCCCCATGCGGCTGGGTTATGACCAAGAATATGCATTTTCATTTTATGCTTCCAACTAGCAAAATTTGTACCATCAAAGTAAGGACCTCTACGATAATTACCCTCACTAGACGCCATACTCTCCTAGGTTGTGAAACCAAGCTTATGGAGTCCAATGCAATGGAAACCAAACAATGGAGACCAAAGCTCTGATACCACTTGTAGGATCGAAAGTATGTCTAGAGGGGGGGTGATTAGACTACTTGTAAATATAAAAATTCTGCCTTTTGATCATGAACACTTTTTGGCAGATTCTCAATTATGATCAAGTCAAGTATCACCCAACACATGCAATTCTAGAGTATAAGCAGCGGAAAGTAAATTGCACATGTAGTAAAGGGAGGTGGAGAAGAGCAAACGCAATTTGGAGACGCGGTGATTTTTCCCGTGGTTCCGATAGGTGGTGCTATCGTACATCCACGTTGATGGAGACTTCAACCCACGGAGGGTAACGGCTGCGCGAGTCCACGGAGGGCTCCACCCACGAAGGGTCCACGAAGAAGCAACCTTGTCTATTCCATCATGGCCTACTCCCACGGAGGGCTAGCCTTACTCGGGGTAGATCTTCACGAAGTAGGCGATCTCCTTGCCCTTACAAACTTCTTGGTTCAACTCCACATCTCGATGACGGAGGCTCCCAAGCGACACCTAACCAATCTAGGAGGCACCACCCTCCAAAAGGTAATAGATGTTGTAGATGATGATGAACTCCTTGCTCTTGTGCTTCAAATGATAATATCCCCAACACTCAACTCTCCTCACTGATATGGCTGTGGTGGAAGAAAGGATTGAGTGGAAAGCAACTTGGGAAGGTTAGAAATCAAGTTTCATATGGTAGGAATGGAGCAACTTGATCTCAACACAAGGGTAGGTGGTTCTCTTCTCAGAAAGTGTAAGGTAGGAGTGGTAGTTCTTTCTGATGGCTCTCTCCACGAATGAAGAGGGGGTGGAGGGGTATATATAGCCTCCACACAAAATCCAACCGTTACACACATAGTTGAGCAATCTCGGTGAGACCGAAGTGGAAACTCGGTCAGACCGAAAGTTCAAATATAGTGAACGTTGGGGTTTTCGGTGGGACCGAAAATACCATCTCGGTTTGTCCGATTTGAGTCAAGACAGGAACTTGCCAGTTTCGGTGAGACCGAAATCATCAACTCGGTTATTCCGAAATGATGTCAAACGGTTACAGAAGCTTGGCAGCCCGTATTTCGGTGAGACCGATCTCAAACTCGGATTGACCGATTTTTCTAGGGTTTGGCTTATGGCTGAGGTGGTTCATCTCGGTGGGACTGAGTTTGGAAAATCGGTTGGTCCGAGATTACTTATGAGTGTGTATTGTAGTGAAAGTTGCTGATAGTTGAAGGAGATATATCACTAAGCACTTGAGCAACCAGATCATCAACACAACCTCATCCCCTTTTAATAGTATTGGCTTTTCCTATGGACTCAATGTGATCTTGGATCACTAAACCAAAAATGGAGTCTTGAGCTTTTGCCAATGCTTGCCTTAGCATTTTGAGGGGTCCACTTCTTCAGTCATTGCCATACCCATATCACTGAACTTCTCTGAAATGATTCTCAAGTAGCTATTAGTTCAATGATATATATGTTGTTATTAATTGCCAAAACCACCCGGGGATTAGTTGCACTTTCAGTTATGTTTGACCCGTGGGTAGTTCAGGATCACTTAGTGATCATTACTAGTTGCGACCGTTGGTGTAGATGCTCATCTTATTCTTGTACTCGTAAGCTAGGAACCATACAATGCTTAGCCGCTATTGCAACCTCACCACTTATCCTTTCCATACCCATTAAGCTTTGCTAGTCTTGATACCCATGCTTACGGGATTGTTGAGTCCTCGTGGCTCACAGATACTACGACAACAATTGCAGCTGCAGGATTCCGATGACTTGACGTGAGGGCGATGTTTACTTGTGTTGGAGTTATTTCTTCTTCTTCTTAGTCGATCTTGGGATAGGTTCCTGGTTGGCATCCTGGAATAGCAGGATGGATGTCGTTGTGCTTTCCATGTGTTTTCATCTGTAGTCGGATATCTTGTGTATGATGTGTTGTATTCATGTGGCAATTGTATGACTTGTATGTTTCCCCATCTATTTATGTAGTGGTTGGATGTAATGATATCCATCTTGCTAAGTGCCCGAAATGCGTGCCCCAATCACGAAGATATCACGTGATTGGGATATAATCACATCTTGGGCGTCACAGCTTGCTCTGGGTCGTCATCGTCTTCGGTGGCGGTGTTACTCTCCTTTCCTTTACGGGATCGAGATCGGCGCTTCTGACGCCGGCGTTTGGGAGATTCATTGGCATGCTTATCATGTTCTGGATTATTATCACCGTCGCCTTCCTCCTGGTTGGGTGTATCCACCATGTATACATCGTATGTAGAAGTAGTCGTCCATCGCCCGGTTGTGGGCGGGTTTGCACTTAGATCGGCTTCGCATCGTTGTCCATCCCATCGATGTGTTCAGAAGCGTAATCTAATAGATCGGTTAAATCCTCGACTGTGGCTACCAAGTGGGTGGTGGGTGGGAAGCAAAATTCCATGTCCTCAGCCCCAAGTTTGAACTAGGCATAGTTCGGCTGGAATTCTCTGCTAGAGAGAGATATTTTAGTAAGTCCAGCGCGTCGTCTAAGGGCGAGTGTTGGACGTGTGTTCGGACATCTGCGGGGCTGAGTTCGGTGACATCCGCTCGGTCGAGCCCAATGGACGCAGATCCCGAAAGTTTGTAATTCATAATCGGAGATGAGTTCGGAGTTCCGGCGACGGAGGGAATCCCTCTCAAGGTTGAGTCTGTGTGCAGCTCAAGCGCCGCTAAGTCTGCGGTCTCCGTGGCGGTGTTGATCTTCCCGTCCTCGGATGAAGCGGTCTGCTTCGGATCTAAGGCCAGAGCTACTGCAGGTGTTGTCCCCTGGACGGGGTCCGATGACAGATCTAAATTGTGTTCATCGTGGTGGCAGGGAGCAACTGCCATGGGTGCGAATCTGTCGAAGATAAAATCTCCGCGAACATCAGCAATGTAGTTTAGGCTTCCAAATCTGATCTGATGACCAGGGGCGTAGCTATCAACCTGCTCTAGGTGGCCTTCAGTGTTGGCACGAAACACGAAGCCACCGAACACAAAAAGCTGGTCGGGGATAAATATTCCCTCGGCGGTGGCGCCGCCTTGATGACGAAGCGAGCCATTAATCCTTCAGTCAACGACACAGTGGAACTCTCAATGAAAGCACCAATGTCGGTGTCAAAACCGGCAGATCTCGGGTAGGGGGGTCCCGAACTATGCGTCTGAATATCGATGGTAACAGGAGACTGGGGACACGATGTTTACCCAGGTTTGGGCCCTCTCGATCGAGGTAATACCCTACTTCCTGCTTGATTGACCTGGATTAGTATGGGGTTACCAGAGTTGATCTACCTCGAGATCGTAATGGCTAAAACCCTAGAGGTCTAGCCTGTGGTATGGTTATTGTTCTTTTCTCGACGAACTAAACCCTCCAGTTTATATATGCACCGGAGGGACCTAGGGTTTGTACATAACCATCTTGCAGAGGAAGGAAAGTATTACACCCGGACTCTAAACTTGCTATTTTACACATATGGGAGTCCTATCCGGATACGGGAGATAGTCTTCATCAATAATCTTCACGGCCCACCAGTTCGGCCCATAACGAGCGATCCGGCCACCTGAGGACCCCTTAATCCAGGACTCCCTCAGTGGCACCTCTCCCAATTCAGGACAAGATTAGTTTGTTCACATCTCTGCAAAACTCGATCAAGGTTGCTTAAGCAATCATCAAAATACTTTTCGTAGATGAAAAAATCGTCCATAAAAACCTCAACAATCTTTTCACAAAAATTAGAGAATATAGCTATCATACGTCTTTGAAAGGTAGAATGTGCATTACATAACCCAAAAGGCATACGTCTATAGACATAAGTTCCAAAATGACAAGTAAAGGTGGTTTTCTCTTGATCAGGGTGTTAAACAGGTATTTGAGAGAAACGAGAATATCCATCACGAAAACAAAAGTGTGTGTGCTTACATAGTCTTTCTAGGATTTGATCGGTGAAAGGTAGAGGGTAATGATCTTTTCTAGTTGCTTTGTTTAATTTTCTGAAATCAATTACCATTCTATAGCCAGTGACAATTCTTTGTGGAATAAGCTCATTTTTATCATTGGGAACAACAGTAATACCTCCCTTCTTAGGGACACAATGAACGGGACTTACCCATCAACTATCAGCTATAGGATAGATTATACATGCATCCAGAAGCTTTAATATTTCAATTCTTACCGCTTCTGTCATCTTTGGATTTAAACGACGTTGGTGATCAACAACTGGTTTAGTATGAGGTTCCATATTAATCTTGTGCTGACATTCAGTGGGACTAATGCCCTTAAGATCATCAAGGGTATATCCAATAGCAGCCCGGTGCTTCGTCAGAATTTTCAATAATATTTCTTCTTCGTGATCTGAAAGGTTAGCACTAATAATAATAGGATATATCTTTTTCTCATCAAGATAAGTATATTTCAAAGTGTCGGGCAATTTTTTTAGTTCAAACATAGGATCAACTTTAGGTGGAGGAGGACCTCCTAGAGTTTCAACAGACAAATTGTGCTTAAGAAGAGGTTGTTCTTCAAAGAAAATTCTATCTATTTCATTTATTTCATGCATGTGCATGTCATTTTGGTGGTCTAGCAAATATTGTTCTAGTGGATCAGTGGGAGGCACAGCAATAGAGGCAAGACCAACTATTTCGTCTTTACTAGGCAATTCTTTCTTATGAGGTTTTCTATTAAACTTGGAAAAATTAAACTCATGAAACTCATCACCAAAGCTAACATCGACAATTTGTTTATGGAAATCTATAGTAGCATTGACAGTGTTCAAGAAAGGTCTACTAAAGATAATGGGGAACCAAGAACTAGCAAATCAGTAGGATATTTTGTTTTCCCGCACAAGACTTCAACATCTCTAACAATCCCAAGTGGTGTGATGGTGTCCCTATTAGCAAGTTTAATAGTAGCATCTATGTCTTCTATTTCAGTGGGTGTTATGTCATTCATAATTTCTTGATAGCACTTATGCTAGCACCTATATCACATAAACCATGATAACAATGATCTCCTATTTCAACTGAGACAGCGGGCATGCCAACAACGAGTCTATGTTTATCTTTCCCATCGGGTTTGGCAATTCTAGCAGCTTCACCAATGAAGTAAATAACATGCCCATCAATATTATCAACCAATAGATCCTTTACCATAGCAACACTAGGTTCTACCTTAATCTGCTCAGGAGGTTTAGGTGCTTTAATATTACTTTTGTGAACCACAGTTGAAACCTTAGCATGTTCCTTTATCCTAACATTAAAATGTGCTTTTTCAATATAAGTCGTAGGAACAACTGGATCAACATTATAAATAATAGTTTCCTCTTTATCTATTACTAGTTCTTTAATTTCTTCTTTAATAGGGGGTGATATTTAAACCACTTTTCCTTAGGGAGATCAACATGAGCAGCAAAATATTCAACAAAAGAGGCTACTATCTCAGAGTCAAGTCCATATTTAGTGCTAAACTTTTGAAAAGCATCGGTATTCATAAAAGATTTAACACAATCAAACTCAAGCTTAATACTTGGCTCTTTACCTTCGTCGAGTTCCTAATCTTCGGAGTTGCATTTAATTCTTTCTAAGAGATCCCACTTGAATTCAATAGTCTTCTTCATAAAAGAACCAGTACAAGAACTATCGAGCATGGATTGACCATTACGAGAAAGCCGAGCATAAAAGTTCTGAATAATAATTTCTCTCAGGTGCTCATGATTGGGGCATGAATATAACATTGACTTAAGCCTGCCCCAAGCTAGAGTGATACTTTCTCCTTCATGCGGCCAAAAATTATATATGTAATTCCGATCACGATGAACTAGATGCCTAGGATATATTTTTGGTGAAATTCGAATTTCAATCGATTCCAGTTCCAAGATACAATATCATCCCACAACATATACCATGTCAATGCCTTTCCCTTCAAAGATAAAGGGAAAACATTCTTCTTAGCTTCATCTCCGGGTAAACCTGCAAGCTTAAATAATCCACAAATTTCATCCACATATATCAAGTGCATATCAGGATGTTCAGTTCCATCTCTTGCATAAGGATTAGCTAGCAGTTGCTCTATCATACCCGAAGGAATTTCATATTCAATATTTTCAGTAGGTGTAGTAGGTTGAGGGGCAATTAATGGTGCTTCCATTCAAAGTGAAGATACCCCGAACCAACCCCTCAAAGGATTGTTCTCCATAGTAACACGTAACAATAGATTTCAGCACATAGTAAAAAAAATTCGTTACCAATTTTCACTTACCAAGAGCGCTTCACTCCCCGGCAACGGCGCCAGAAAAGAGTGTTAATGACCCACAAGTATAGGGGATCAATCGTAGTCCTTTCTATAAGTAAGAGTGTCGAACCCAGCGAGGAGCAGAAGGAAATGACAAGTGGTTTTCAGCAAGGTAATGTCCGCAAGCACTGAAATTGTCGGTAACAGATAGTTTGATAGCAAGATAATTTGTAACAAGCAATTAACGGTAACGGTAAATAGTATGCAGCAAGGCAACACAATCCTTTTGTGGCAAAGGACAGGCCAAGATGGTTTCTTATAATGAGCAAAGAGCTCTTGAGGAGACACGGGAATTTCATCCAGTCACTTTCACCAAGCTGGTTCGATTTGTGTTCACTACTTTGATAATTTGATATGTGGGTGGATCAGTGTTTAGGTGTTGTTCTTACTTGAACATACCTCCTTCTTATGATTAACTTCCTCTCAAGCATCTGCAACTACGAGAAAAGTATTAAGATAAAATCTAACCATAGCATTAAACATTTGGATCCAACTTTGCCCCTTATGAAGCAGCGCATAAACTATGGTTTAAGCTTCTGTCACTCTAGCAACCCATCATCTAATAACTAGCAACCCATCATCTAATAACTACTCCACAATGCATTTACTTAGCCCAAATATGGTGAAATGTCATGTAGTCGACGTTTACATGACACCACTAAGGGAATCACAATATACATATCATCAAAATATCGAACACATATCAATTTCACATGATTGCTTGCAACAAGATTTCTCCCGTGACCTCAAGAACAGAAGTGACTACTCGCAAATGATAAACATGCTCAAGATCAGAGGGATATTAATATCATAATGTATCTGAACATATAATCTTCCACCAAATAAACCATATAGTAATCAACTACAAAATGTAATCAACACTACTAGTCACCCACAGGTACCAATCTGAGGTTCCGGTACAAAGATGGAACACAAGAGATGAACTAGGGTTTGAGAGTAGATGGTTTGGTTGAAGATGTTGACAAAGATTGGCCTCCCAAAGATGAGAGGGTTGTTGGTAATGACGATGACGATGATTTCCGGTACAAAGAAGTTCCCCCGGAGAAATCGCTCCGCCGGAGGGCAAAAGTGTTCCTGCCCAAGTTTCCCCTCGAGACGACGGCGCTCCCTCCCGAAAGTCATCTCCTCTTTTTTTTTCTAGGTCTAAATGACTTATATACTAGAAGAGGGGCACCGAACATGGGCCGAGGAGGGCACAGCCCACCAGGGCGCGCCTGGGGCCCTAGCGCGCCAAGGTGGGTTGTGCCCAACTGGTGGGCCCCCTTGATACGTCCAACGTATCTATAATTTTTAATTGTTCCATGCTATTATATTATCCATATAGGATGTTTTATATGCATTTATATGCTATTTTATATGATTTTTAGGACTAACCTATTAACCCAGAGCCTAGTGTCAGTTTCTGTTTTTTCCTTGTTTTTGAGTTTTACAGAAAAGGATTATCAAATAGAGTCCAATTGACGTGTCAATTTTTGATGATTTTTTATGGACCAAAAGAAGCCCCCGGAGTAAAAGAGTTGGGCCAGGAGAGTCACGGGCTTCCCACGAGTGTGGGGGGCGCGCCCACTATCTCGTGGACAGCCCGGAGACCCCCTGACTTTTACACTATGCCAAAAAATCCTATAAATACAGAAACCTCCGGAAAATAACCTAGATCGGGAGTTCCGCCGCCGAAAGCCTCTATTGCCACCAAATTCCAATCTAGACCCTGTTCCGGCACCCTACCGGAGGGGGAATCCCTCTCCGGTGGGCATCTTCATCATCCCGGCGCTCTCCATGACGAGGAGGGATTAGTTCACCCTCGGGGCTGAGGGTATGTATCAGTAGCTATGTCTTTGATCTCTCTCTCTCGTGTTCTTGAGATGGCACGATCTTGATGTATCGCGATCTTTGCTATTATAGTTGGATCTTATGATGCTTCTCCCCCTCTACTCTCTTGTGATGAATTGAGTTTTCCCTTTGAAGTTATCTTATCGGATTGACTCTTTAAGGATTTGAGAACACTTGATGTATGTCTTGCATGTGCTTATCTGTGGTGACAATAGGATATCAAGTGATCCACTTGATTAATGTTTTGGTGATCAACTTGCGGGTTCCGTGACCTTGGGAATCTATGCATAGGGGTTGGCACACATTTTCGTCTTGACTCTCCGGAAGAAACTTTGGGGCACTCTTTGAAGTTCTTTGTGTTGGTTGAATAGATGAATCTGAGATTGTGTGATGCATATCGTATAATCATACACATTGATACTTGAGGTGACAATGGAGTATCTAGGTGACACTAGGGTTTTGGTTGATTTTTGTCTTAAGGTGTTATTCTAGTACGAACTCTATGATAGATCGAATGAAAAGAATAGCTTCGTGTTATTTTACTACGGACTCTTGAATAGATCGATCAGAAATAATAACTTTGAGGTGGTTTCATACCCTACAATAATCTCTTCGTTTGTTCTCCGCTATTAGTGACTTTGGAGTGACTCTTCGTTGCATGTTGAGGGATAGTTATTTGATCCAGTTATGTTATTATTGTTGAGAGAACTTCAACTAGTGAAAGTATAAACCCTAGGCCTTGTTTCCTACCATTGCAACACCGTTTATCCACACGTTTACCACTTGCTACCTTGTTGTTTTTATATTTTCTTGTTACAAAAACCTATATGTACCATCCATATTGCACTTGTATCACCATCTCTTCACCGAACTAGTGCATCTATACAATTTACCGGTGTACTGGGTGTGTTGGGGACACAAGAGACTCTTTGTCATTTGGTTGCAGGGTTGCTTGAGAGAGACCATCTTCATCCTACGCCTTCCATGGATTGATAAACCTTAGGTCATTCCAGTTGAGGGAAATTTGCTACTGTCCTACCAACCTCTGCACTTGGAGGCCCAACAACGTCTACAAGAAGAAGGTTGCGTTGTAGACATCAAGCTCTTTTCTGGCGCTGTTGCCGGGGAGGTTAGTGCTTGAAGGTATATCAATAGATCTTGCAATCGAATCTTTTAGTTTCTTGTTTTATCACTAGTTTAGTTTATAAAAGAAAACTACAAAAAATGGAATTGAGGTTACCTCATATGCTTCATCTTTTTAATATCTTTCGTGAAAATGATGGAAAGGAAAATTGTGCTCAAGTACTAGAAGAAGTATTACATAGAATGCTTGGCGTAACATATGTGCATGATGAGCATGATTGCAATGTTGTTAGTATGAATTCATTGAATACCCATGATGCTAATGATATGCAAAGCCACAAGCTTGGGGATTCTATGTTTGATGAAAATGATATTTTTTGTCCCCAAAGTTTTGATGAGCAAATTTATTATGATGAAAGCATGCCTCCTATTTATGATGATTATATTGATGAAAGTGGATTTGGAGAGGCCATGACTTTATTTAGTGATGAATCCACTATTTCGGAAGAGGTTCCAATTGATTATGAGAACAAAGTTGCTATCTATGATGATTATTGTGATGACTTGTATGCTATTAAGAATAATAATAACCGTGAAACTTGTCATCATGATTTTAGTTTTCAATTGGATTATGCTTCACATGATAGTTATTTTGTTGATTTTGCTCCCACTACTATTGATGAGAATAAATTTGCTTGTGTGGGGAGTAGTAAAATTTCTATGCAAGTAGATCATGAAAATAATGCTTTATGTGCTAGTTATATTGTTGAATTCATTCATGATGCTACTGAAAATTATTATGAGAGAAGATCATATCCTTGTAGGAATTGCAGTAATATCAAGTTTCCTCTCTATGTGCTTAAAGTTTTGAAGTTATGCTTGTTTTGCCTTCCTATGCTAGTTGATTATTGTTCCCATAAGTTGTTTGCTCCCAAAATCCCTATGCATAGGAAGTGGGTTAGACTTAAAACTGCTAGTCATATTCTTCATGATGCTCTCTTTATGTTCCAATTCTTACCTTTTATGCGAGCATCATTGAAATCATCATGCCTAGCTAAGGGCATTAAACGATAGCGCTTGTTGGGAGGCAACCCAATTTTATTTTCTTTGCTTTTGCTTATGTTTAGGAATAAATATTGCATCTAGCTTCTGTTTAGATGTGGTTTTGTGTTTTAATTAGTGTTTGTGCCAAGTAGAACATTTGGGAAGACTTGTGTGAAGTTTATGTGATCATGCTGTAAAAAACAGAAACTTTAGCGCTCATGAGATTGGCTGTCATTTTTTACTGGAGAGTGCTTTTTAGTTGTTTCTTTTTGCAGATGATTAATAGAAAAATTCCTAAGGTCTACCAGTTTATTTCAGAATTTTTAGAGTTACATAAGTATTCTAAAGTTACAGATTGCTACACACTATTCTGTTTTTGACAGATTCTGTTTTCTATGTGTTGTTTGCTTATTTTGATGAATCTATGAGTAGTATCGGAGGGTATGAACCATAGAGAAGTTGGAATACAGTAGATATTACACCAATATGAATTTAGAATTAGTTCATAACAGTACCTAAGTGGTGGTTTTATTTTCTTATACTAACGGAGCTTACGAGTTTTCTGTTGAGTTTTGTGTTGTGAAGTTTTCAAGTTTTGGGTAAAGATTTGATGGACTATGGAATAAGGAGTGGAAAGAGCCTAATCTTGGGGATTCCCAAGGCACCCCAAGGTAATATTCAAGGACAACCAAAATCCTAAGCTTGGGGATGCCCCAGGAAGGCATTCCCACTTTCGTCTTCGTTCATCGGCAACTTTACTTGATGCTATATTTTTATTCACCACATGATATGTGTTTTGCTTTGAGCGTCATTTAATTTTATTTTGTTTTGCTTTATGTTTGAATAATATCCCAAGATCAGAAAATCTTAAATGTTAGAGCGTCTTCACATAGTTACACAATTATTTAACTACTCATTGATCTTCGCTTATATCGTTTGGAGTAGTTTGTCTTTTGCTCTAGTGCTCCACTTATATCTTTTTAGAGCATGGCGGTGGTTTTATTTTAAAGAAATAATTGATCTCTCATGCTTCACTTATATTATTTTGAGAGTCTTTTAGAACAGCATGGTAATGTGATTTGGTTATAAAACTAGTCCTAATATGATAGGCATCCAAGTTGGGTATAGTAAAAACTTTCATACAAGTGCATTGAATATTATGAGAAGTTGGATACTTGATTATTGTTTTGAGATATGAGGATGATGATATTAAAGTTATGTTAGCGGGGTAATTATGAATTCAAGAAATACCTATGTTAAAGTTTGTGATTCCCGTAGCATGCACGTATGGTGAACCGCTATGTGACGAAGTTAGAGCATGAGGTATTTATTGATTGTCATCCTTTGTGTGGAGGTCGGGATCGCGCGATGGTTAACTCCTACCAACCCTTCCCCTAGGAGCATGTGTTGAATACTTTGTTTTGATGACTCTTTGATTTTTGCAATAAGTATATGAGTTCTTTATGACTAATGTCGAGTCCATGGATTATACACACTCTCACCCTTCCACCATTGCTAGCCTCTCTTGTACCGCACAACTTTCGCCGGTACCATACACCCACCATATACCTTCCTCAAAACAGCCACCATACCTACCTATAATGGCATTTCCATAGCCATTCCGAGATATATTGCCATGCAACTTTCCACCATTCCGGTCATATGGCACGCTTCATATTGTCATATAGCCATGCATGATCATGTAGTTGACATCGTATTTGTGGCAAGGCCACCATTCACAATTCATTCATACATGTCACTCTTGATTCATTGCACATCCCGGTACACCGCCGGAGGCATTCACTTAGATTCATATTTTCTTCTAACTTCGAGTTGTAATCTTTGAGTTGTAAGTAAATAAAAGTGTGATAATCTTCATTATTAGAGCATTGTCTCATGTGTGGAAACAAAAAAGAGAGAGAGAAAGGCCAAAAAAAATAGATGGCCCAAAAAAATAGAGAGGGGCTAATAAAAAAAAGCCCCTCAAAAAAATGAGAGAAAAGAGAGAAGGGAGAATGCTACTATCCTTTTCCACACTTGTGCTTGAAAGTAGCACCATGATCTTCATGATAGAGAGTCTCTTGTTTTGTCAGTTTCATATACTAGTGGGAATTTTCATTATAGAACTTGGCTTGTATATTCCAACGATGGGCTTCCTCAAAACGCCCTAGGTCTTCATGAGCAAGCAAGTTGGATGCACACCCACTTAGTTTCTTTTGTTGAGCTTTCATACACTTATAGCTCTAGTGCATCCGTTGCATGGCAATCCCTACTCACTCATTTCGATATCTATTGATGGGCATCTCCATAGCCCATTGATATGCCTAGTTGACGTGAGACTATCTTCCTCTTCTGTATTCTCCACAACCACCATTCTATTCTACCCATAGTGCTATATCCATGGCTCATGCTCATGTATTGCATGAAAGTTGAAAGGTTTGAAAAAATTGAAGTGTGAAACAATTGCTTGGCTGAAACCGGGGTTGTGCATGATATGAATATTTTCTGTGATGAAGAGGGAGCATAGCGAGACTATATGATTTTGTAGGGATAGCTTTCTTTGGCCATGTTATTTTGAGAAGACATGATTGCTTTGTTAGTATGCTTGAAGTATTATTATTCTTATGTCAATATAAACTTTTATCTTGAATCTTTCGGATCTGAACATTCATGCCACAATAAAAAGCATTACATTAAAAATTATGTTGGTTAGCATTCCACATCAAAAATTCTATTTTTATCATTTACCTACTTGAGGACGAGCAGGAATTAAGCTTGGGGATGCTTGAAACGTCTCCAACGTATCTATAATTTTTTATTGTTCCATGCTATTATATTATCCATCTAGGATGTTTATATGCATTTATATGCTATTTTATATGATTTTTGGGACTGACCTATTAACCCAGAGCCCAGTGCCAGTTTCTTTTTTTCCTTGTTTTTGAGTTTTACAGAAAAGTAATATCAAACGGTGTCCAATTGACGTGCCAATTTTTGATGATTTTTTATGGACAAAAAGAAGCTCCCGGAGTAAAAGAGTTGGGCCTGGACAGTCACGGGCTGCCCTCGAGGGTGGGGGGCGCCCACCCCCTGGGTGCGCCCCCTATCTCGTGGACATCCCGGAGACCCCCCTGACTTGTGACCAACGCCAAAAAATCCTATAAATAAAGAAACCTCCGAAAAATAACCTAGATCGGGAGTTCCGCCGCCGAAAGCCTCTGTTGCCACCGAAAACCAATCTAGACCCTGTTCCGGCACCCTGCCGGAGGGGGAATCCCTCTCCGGCGGCCATCTTCATCATCCCGGCGCTCTCCATGATGAGGAGGGAGTAGTTCACCCTCGGGGCTGAGGGTATGTATCAGTAGCTATGTGTTTGATCTCTCTCTCTCTCGTGTTCTTGAGATGGCACGTTCTTGATGTATCGCGAGCTTTGCTATTATAGTTGGATCTTATGATGCTTCTCCCCTTCTATTCTATTGTGATGAATTGAGTTTTCCCTTTGAAGTTATCTTATAGGATTGAGTCTTTAAGGATTTGAGAACACTTGATGTATGTCCTGCATGTGCTTATCCGTGGTGACAATGGGATATCACGTGATCCACTTGATGTATGTTTTGGTGATCAACTTGCGGGTTCCGTGACCTTGGGAATCTATGCATAGGGGTTGGCACACGTTTTCTTCTTGACTCTCCGGTAGAAACTTTGGGGCACTCTTTGAAGTTCTTTGTGTTGCTTGAATAGATGAATCTGAGATTGTGTGATGCATATCGTATAATCATACCCATGGATACTTGAGGTGACAATGGAGTATCTAGGTGACATTAGCTTTTTGGTTGATTTGTGTCCTAATGTGTTATTCTAGTACGAACTCGATGATAGATCGAATGGAAAGAATAGCTTCGTGTTATTTTACTATGGACTCTTGAATAGATCGATCAGAAAGAATAACTTTGAGGTGGTTTCCTACCCTACAATAATCTCTTCGTTTGTTCTTCGCTATTAGTGACTTTGGAGTGACTCTTTTTTGCATGTTCAGGGATAGTTATATGATCTAGTCATGTTATTATTGTTGAGAGAACTTCCACTAGTGGAAGTATAAACCCTAGGCCTTGTTTCCTACCATTGCAACACCGTTTATCCTCACGTTTACCACTTGCTACGTTGCTGGTTTTATATTTTCTTATTACAAAAACATATATCTACCATCCATATTGCACTTGTATCATCATCTCTTTGCCGAACTAGTGCACCTATACAATTTACAATTGTATTGGGTGTGTTGGGGACACAAGAGACTCTTTGTCATTTGGTTGCAGGGTTGCTTGAGAGAGACCATCTTCATCCTACACCTTCCACGGATTGATAAACCTTAGGTCATTCCACTTGAGGGAAATTTGCTACTGTCCTACAAACCTCTGCACTTGGAGGCCCAACAATGTCTACAAGAAGAAAGTTGCTTAGTACACATTACCCCTCTGGTACTTATTTGCTCCATTATTTATCATATATTTCAAAATAAATCTCTGTAAATTTTCAGCTCATTTGGAGTTGTGCAGTATAGGTGGCGTGATGTAGCTTTTTTAGGTATAGAATGCCAGTTGGCGGTATTCTCCCTCTTTGTGTAAACCTTGCATGTTATGAGAGAAAAGACATTAGAATTACTCCATAAAGCATTATTATGCATAAAAACATTATAAATAACAACAAGAAAACATGATGCAAACTGGACGTATCACTCTACTAGACTACCTCGTTGATCAACAAATGGTTAAGGTTTACTAACCATAGACATGAGTTGTCATTTGATAATGAGATCACATCATTAGGAGAATGATGTGATGGACAAGACCCATCCGTTAACATAGCATATGATCATTCAGTTTGTTGCTACTGTTTTCTTAATGTCAAATACATGTTTCTTCAACCATGAGATCATGCAACTCCCAAATACTGGAGGAATACCTTGTGTGGTATCAAACGTCACAACATAACTGGGTGATTGCTACTTCTCAAGCTTGCGTTGTATTCCCTCGAAGAGGAAAGGGTGATGCAACACAGTAGCGTAAGTATTTCCCTCAGTTTTTGAGAACCAAGGTATCAATCCAGTAGGAGACCACGCGCGAGTCCCTCGCACCTGCACAAACAAATAAGAACTTCGCAGCCAACGTGATAAGGGGTTGTCAATCCCTTTACGGTCACTTACGAAAGTGAGATCTGATAGATAGGATAGTATAATATTTTTGGTATTTTTGGATATAAGAACAAAAAGTAAATAAAGCAAAGTAAAGTAGATGGAAGATTAATATGTTGAGAATAGACCCGGGGGCCATAGGTTTCACTAGTGGCTTCTCTCATGATAGCAGAATTCTACGGTGGGTGAACAAATTACTGTCGAGCAATTGATAGAAAAGCGCATAGTTATGAGAATATCTAGGCATGCTCATTATATATAGGCATCACGTCCGTGACAAGTAGACCGAAACGATTCTGCATCTACAACAATTACTCCACACATCGACCGCTATCCAGCATGCATCTAGAGTATTAAGTTCATAAGAACAGAGTAATGCTATAAGCAAGATGACATGATGTAGAGGGATAAACTCAAGCAATATGATATAAACCCGATCTTTTTATCCTCGATGGCAACAATACAATACGTGCCTTGCTGCTCCTACTGTCAGTGGGAAAGGACACCGCAAGATTGAACCCAAAGCCAAGCACTTCTCCCATTGCAAGAACTATAGATCTAGTAGGCCAAACCACGAAGAGACTTGCAAGGATATTATAATCATACATAAAAGATTTCAGAAAAGAATCAAATATTTCTTGTAGATAATCTTGATCATAAACCAACAATTCATAGGATCTCGACAAACACACCGGAAAAAGATTACATTGAATAGATCTCCTCGAAGATCGAGGAGAACTTTGTATTGCGATCCAAAAAGAGAGAAGAAGCCATCTAGCTAATAACTATGGACCCGAAGGTCTGTGGTAAACTACACACAACTCATTGGTGAGGCTATGGCGTTGATGTAGAAGCACTCCGTGGTAGATCCCCCCTCCGGCGGAGCTCCGGAACAGGCCCCAAGATGGGATCTCACGGGAACAGAAGGTTGCGGCGGTGGAATTAGGGTTTTCTCTATTGCCTTGATGTTTTCAGGGTACATGGATATACATAGGAGGAAGGAGGGCATCAGGGGAGCCAGAGGGGGCCCACGAGGGTGGGGGCGTGCCCAGGGGGAGGGGGCGCACCCTGGACCCTCGTGGTCGCCTCCTTCGTACCCTCGCGTGTACTCCAAGTCTTCTAGGTAGATACGGTTCCAAAAATAACTCTCCCAAAGGTTTCATTCCGTTTGGACTCCGTTTGATATTCCTTTTATGTGAAACCCTGAAATAGGCAAAAAAACAGAAATCTGCACTAGGCCTTGGGTTAATAGGTTAGTCCCGAAAATAATATAAATGTGTATAATAAAGCCAATTAAACATCCAAAACAGAATATATAATAGCATGGAACAATAAAAAATTATAGATACGTTGGAGAAGTATCAGTGATCATAAAGATGCTCTATAGGTATCTCCGAAGGTGTCTGTTGAGTTGGCACGGATCGATACTGGGATAAAAAGATCGGGTATTGTAGGGGCAGCAAGGCACGTATTGTATTGTTGACGGAGAGGTATCTCTGGACCCTCTCGGTAATACAACATCATAAGAAGCTTGCCAGCATAGTGGCTAAGGAGTTAGTTGCAAGATGATGTATTAGAAAACGAGTAAAGAGACTTGCCCATGACAATAATGAACTAGGTATAGAGATACGGACGATCGAATCTCGGGCAAGTAACATACCCACAGACAAAGGGAACTACGTATGTTGTCATAAAGGTTCGACCGACAAAGATGTTTGTGGAATATGTAGGAACCAATATGGGCATCCAGGTCCCGCTATTAGTTATTGACCAGAGAAGCATCTCGGTCATGTCTACATCATTCTCGAACCCGTAGGGTCCGCACGCTTAACGTTCGTTGACAATATGGTATTATATGAGTTATGTAGGTTGGTGACCGAATGTTGTTCGGTGTTCCGGATGATATCATGGACATGACGAGGAGCTTGGGAATAGTCCAGATGTAAAGATTGATATATGGGAAAATAGTGTTTGGTCTCCGAAAGGGTTAAATAATTCACTGGAAGGGGTTTCAGATGTTTCCCAAAATGTTTGGATACACGAACACTTTATTAGGCCAAGGTGTAAGGCCCATGAGGCTTTTGGAAGGTACAAAAGGAAGTTTTGTGGAGGCCAGGGGCCAGACGCCAGGGACCGTGGCGTCTGGGCTAGACGCCACGGACCCTGGCGTCTGGTCCTAGAGTCCGAGAAGCACACTTGCCTTGCGTGCCAAACCGACTTTGAGGATGCTCTTTTCTCCAAGAAACGACCCCAAGGCTCAACATATTAATAGAGGGGCAGGGCTAGCACCCGGAACACATCAAGATTCACCAAGCTATGTGCCGGCAACCCTGCCTCCTCTAGTTTATCCTCCATCATAGTTTCCGTTGTGCTTGGCGAAGCCCTGCGGAGATTGTTCTTCACTATCACCATCACCACACCGTCGTGCTGCCGAAACTCATCTACTACTTCGCCCCTCTTGTTGGATCAAGAAGACGAAGACATCATCGAGCTGAACGTGTGCTGAACGCGGAGGTGCCATACATTCGGTGCTTGATCGGGACGGATCGTGAAAGTGTACGACTACAAGAACCGCGTTGATAAACGCTTCTTCTTAGCGATCTCCAAGGGTATGAAGATGCTCTCCCCCTCTCGTAGCTATGCATGTCGATGGATAGATTTTGGGTGTGCATAGAAATTTTGTGTTTTCCATGCAACGTTCCCCAACAGTTCCCACTCATCATATAATTTCCTAGGTATTGAAACCTCCAACTCTGGCTTTTTTCCAAAACTTTCATCATCGCCTCAACGATATGTCTAGTACAAGCCATATTTTGCTCATAAGAATTGGGTGAATTTAACATAGATTGCAGGAATGAAATACACTCAATTAAAGAACTACTATCATAATTAAAGTCCTTGCGATCCAAAATAGTGGGCATATCGCTATTTTAAGTTTTTACCTCTCTGTACCCACTTTTATCAAATTTTCCATTAAGATTTTCACCCTCCGAACTATGAGGACACCCTCTAGCTAAAGTTGGCTCTTCTTCAGTCCCCTTTTTATCAAGTTTAATATTAGTAAACGAAGATTCAACCGGTGTAACACCAATCATTTTAATATCATGATCATTACCATGATAAAAACCGGGCGGAATCACTTTTTCTAAGAATTGTCGCTTAGCCCTCAATCTAGCGGTTCTTTATTTACTTTTATCCATGGAAACATAGAGAGCTTTAATAGATTCATTTATATCATCCTTGGGTGGAAATTTTTTATTTTTAAGATTTTCTATATCATGAACAATTCTATCCATGCTCCTAGACATATCATCAAGTTTACTCAATTTTTCCTTTATCGTGGTATTGAAAACTATTTGAATTTGCTATAGTTCCTTATGTTAAACATGAAACTGTTGCTATTGAGTTGGCGATGATGACAATATGAATGATGCTTTTGGAGATGAACTTGTTATAGTTCCTTATGTTAAACATGAAACTGTTGCAATTTTTCCTCTTGGGTTGGCGATGACATCCCGGGCAGCGAGGATGGGAGAGAACTATTGTGCCAGTGCTGGCGGTGCAGAGGCTAGGAACGGCTGCGGAGCGCGCACAATGGCGGAGAGGCGATATAGACATCGAGGAGGAGGAAGAAGAGAGAAGAGAGCAGATGGATTCGGTAGGTCGAGTAGGTGGATTTGGTGCATTTTTAGGTGGGGTTGGTCTATCGGGTTCGATATGGCGAACGTGCCTGGGCGCCCCCATATCCGCCCATATTTGGGCTGGATATGAGGGGAGCGGGTTAACCCACGCGTTTGAGGCCCATTTAAAAAGCCAGGTCGGCTTGCATTTTCGTGGCCGATCAGTGACCAGGTCGTCTGCCCAAGCGTTTGAGACGGGTTTGGGACGATCGGCTGGGGATTCTGTAATTTGTGAGGTCTAAGGGAACATGCTCAGGACACAGCGTAAAACACTATCAAAAAACTACATATGCACATGCATGTAAAAACATTCATGGCGAATTTGCAAAATATGATGATCATATACTCAAAATGAATTACCATGTGTCGGTGTACAAAAGTAGGGGCACTCTTTTATACCCCTTACTTGTGCACGGGCAGCCAGAGCCACGCCTGTGACCACACATAACAAAGCAGAGGAGGGAAGCCAGAGACGCAAAGTTACCAGAGCAACGCCAAGACGGTGGCACAAGAAGACCAAGCAAGAAGACGGGCTCTCCCCCGACAAGGACTCTTGCCGGGGAGGCCTGCACGCCCCCAGCAAGAGCCCTTGTCGGGGCGATTCACCCAAACACCACCATCGTAGCCACCCTTGAGCCTAGGAACTCCAACGTCATCAACAACATTGGAAACAAGGCTCGGGAAGCGCCCACGTGATGACATGCAGGTCTTTGTGGAGACAAAGGTCTATGGTTCACAAGATGAGAACCCGACGACAAGGCAATCGCAAGACTCCTTGTCGAGGATGCCCACGAGGCCCCGACAAAACTCCTTGCGAAAAACACCCCAAAGCCCCGGCAAGCCTCTTGCCGAGGAAGCTCACACAGGCACCGGCAAGACCCTTGCCGGGAACAGATGCAGGACCACGGCAAGCCCTTGCCGCCCCATCGTCGCCCCAGCTCAGCGGCCGACCCACTAGCCCAGGCAGGTACCCACGTGGCGGTACGTGGTTCCTGGTCCAGCTAGTCAAGCACCTGTGTGGTGGCATGCAGATCTTCATGAAGACCCTACCACCACGCCACCTCACCTGCCTGCCCCGCTGGCCTGGACGCGCGTCGCAACTAGACGGAGCGGCCACGGATGAGACGGGCCTCGTTTTCGTCCTCGATAAAGCAAGTGGACACCTAAGTAGTGCATTTAATGCGTCTTGTCCCGTAATGGCATGAGATAAGCCTACTCGCTGTACACCTTTCCACCTTCTGTGTGCCACTGTGGTAGCCCATTTGGACTATAAAAGGAGGCCGGCGGCATACTGGAGAGGGATTCGGATCTTTTGGAGCTGGACATGCACCGTAGCTAGTTCGAGAACTCAAGAACACTCGAATATACAACAAAACAGGACTAGGGTATTACGCATCCTCGCGGCCCGAACCTAGGTAAAAGATCGATGTACTAACTCTTAGACCCGCTCTTTGCACAACTTCGCGCCCGCCAACCGTAGAAGGGATTCCAGTGATCCCATAGGTGTCGTTTCGTACCGACATCTTTGGCGCACCAGGTAGGGGGCGTAGTTGTGAAAGTCCAGTCTAACAGTTAGTGTAGCAGTTCTTCATCGTCATGGCTCCGAAGAAGAAGACAATTGCAGTGATCGGTTCGTCTGGAGCCGAACGGCCCGTGCCGGCGCGGGCTGGCGACGGGTGTTGGGGATCGTTGTAGAAAATCAAAAAAATTCCTACGCATCACCAAGATCTATCTATGGAGTTTACTAGCAACGAGAGGGGAGTGCATCTTCATACCTTTGAAGATCGCGATGCGGAAGCGTTGCAAGAACCCGGTCGGTGGAGTCGTACATGAAGCGATTCAGATCACAACCGAATCCGATCTAAGCACCGAACTACGATGCCTCCGCGTTCAAGACACTTACAGCCCGGCGACGTCTCCCGCGCCATGATCCAGCAAGGAGAGAGGGAGAGGTTGGGGAAGACTCCGTCCAGCAGCAGCACGACGGCGTGGTAGTGGTGGAGGAGGAGTGTGGCAATCCAGCAGGGCTTCGCCAAAGCACCGCGGGAGAGGAGGACGAAGAGGGGTAGGGCTGCGCCAAGAGAGAGGGAGAGTCTCGTGTGTGGCAGCCCCAAAACGCCCCACTATATATAGGGAGAGGGGAGGGGCTGTGCCCCCATCTAGGGTTCCCCTCCTAGGGGTGGCGGCCAGCCCTAGATGAATCTAGGGGGCGGCCAGAGGGGGAGAGAGGGGGGCGCACCCCAGGTGGGCCTTAGGCCAATCTGAGCCTAGGGTTTCCCCCCTCTCCCTTTCCCTATGCCTTGGGCCTCTTGTGGGAGGCGCACCAGCCCACCCAGGGGCTGGTCCCTTCCCACACCTGGCCCACACAGGCCTCCGGGGCAGGTGGCCCCTCCCGGTGGACCCCGGAACCCTTCCGGTGGTCCCGGTACGTTACGGATAACGCCTAGAACACTTCCGGTGTCCAAAATAGGACTTCCCATATATAAATCTTTACCTCCGGACCATTCCGGAACTCCTCGTGACGTCCGGGATCTCATCTGGGAATCTGAACAACATTCGGTAACCATGTACATCTATTCCCTATAACCCTAGTGTCATCGAACCTTAAGTGTGTAGACCCTACGGGTTCGGGAACCATGCAGACATGACCGAGACATCTCTTCGGCCAATAACCAACAGCAGGATCTGGATACCCATGTTGGATCCCACATGTTCCACGATGATCTCATCGGATGAACCACGATGTCAAGGATTCACTCAATCCCGTATACGATTCCCTATGTCTACCGGTATAGCACTTGCCCGAGATTTGATCGTCGGTGTACCGATACCTTGTTCAACCTCGTTACGGCAAGTCTTTTTACTCGTTTGGTAACACATCATCACGTGACCAACTCCTTAGTCACATAGAGCTCATTACGATGATGTCTAAATGAGTGGGCCCAGAGATACCTCTCCGTCATACGGCGTGACAAATCCGAGTATCGATTCGTGCCAACCCAACAGATACTTTCGGTGATACCCGTAGTGTACCTTTATAGCCACCTAGTTACGTTGTGATGTTTGGCACACCCGAAGTACTCCTATGGTATCCGGGAGTTGGAAAATCTCATGGTCTAAGGAAAGGATACTTGACATTGGAAAGCTTTAGCATACGAACTACACGATATTTTGCTATGCTTAGGATTGGGTCTTGTCCATCACATCATTCTCCTAATGATGCGATCCCGTTATCAATGACATCCAATGTCCATGATCAGGAAACCATAACCATCTATTGATCAACGAGCTAGTCACCTAGAGGCTCACAAGGGACATGTTGTGGTCTATGTATTCACACATGCATTACGATTTCCGAATAATACAATTATAGCATGAACACTAGACAATTATCATGAACAAGGAAATATAATAATAACCATTTTATTATTTCCTCTAGGGCATATTTCCAACAGTCTCCCACTTGCACTAGAGTCAATAATCTAGTTACATTGTGATGAATCGAACACCCATAGAGTTCTGGTGTTGATCATGTTTTGCTCGTGACAGAGGTTTAGTCAACAGATCTGCAACATTCAGATCGGTATGCACTTTACAAATATTTATGTCTCCATCTTGAATATAATTCCGAATGGAGTTGAAACGGCGCTTGATGTGCTTGGTCTTCTTGTGAAATCTGGGCTCCTTGGCAATGGCGATAGCTCCAGTGTTGTCACAGAAGAGAGTCATCGGGCCCGACGCGCTTGGAATAACTCCTAGGTCAGTGATGAACTCCTTCATCCAGACTCCTTCATGTGCTGCTTCGGAAGCAGCTATGTACTCCGCTTCACATGTAGATCCCGCCACGACGCTTTGCTTGCAACTGCACCAGCTGACTGCCCCACCATTCAAAATATACGCGTATCCGGTTTGTGACTTAGAGTCATCCAGATCTGTGTCGAAGCTAGCATCGACATAACCCTTTACGACGAGCTCTTCGTCACCTCCATAAACGAGAAACATATCCTTAGTCCTTTTCAGGTACTTCGGGATGTTCTTGACCGTTTTCCAGTGTTCCATACCGGGATCACTTTGGTACCTCCCCACCAAACTTATGGCAAGGTTCACATCAGGTCTGGTACACAGCATGGCATACATAACAGAACCTATAGCTGAGGCATAGGGGTTGTCACTCATCTTTTCTCTATCTTCTGCCGAGGCGGGCATTGAGCTGCGCTCAATTTCACACCTTGCAATACAAGCAAGAACCCTTTCTTGGACTGATCCATATTGAACTTCTTCAATATCTTGTCAAGGTATGTGCTTTGTGAAAGACCAATGAGGCGTCTCGATCTATCTCTATAGATCTTGATGCCTAATATGTAAGCAGCTTCTCCAAGGTCCTTCATTGAAAAACACTTATTCAAGTAGGCCTTTATGCTTTCCAAGAGTTCTACATCATTTCCCATCAGCAATATGTCGTCCACATATAATATGAGAAATGCTACAGAGCTCCCACTCACTTTCTTGTAAATACATACTTCTCCATAAGTTTGTATGAACCCAAACGCTTTGATCACCTCATCAAAGCGAATGTTCCAACTCCGAGATGCCTTCACCAGCCCATAGATGGAGCGTTGGAGCTTGCATACCATATTAGCATTCTTAGGATCGACAAAACCTTCCGGCTGCATCATATACAGTTCTTCCTTAAGGAAGCCATTAAGGAATGCCGTTTTGACGTCCATTTGCCATATCTCATAATCATCCAATGTGGCAATTGCTAACATGATTCGGACGGACTTCAGCATCGCTACGGGAGAGAAAGTCTCATCGTAGTCAATTCCTTGGACTTGTCGATAGCCCTTAGCGACAAGCCGATCCTTATAGATGGTCACATTTCCATCCGCGTCAGTCTTATTCTTAAAGATCCATTTATTTTCTATGGCTCGCCGATCGTCGGGCAAGTCAACCAAAGTCCATACTTTGTTATCATACATGGATCCTATCTCGGATTTCATGGCTTCAAGCCATTTGTTGGAATCCGGGCCCGCCATCGCTTCTTCATAGTTCGAAGATTCATCGTTGTCTAACAACATGATTGCCCAGAGAGGGCTGCCGTACCACTCTGGTGCGGAACGTGTCCTCGTGGACCTACGAAGTTCAGCAGTAACTTGATCCGAAGTTTCTTGATCATTATCGTTAACTTCCTCTCTAGTCGGTGGAGGCACCACAGAAACATCTTCCTGCGCTGCGCTACTTTCTGGTTCGAGAGGGGTGACAATCACCTCATCGAGTTCCACTTTCCTCCCACTTACTTATTTCGAGAGAAACTCTTTCTCCAGAAAGGATCCATTCTTGGCAACAAAGACCTTGCCTTCGGACCTGAGGTAGAAGGTATACCCAATAGTTTCCTTAGAGTATCCTATGAAGACACATTTTTTCGATTTGGGTTCAAGCTTTTCAGGTTGAAGTTTCTTGACATAAGCATCGCATCGCCAAACTTTTAGAAATGACAACTTAGGTTTCTTCCCAAACCATAGTTCATATGGTGTCGTCTAAACGGATTTAGACGGTGCCCTATTTAAAGTGAATGCGGCAGTCTCTAAAGCATATCCCCAGAATGATAGTGGTAAGTCGGTAAGAGACATCATAAATCGCACCATGTCCAACAGAGTACGATTACGACGTTCGGATACACCGTTACGCTGAGGTGTTCTAGGCGGCGTAAATTGTGAAACAATTCCACATTTCCTTAGGTGCGTGCCAAATTCGTGACTTAAATATTCTCCTCCACGATCTGATCATAAGAATTTTATTTTTTTGTCACGTTGATTCTCAACCTCATTCTGAAATTCCTTGAACTTTTCAAAGGTCTCAGACTTTTGTTTCATCAAGTAGACATACCCATATCTACTCAAGTCATGAGTGAGGGTGAGAACATAACGATAGCCACCGCGAGCTTCAACGCTCATTGGACCGCACACATCTGTATGTATGATTTCCAACAAGTTGGTTGCTCGCTCCATTGTTCCGGAGAACGGAGTCTTGGTCTTCTTCCCCAAAAGGCATGGTTCGCACGTGTCAAATGATTCATAATCAAGAGACTCCAAAAGTCCATCTGCATGGAGCTTCTTCATACGTTTGATACCAATATGACCAAGGCGGCAGTGCCACAAGTATCTAGTACTATCATTATCAACCTTACATCTTTTGGCATCCACACTATGAATATGTGTAACATCACGTTCGAGATTCATTAAGAATAAACCATTGACCAGCGGGGCATGACCATAAAACATTTCTCTCATATAAATAGAACAACCATTATTATCAGATTTAAATGAGTAGCCATCTCGCATTAAACGAGATCCAGATACAATCTTCATGCTAAAAGCTAGTACTAAATAACAATTATTGAGGTTTAAAACTAATCCCGATGGTAGATGCAGAGGTAGCGTGCCGACGGCGATCACATCGACCTTGGAACCATTCCCGCTGCGCATCGTCATATCGTCCTTCGCCAGTCTCCGCTTATTCCGCAGCTCCTGCTTTGAGTTACAAATGTGAGCAACTGCACTGGTATCAAATACCCAGGAGCTACTACGAGCACTGGTAAGGTACACATCAATAACATGTATATCACATATACCTTTGACGTTGCCGGCCTTCTTATCCGCTAAGTATTTGGGGCAATTCCGCTTCTAGTGACCCGTTCCCTTGCAATAAAAGCACTTAGTCTCAGGATTGGGTCCATTCTTTGGCTTCTTCCCGGCAACTAGCTTACCGGGCACGGAAACTCCTTTGCCGTCCTTCTTGAAGTTCTTCTTACCCTTGCCTTTCTTGAACTTAGTGGTTTTATTCACCATCAGCATTGAATATACCTCGGGAATGGACTTCTCCATCCCTTGCATATTGAAGTTCATCACAAAGCTCTTGTAGATAGGTGGGAGCGACTGAAGGATTCTGTCAACGACCGGGTCATCTGGGAGATTAACTCCCAACTGAGACAAGCGATTATGCAACCCAGACATTTTGAGTATGTGCTCGCTGACAAAACTATTCTCCTCCATCTTACAACTGTAGAACTTGTCCGAGACTTCATATCTCTCGACTCGGGCATGAGCTTGGAAAACCGTTTTCAGCTCTTGGAACATCTCATATGCTCCGTGCTACTCAAAACGCTTTTGGAGCCCCGATTCTAAGCTCTAAAGCATGGTGCACGGAACCAGAGAGTAATCATCACTATGTGACTTCCAGGCATTCATAACGTCTTAAGTTGCGGGGAAAACAGGTGCATCACTTAGCAGTGCTTCAAGGACATATGCTTTCTTGGCAGCTATGAGGATGATCCTCAAGTTACGAACCCAATCCGTATAGTTGCTACCATCGTCTTTCAGTTTGGTTTTCTCTAGGAACGCGTTGAAGTTGAGCGCAACATTAGCGTGGGCCATTTGATCTACAAGACATATTGTAAAGATTTTAGACTATGTGCATGACAATTAAGTTCATCTAAACAAATTTAATGAACTCCCACTCAGATAGACATGTTCAACCTTTCGGTCATCCGTGTTCCCAGGCCATGTGTGTACATGCTAGGCTCATCAAGTCAACCCTAAGTGTATTGCGTGTGTAAATCTGGCTTACACCCGTTGTATACGAACGTTAGAACCTATCACACCCGATCATCACGTGGTGTTTGGGAACAACGAACCTTAGCAACAGTGCATAGTTAGGGGGAACACAATTCTTGAAATTTTTAGTGAGAGATCATCTTATTTACTACCGTCGTTCTAAGCAAATAAGATGTAAAACATGATAAACATCACATGCAATCAAATAGTGACATGATATGGCCAGTATCATTTTGCTCCTTTTGATCTCCATCTTCGGGGCTCCATGATCATCATTGTCACCGGCATGACACCATGATCTCCATCATTGTGTCTTCATGAAGTTGTCTCACCAAACGTTACTTCTACCACTATGGCTAATGGTTAGCAATAAAGTAAAGTAATTACATGGTGTTTTCAATGACACGCAGGTCATACAATAAAATAAGACAACTCCTATGGCTCCTGCCGGTTGTCATACTCATCGACATGCAAGTCATGATTCCTCTTACAAGAACACGATCAATCTCATACATCACATATATATCATTCATCACATCCTTTTGGCCATATCACATCACACGGCACATGTTGCAAGAACAAGTTAGACGTCCTCTAATTGTTGTTGCCAGTTTTTACGTGGCTGCTATAGGTTTCTAGCAAGAACGTTTCTTACCTACGCCAAAAACCACAACGTGATATGCCAATTAATATTTACCCTTCATAAGGACCCTTTTCATCGAATCCAATCCAACTAAAGTGGGAGAGACAGACACCAGCTAGCCACCTTATGCAACTAGTGCATGTTAGTCGGTGGAACCTGTCTCACGTAAGCGTACGTGCAAGGTCGGTCCGGGCCGCTTCATCCCACGATGCCGCCGAATCAAGATAAGACAAGTAGCGGCAAGTAAATTGACATGATCTAAGCCCACAACAACTTGTGTTCTACTCATGCATAGTAACTACGCATAGACCTAGCTCATGATGCCACTATTGGGGATCGTTGCAGAAAATCAAAAAAACGCATCACCAAGATCTATCTATGGAGTTTACTAGCAACTAGAGGGGAGTGCATCTTCATACCTTTGAAGATCGCGATGCGGAAGCGTTGCAAGAACGCGGTCGGTGGAGTCGTACACGAAGTGATCCAGATCGCGACCGAATCCGATCTAAGCACCGAACTACGGTGCCTCCGCGTTCAACACACGTGCAGCCCAATGACGTCTCGCGCGCCTTGATCCAGCAAGGAGAGGGAGAGGTTGGGGAAGACTTCGTCCAGCAGAAGCACGACGGCGTGGTGGTGGTAGAGGAGCGTGGCAATCCAGCAGGGCTTTTCTTTGACACGCTGAAACAGCAGGAGAGTCTCCTACTGCCTTTTTTTCATATATATGCCATGAATGCCAGCCAAAAGTTGGCACTCAAGCTAGTATTTACATGGTAAGACAAGGGACACAAAGACCTCAAAAATAAGTAGAAAGGAAAGGTGTTAAATGGAAAGAGAGCTGCTAAATTCTCTCAAAAAAGAAAGATTTTGAGGGTTGATCCTATAACTTAAGATCACCAGGTCTTCTTTAAATCTTCTCAACCAATCCACATGCGTGGCTGTTACCCCATCAAAGATCTTATTATTGCGCTGCTTCCAAATGTTCCAGGCCACCAAGATGGTTATATCCTTGAAGAGAGATCCTTGCCACCTAGTTTTAGCTCTGTCAAACTTGGTTTGTAGGTCCAGGTGATCCCCCCAGCTTATGCCAAAAGATTCCCATCATGTTACAGCGAATGGACAGTCGTAGAACAGATGTTCATTTGTTTCGAGTATTCCCATGTTGCACATTGGGCAGTCATGATCATCCCCGATGTCGAAATACCTACGTAATAGAAGGTCTCTATTATTAACTCTATCATTCAGCATTAACCACGCAAAAACCTTATGCCTCATGATAAATTTAGTCTTCCATATGGAGGTGATGCACTGCGGAGCTGTGACATTTCTGAACACATAGTTATAGAATTTCTTTGGTTTGAACTTTGTCTCTCCCCAGCATAGGATCCATTCATCAGTCTCCATGGGCGGCAAAAACATTCCTGTCATTACTTGTTGCAAGTCATCCAGTTCCTCCCGGGCTTCCAAGGACAGAGGGAGCATAAAATTATCCATAGCCCCATCATTATGGTAGAATTGAGCCAGCGAGATGTCTTCATTAAGGGCGAAAGAGAAGAGATGATTGTGTGTTTCCGCTAACGGCCTTTCATTATTCCATGCATCCTTCCATAACAAAATAGTGTCCCCCGCAGCAGGTACACACGTGGTGATTCCTCGATAAATGTCCATCAGGGAGAAGATGTCACGCCACCGGAATGATCCACATGTTGGCCTAGCATGAGGGGGTGTATCATTGTAGTGAGCATTCCAGACCAGCATCACCCAAGGTGTATCATGTTTATGGATAAAGTTGTGTATGTATTTGAGCAATAGTGCTTTGTTTTGAATTTGTAGATTGAGGATCCCTAGCCCTCCTTTTTTTCTTTGGTCTGCAGACCATCTCCCAGGCAGCCAAAGAATGCGTTTTCGCGTCCCTATCAATCTCTTTCCTCCAAAGACAATGCCTCCTCGCTCGATCAAAGATGTCAATCAGTTTTAATGGTAGTTTGAGAACACACATCGCAAAGGACAACAGTGATGAGAGAGCTGAATTAATGAGCTGAACATGTTCTCCATAAGATAGCTAGATAGCAGTTGCCGTCAATCTTCTCTCTATTCTGTCCACCAAGGGCATTAACTCCCTGACCGTCGGCCTCGTTGTGCCAAGTGGCAGACCCAGATATGTGAAGGGCATCGATCCAACTTGACAACCTATATCATTAGCTAGTTCTAGGGTTTTTTGTGCACTTACATTTATCGGCATCAATTGTGATTTAGCGTAGTTGATTTTCAGACCTGTTGCCCAGGCATAGGAATCCAATATCTGTTTAACTATTTGCAACTCATGTTGGTCTGCAGGTAAAACGATCAGTGTATCGTCCGCATATTGAATCACCGGGTAATCCTCTGAATATGGCTGATATATTGGGAGTGAGATGAGACCTTCTTGCCAGGCTTTATTAATCATAGACTGTAGTAAATCTGCTACTAGTACAAATAGCAGTGGCGACACCGGATCCCCTTGTTTCACACCACGTTTACATTTGAACTCTGTACCTGGAATACCATTTAACAGAATAGACGACGAGCCCGACTGCAGAATATTTTTCATCCACATACACCATCGGTCATCAAACCCTTTACATTCTAGCATTTTCAAGATGAAAGAGTGTTCCATTGTGTCGAAAGCCTTTTCAAAATCCAGTTTCAGAATCACAATCTCTCTGCCCGAATGCTTGCACTGATGCAAGTATTCGAATGCCCAGCCCAAACAATCTTGTATTGTCCTTGTTTTAATGAAACCATATTTATTTCTGTGGACCACATGGAGAATCCGACGTTGTAATATTTCAGCAAGTATTTTAGTAAGTACCTTTAACACACAATTCATCAATGAGATGGGTCTATAATCATTCACTGATTCAGGCACTAGTTTTTTTGCTATCAATGTGATTAGAGAGGTGTTGATGCATTGTAAGTTAAGTGACCCAGCCCAAAAATCCTCTGTCAACCTATAGAAATCTTCTTTAATAATGTCCCAAGACACTTTGAGAAATAGGCCATTAAATACGTCTGGTCCTGGTGCTCGATCTGCCGGAATGATTTTGATGATATGGTCAACCTCCTCTTTCGTAAATGGTAGTGACAGTTCCTCTAGACCCGGGCATTTTTGAACGATGTCTGCAAGTTCAAAATCGTAAATTGGTTGTGAAGAAATCCCCATCCTATTCTTGAAGCAGGTGAAAAAAGCATTCGCCTTTTCCTCATGATTTTCTACTAAGTTACCATCTTCCAAGACCAGATTAGCTATAGAATTCCTCCTGGCTCTTTCGGTTGCTCGTGCTTGGAAATATTTAGTATTTTCCTCTCCTTTGACGGCCCACCTGACTGTATAACGTTGCTTCCAATAGTCACTTTGGTATTTCAGTAATCGTAACACGTGAGCTTTTAAAATGATCCTGAAATTAGCTTCTAGAATAGATAATTGGCGAAGATCTTCAAGATTATCCAGTTGTAATAAAATCTGGTTACAATTGTCAATCAGTAATTTTAACTTAGATAGCGACTTACTCCATTTTTTCAGTGCATATCTAAGCCGCTTGAGTTTAGCAGATATCCTTGTAGCACTCGAGGATGCGTTGATGGGGGCATTCCAAGAGGTTTGAACCACATCTAAAAACCAAGGGTGAGAGGCCCAGAAATTTTCAAACCTGAATAACTTAGACCTGGGGATTGCCGTCTCCACTGAAATTACACATGGAACATGGTCTGATATCGGGCGCGCAAGTGGTTTAACAGTGGTATTAGGGAATTTTAAAATCCATTCAGGGGAGGAAAAGAACCAGTCCAGTTGTTCTAGAAGAGGGTTCTCCTGCATATTACTCCATGTAAATCTGCGGCCCTTGATGGGTATCTCAAGTAGTCCAATATGACTGATAATTTCATTAAATTTAATCACATCCTCCACATTTCCTCCTGGTAGGTTTCTGTTTTCCAGTGATCTCATGAAATTGAAATCGCCCATGAATAGCCAGAGGTCCTCTGGTTCAAATGTTACACTGTCAAACCAATCAGTGAAAATAACTCTTTCTGGTCCATCACAAGGTCCATAAATATTAGAGAGGAACCAACTCTCGTTAGTTTGTACTGAGGTCATTTTCAGAGTTAGAACAAAAGGTAGTTGATGCATGACTTATCCCAAGAATTGACTACTACACCAAACTACAATAAGCCCACCCGAGGCTCCTTCAGATGGAACAAATTCAAATTTATCGAAACGCCTGGGACAACACTTCCGAAGAAAAGAGTGATCAAACTCCGATTTCTTAGTTTCTTGTAAACATATAATGGAGCAATTAGATTCATCAATCTTATTATGAAGAGCATCACACTTGGAAGTAGCATTTAAACCACGAATATTCCAGCACAAAATATTCCACATCAAAGCGGCCATCACAGTTTTAAACGGTAGAGTGCAAAATAACCTTAGGACAGTGGCAACAGAAAGAAAAACACTTAAATAAGACCCTAAGCCTCGTTCTGCTTGTTGCCTTTCAGGGGCGCAAGCAGCTTATCCTTGGTAAGATCCTCCTTGGGAATGGCACATTTCATTGTTCCCAGCCGTTGTAGAGTTTCAATTGAGGTATGAGGTGGAGCTGGAGCGGAGGTTGACGAACAATCAGATGATGTGTTCTGCTGCAGTTGAAGAATGTCAGGGTTCCTTCTAGGCTTGACATAAGAAACTTTGCGCTTGGAGTCTGCCATGGAAGGTGGCTTGAATCCCTGGTACCTAGTTGCTCGCACACTCCGACGTACTTCAGAAACATCCATCGGCGTGAAAATAGTGCGCTTCCTCTTATTGAGACTAACTTCAATTTCCATAGGCTGTGACTGCCGATCTAGAGGCACCTACATGTTGTCTTCGTCAGTCCGGGCCACTGCACCCACCATCATACAGACCTTGTGCAAGTGATCAGTAATAAACTCAGTGCAAAGGGACCATGCTTCATGTGGACAACAAATTGTATTTGTGCCCGAGTGAAATGGAGAAAACGGGAAGAACGAGAAACATGCTCCTCCCACAAGATCCACAAGCACACTCTGTAAGCCTTCAGCAAATTTGGTCCAAACTGTGTCCACAGAATCTCCATCAAAAATCCAGCCTAACCTGGGCGTATAGACAGTACAGTAAAAACATATAGTGAAGGAGAGCCAATTATCTTCTTCCTCAGGAACTTCCATAGTTGTGACATGATCATTAATCTGCAGAAAGTTCATATCTCCTGCTGGACTACCTTGCACAAATCTTTCCGCTATCTCTTCGACCAATTGTACATGCTCATTCCAAACTCTCAGTCTGTCATCAAACACAGAATCAGCAGTCTGGATTCCATCCATCATGGAGGGCCCATCATAACTAGTATATTCTCTGAAACTAAACCCTCGGTACGCTGGGGGAACTGGCGGCAGAACGGGCCACTCTCCCCAACCCTGCTGTGGAGGTGGAGGAGGAGGAGCTGCCTCCAACGCATTGACCGCGTTTTGTAGCTGCCAGACCTGGGCCTCATGTTGATGTTGCTGCATGGCATTCAAAAACGGAAAATGATTAGGGTGAGGAGAAGCGCCCAAAGGAGGTGGTGCTTCTTCATCCCCCGCAAGGCCCTGGCTGGGATTTCTACCATTGAGGACATATACCGGAACCGTCCAAGATGTGCCTAAACCACTGATATCAGTAAATCGCTTAATCAACAAACTAAAAGGAACCAAGGCAAGTTCATTGATGAGCACGCGAACCAACACTCTAGATTTGCGATGTAGGGCTTCGCCAAGCACCGCGGGAGAGGAGGAGGAAGAGGGGTAGGGTTGCGCCAAGAGAGAGGGAGAGTCTCGTGTGTGGCAGCCCCAAAACACCCACAATATATAGGGGGAGGGGAGGGGCTGCGCCCCCATCTAGGGTTCCCCCCTGAGGGGTGGCGGCCAGCCCTAGATGCATCTAGGGGGCGGCTAGAGAAGGAGAGAGGGGGGCGCACCCCATGTGGGCCTTAGGCCCATATGAGCCTGGGGTTTCCCCATTCTCCCTTTCCCTGCGCCTTGGGCCTCTTGTGGGAGGCGCACCAGCCCACCCAGGAGCTGCTCCCTTCCCACACTTGGCCCACGCGGGCCTCCGGGGCTGGTGGCCCCTCCCGGTGGACCCCGGAACCCTTCCGGTGGTCCCGGTACGTTACCGATAACTCCGAGAACACTTCCGGTGTCCCAAACGGGACTTCCCATATATAAATCATTACCTGCGGACCATTCCGGAACTCCTTGTGACGTCCGAGTTCTCCTCCGGGACTCCGAACAACATTCGGTAACCACGTACATCTATTGCCTATAACCCTAGCATCATCGAACCTTAAGTGTGTAGACCCTACGGGTTCGGGAACCATGCAGACATGACCGAGACATCTCTCCGGTCAATAACCAACAGCAGGATCTGGATACCCATGTTGGCTCCCACATGTTCCACGATGATCTCATCAGATGAACCACGATGTCAAGGATTCAATCAATCACGTATACGATTCCCTTTGTCTACTGGTATAGCACTTGCCCGAGATTTGATCATCGGTATATCGATACCTTGTTCAATCTCGTTACGGAAAGTCTCTTTACTCGTTCCATAACACATCATCACATGACCAACTCCTTAGTCACATAGAGCTCATTACGATGATGTCTTACCGAGTGGGCCCAGAGATACCTCTGCGTCATACGGAGTGACAAATCCCAGTCTCGATTCGTGCCAACCCAACAGATACTTTCAGGGATACCCGTAGTGTACCTTTATAGCCACCCAGCTACGTTGTGATGTTTGGCACACCCAAAGTACTCATACAGCATCCGGGAGTTGCACAATCTCATGGTCTAAGGAAATGATACTTCACATTGGAAAGCTTTAGCATACAAACTACATGATCTTGTGCTAGGCTTAGGATTGGGTCTTGTCCATCACATCATTCTCCTAATGATGCGATCCCGTTATCAATGGCATCCAATGTCCATGGTCCGGAAACCGTAACCATCTATTGATCAATGAGCTAGTCAACTAGAGGCTCACTAGGGACATGTTGTGGTCTATGTATTCACACATGCATTACGATTTCCGGATAATAAAATTATAGCATGAACACTAGACAATTATCATGAACAAGGAAATATAATAGTAACCATTTTATTATTGCCTCTAGGGCATATTTCCAACAACGGGGTGGTCGCGGATGGAAGTCGAGGCACGACCCGCGAACACCCGCGTCGTTCCAGCAGTCGAAACCTGACAAGCGGCATCGTTCGTACACGAGATGACGAGCCGCACGCCACCAAGTCCAAGGGTGGAGCCGGTCCCCCCGCAAGCGGCGCGGGGCCCACCAAGAGTGGCGTCGTACCGCGTACGGGCGACGCAACGACTTCCAAGACGCCCACGGCGCGCTCATCCCAGGTCGTGCGCGATGAGCAGCGTCGCCACGCTGAGAACCCCAGGCGCCGCTGCGGAAAGAGCCATGTGCATCAGTCGCGCGATGTAGAGTCTCAACATGCTTGCCAAGGCGCTGGCGAGAACGGGCGTGCAGCAGCAGGACCGTGGTAGAGCTCCTTCTAACATGGTTAGAAGTCGCAGCGCATCACGGTCCACGCAACTCTCACCGCCACCCACGCCGACGGAGGCCTTAGCACGCGCGTAGTTGCTCCTCGACTTCCCTCCTGCTGCGGAGAAGCTCGACGAGTGGAGAGCTACCATTCGGAGCCTCGTCGCCGTCGCCAACAAAGAAGAACCACGACCGGTGGGGCCCTCAGGCCGACACTCTGTCGAGCCACCGCACGCCAGCGGTGGACGGACCGGAGGCGCCGCATGCATGGTGCATTCTCCTCCTCGCGAGCTAACACGAGCACCGGTACGTCGGGACGACGTTTGTGATAACATATCCATAGCATCGTCCGACCCGCGGACCCACCATGATCAGCGCCAAGTTCTTCGGGAGCGTGGCCACGAGGACGCTCAAACCACCATCGAACGCCCGCACGAGGCACACCACCAGTAGGATAGGCGGGCCCGCTACGGACCACCCAGCACCAGGAGGCTCTGGAGGCTTACCTTACGAGGTAGGCTGTCCAGCCTTTACCCGCGAGCTGTGGCGTTTCCAATGGCCCACCCACCGCACCTTCAAGCCTAACGTCGGCGAGAAGTACAATGGCAAGACTCACCCGTCAGAGTTCCTCAGCATCTACACCATTGCGATGCAGGCTGCTGGGGCACGTGACTACAAGGTGCTTGCCAATTATTTCCGTTGGCAGTTAAACCCAACATCATGTCATGGTTGATGCACTTGCTAGTAGATTCTATTTCTTCCTGGTTCGATTTGTGCCATGAGTTTGTTGGCGCCTTTACGGGAGGCCACCGGGCTCATGGACAAGCAAGCGATTTGCATGTCATCCCCCAGAAGGAAGGTGAGAGCCTGCGCAAGTACATATAGAGGTTCAGCCGAGTGCACTACAACATCCTAGACGTTCATCCCGCCGCCATCATCAGCGTGTTCCATCAGAATGTGCGAAACCGTAAGATGCGTGAGGAGCTGGCGATGAATAAAGTCAAGGATGTGGCCGAACTCTACGTTCTGGGCGATAGAAGCGCTCGGGCTGAAGAGGGAAGGAAGTACCCCGGCAAAGACGCCGGTGGGGAAACCGGTTCCTCGGACGAAGATGCCATCGCCCCAACGAAAAAGGGTTGACGCCGCAACAGGAAACGCAAGGGCAAGGCCGTGCTTGCCGTCGAGGGATCCGACGACACCGGCGCCGCCAAGAAAACCAAGGCAGACGACCCCGGCAAAGAAATCGCCGGGTGTTTTGCCTACCGGGACTTGGCGGCCGCTGACAAGCCAAGAAGCTCCGGCAAGCAGTACTGCTAGATCCACCGCACCAAAGGCCATGACCTCCAGAACTACTGACAAGTTGAGCAGCTCGCAGAGAAGCGAAAGGCCGAATATGAAAGGCGGGACAAGGAGAAGGGCCAGGATGGTGTTGAGGGATCCGGCAAGAAACGTGGCGGCCAGCCTGGCCGCGGCGGCAAAGATAACCAACAAGAATGGCCCGCCCGTGGTCGTGACAAGAAGCGAGAAGATGATGATCGCGATGAGGATGACGAGTTCGGCGAGCAAGAGTTCCAGAAAGCCACGAAGGCCATGTGCGTCAACGTCGATGCCTCCCTGCACACCTCTCACCACCAACTCAAACAGTGAGCGCATGAGATCACATCAGCGGAACCATCGTTCGATGCCCAGAAGCCGCTGAAGTGGTCCAACACTCCTATAATATTTGACACCAAGGACCACCCTGATCGCATAACTACGGTCGGGTGTTTGCCATTGTTGGTTTCACCAAGAATACGCAACCTCAAGGTGACGAAGATGCTGGTTCATGGCGGGGCCGGTCTGAACTTGATATCGCCCGTCGTGATCAAAAGGCTATAAATCCCTGATGGAGACCTCGAGGAGACGGGCACGTTCCAAGGGGTCAACCCTGGAAGGAGTCAGCCCAAGGGTAAAGTCACACTGCCCGTGACATTCGGGGGCGAAATAAACTACAGGACGAAGAGGATTGTTTTTTATGTTGCCGAGATCCCCTTGCCTTACAACGGGATCCTCGGCCGCCCGGCACTGGCCAAGTTCATGGCGGCATCACATTACGCCTACAACACGCTGAAGATGCCTGGGCCGATGTCCATCATCACCGTCCCCTCCGACAAGAAGGATGCGCTGATCAGCTTTACCGGGAGGCAGCTACAGCAACTACCGCCAAGGCACTTGGTCCTGCCACTGAAGCCCCAGGAGGGAAGAAGACCGGTAGGACCTCTCGCGCCCACCCCGGCAAGCGCTCCTCTTCGGAGTGCAGCTCTCCCGTCGAGAACGCACCAGGGAGCTCCACCGGCAAGAGCAAGAAATCCAGAGCTGCTCCACCAGAAACCAAGAAGGTGTCCGTCAAGGAGGATGGCACGGGAGGGGCTTTCACCATAAGCTCCGCCCTCGATAGCAAATAGGAAGATGCGCTCGTCACCTTCCTGTGGGCGAATGTCGACGTGTTTGCATGACAAGCATCTGACATCCCCGTTATTCCCAGGGAGGTGATTGAGCACCATCTTCCTGTCTGCCCTCATGCGCGACCCGTCAAGCAGAAGGTCGGGAAGCAAGCTCTGGAGCGGCAAGAGTTCATCACAGAGGAAACCAGGAAGTTAGAGGCGGCAGGCTTAATGAGAGGAGTGCTCCATCCAACGTGGCTGGCCAATCTAGTGGTGGTGTGCAAGGCAAATGGGAAGTGGAGACTGTGTATTGATTACACAGACATCAATAAGGCTTGTCCAAAAGACCCTTTCCCGTTGTCGCGCATCGACCAGATTGTAGACTCCACGGCCGGATGTGACTTGTTATCATTCCTCGACGCTTACTCGGGCTACCATCAAATCTTCATGACAAGAGAAGATGAAGAGAAGACAACATTTATCACCCCATGTGGTATGTATTGTTTCATACGGATGCCTTTCGGGTTGAAGAGTGCTGGCTCAACATTCGCAAGAGCAGTCCAAATTGGTTTTGAGCCTCAGCTAAATAGAAATATGGAAGCCTATATGGACGATATAGTGTTCAAAACAAAGGACAAATCAACGCTCGTACAAGATTTGGAAGAGACGTTCGTGAATCTGCGCAAGATCAACCTTCAGCTGAACCTTGAGAAGTGTGTCTTCGGCATCCCGTCCGACAAGCTTCTCAGTTTCTTCGTGTCACAGCGTGGAATTGAGGCGAATCCACACAAGATCAAGGCCATCGAGCAGATTGAAGCACCTAGGCGGATCAAGGATGTGCGTCGGCTTGCTGGCTGCGTTGCCGCTATGGGCAGATTCATCTCCAAATCTACCTAGCGCGCCCTCCCCTTCTTCAAGATTTTGAAAAAGGCGGGCCCGATGGACTGGACCCCAGAAGCCGAAGCAACACTGCAAGACTTGAAGAAATACCTCTCCTCTACGTCGATACTGGTCGCGCCTAAATCATAAGAGCCATTGTTGCTGTATCTAGCGGCAATGAATCAAGTGGTCAGTGCTGCGCTAGTGGCCCAGAGGGAGGTCAATACGGAAGCAATAGCAACGACAGAACCTGATGCCACTGGGGCCGAAGCGACGCAACCAAATGGAGTGGTGCAGAAGAAGAAGATGATGCAGCACCCGGTTTACTTTGTCAGCTCCCTCTTGCAGGGGGCTAGGTCGAGGTACTCCGGTGTGCAGAAATTGCTCTTCGGCCTCCTTATGGCCTTGAGGAAGCTGCATCATTACTTCCAAGCACAAGAAATTACCATCGTCACCCGCCTCCCGTTGCAGCGGATATTGCATAACCCACATGCAACTGAGAGGATTGTGGAGTGGGCCTTGGAGCTGTCGAGCTTCGATTTGAAGTTTGAAAGCACTTCGATGATTCAGAGTAGAGTCTTGGCGGAGTTCGTTGCAGAATGGACCTCAACGCCCGATGAAGAGATCCAGGAGACTACTCTCCCCGGCAAGGATACAAGTCGCAACTAGATTATGTACTTTGACGGGGCTTTCTCGCTGCAAGGCGCCGGTGCTGGTGTGCTGCTCGTTGCACCCACCGGAGAGCACCTCAAGTATGTGGTCCAGATGCACTTCCCCAGGGAGATGTGGACGAACAACACTGCCGAGTACGAGGACTGCTTGCTGGTCTCAGGATCGCGGCAGACCTTGGAATCAAGAAGCTCATCGTCAGAGGTGATTCGCAGCTTGTCGTGAAGCAAGTGAACAAGATTACCAGAGCCCGTTGATGGAAGCCTACGTGGATGAAGTGAGGAAGCTGGAGGAGCATTTTGACGGTACACAAGTAGAGCATGTTATGTGGATTGGGCCTTGGAGCTGTCGAGCTTCGGTTTGAAGTTTGAAAGCACTTCAACGATTCAGAGTAGAGTCTCGGTGGAGTTCGTTGCAGAATGGACCTCAACGCCTGATGAAGAGATCCAGGAGACTACTCTCCCCGGCAAGGATACAAGTCGCAACTGGATTATGTACTTTGACGGGGCTTTCTCGCTGCAAGGCGCCGGTGCTGGTGTGCTGCTCGTTGCACCCACCGGAGAGCACCTCAAGTATGTGGTCCAGATGCACTTCCCCAGGGAGATGTCGACGAACAACACTGCCGAGTACGAGGGACTGCTTGCTGGTCTCAGGATCGTGGCAGACCTCGGAATCAAGAAGCTCATCGTTAGAGGTGATTCGCAGGTTGTCTTCAAGCAAGTGAACAAGATTACCAGAGCCCGTTGATGGAAGCCTGCGTGGATGAAGTGAGGAAGCTAGAGGAGCGTTTTGACGGTATACAAGCAGAGCATGTTCCCCGAGCAGAGAACGACATCGCCGACTACTTGTCAAAATGCGCCGCCCTCAAACTACCTATGGAATCAGGTACCTTTATGCTTCGATTAATTCAGCCATCTGTTGAACCATCGACCGAGCAGAACAAGCGAAGGAAATCAGGCCCCGACAAGTACTTTCCCACTGAGCCCCCAGGGGTGGCCGGCAAAAATGTTGCCGGGGACGCTGAGCCTGCCATGGGGCGACAGACTCCGGCACGGCATCAAGCCTTGACCATGGACACAATTGTTCCCGTGGCAGAGGAAATGCCTTTGGTCCTTGCCGTCGAGCCCCAGGCTCTGGCATGGGCACAACGTACCGCCAATTCCTCCAAACCGGGGAGCTTCCTGAGGAGCAGGAAGAAGCGGAGAAAGTAGCCCGTCGGTCCGCCATGTACCAGTTCGTCGACGACGTCTTGTACATAAAAAGGCCGAACGGTGTGAAATTGAAGTGCATTCCCCGGGAGGAAGGGCTGGGGCTGTTGGCGGAGATACACGGAGGCGTATGTGGCTCCCATATAGGGTCGAGGGCCCTTATCGGCAAGGCATTCTGGCAAGCTTTCTTCTGGCCCACTGCCCTCCAGGATGCAACGGCACTAGTAACCAAGTGTGAAGCGTGTCAGTTCCATTCAAAGAAGCTTCATCAACCAGCTCAAGATCTCCAAACAATCCCTCTTTACTGGCCATTCTCGGTCTGGGGGCTCGATATACTGGGCCCTTTTCCCCGTGTTGTCGGGGGCTTTGAGTACTTGTACGTTGCAATCGACAAGTTCACAAAGTGGCCAGAGCTGGAAGCGGTGAGAAAGGTGACAGCACAATCAGCCGTCAAGTTCTTCAAGGGCCTGGTCTGCCGATTCGAGATACCAAACAGGGTATGATGACCCACAACCGTCAGGGATCTATTGCAGTGTTTTCGATAAGTAAGAGTGTCGAACCCAATGAGGAGCAGAAGGTATTGATAAGTGATTCTGAGCAAGGAATAACTGCAAGCACTGAAAGATAACTTTTTAGGGGTTTTCTTGATATAAGCAACAGGAAATTAAAAGCGAGCAAAGTAAAAGGCACTGGAGAGTAACAAGTGGCCCAATCCTTTCTGAGTAAAGGAGAGGCCTAGCAACTGAACTTATAAAGGCTAAAGTGTTCTTGAGGACACACGGGAGAGGTAGTCATGTGCTTTCGCCATATTCCGTATCGGTACTATGTGATGTGTTGATAAGTGTTGAGTGGGTGGATCTATGCTAGTACACTCTCTAGACTAAGATGAGTGCACTCTTATGATTAAACACCTTGCAAGCATCCGCAAATACAAGATAGTATTTAAGGCAAAAGCCTAACCATAGCAATACAATCGATGATCCATTGTTCCCTTGTGCAAAAGCGTGCGAACTGGGGTTCAGGTTTCTGTCACTCCGGCAACCCACCGTAAGCATTCTTTGTACACAATGTATTCCCCTAGGTCCTTAATAAGGCGAAGTGTTGAGTGTTCGACTCACACAACACCACTAGGAAAATAACAACACAACTTAAGTATCAAACAACACATATTACTTCAACATCATATGACTACTAACAACAAGACTTTTCCCATGTCCTCAAGAACTAAAGTAACTACTCACAAGACATAAAAGAGATCATGATCAGTGGATATAGATGGATGATAAACAATCTGGACATAATGATATTTATCCAACAAAACTCAATAGCATTCACCACAAAGTAGTAATCAACACCGATAGAGTAGAGAGGATAGATAGTACGGATTACAACACAAGTTGCAATTGTGAGATGAGATTGGATGAAGATGGAGATGGTGCTGATGTTGGGGATGATGTTGATGATGATCTCGATGATGCCCGTGACGATGGTGATGACGATGGCAATGATCTCCCCTTCCGGGAGGTGATCTCCCCGGCGGAATCTGCCCGTCGGAGATGGCTTTTTCTTCTCTGTAGGTTTCCGCCACTGAGCGGCGGCGGAACTCCGTCAAAACTCTCTTCTTTAGGGTTTTTGTATGACGAGGAGTATATAGGCCAAAGGGGGCAGCCGGGAGTGGGCCAGGGGCTCCAGGCGCCCTCCCGGCGCGGCCAGGGTGGGGGCCGCGCCAGGTGGCCGCCTGGGCACCCTGTGGCCCCCCTCTGGTTGCTCTTTTGCGTATCTTCGTGATCCTTCTGGAAAATACCCTCCGTCGATTTTCAGGTAATTTGGAGGTATTCTTCTTCAGCAACTCAACGTCCACTTTTTACCGCTGAATCCTGCGTCTGCTGCTTCGGCGCCAGAAAGTTGCAAACTGTGTAAAATAGGCCAAAACGACATAACAACATCATCGTAATGTGAAATATATCAATGAATAAGGATGAATTACGATATAAAATAGTGATGCATTTTGGACGTATCAACACCCCCAAGCTTAGACCTCGCTTGTCCCCAAGCGAATACTGAGCTCGGTAAACCTGTCCACAAGTTTAGAGAGTGAAGTGTCGATAAATAGATTACGGAGAACAAGCATCACAGTCTCTTCACCAAACTCAAATATCCTCGACAGCAATTTTCAACTCATAAGGCCCTTATAAAAGAGTGGTAACACTTATAATCGAAAGTAGGGCTAAGGAAACTCATCAAATCATGGCAAACATGTCCTTTGGTCAAAGAACAACTAATAGCTTTTACTTTTGCTCTTTCTCTTTATGTTTTGATGAGATTAATTGAAGCTTTTGAAAGAACATGTTATTAGGCAAGAAGTGAAAGTGTTAACACAAAGGAAGATGTTTGCTTTAGCTGGGCTTGACAAACAACTTACTTATCAAATGATAATGTCAACAAGAATATGGTATGACAAATCTTAATGCAACTTTATATGAATGAATCCTCGTCAACATCAAATGTCTGCTCTCTTTAGGAATAGAAGGAAGTAGGAATAACTGACTCAACCTAAAACTAAGAGATAGGCCCTGCTCTAGGGAAGTAGGGAAAACTCATGTGCTATCCTTAAATCGAACAGAATGAAAACAAGTTTTGAGATGTGCATGATTTGTCAACGAATGCTAATAGATAACTCAATTACTTCTCGAGCTGGACAAGTTTCGAGGAACGGCTCCCGCACGGGGACGATCACATCCCCTTAATCTCCTTTGTTTATCGCTGCCAAAGTTTTCTGATTTCTCATGAACAAAGCGTGAAGGAGGGTTTGTTTGTTGTATTATCTTTTATGAGCCGGGCGCACTCATGCCAGTTCCTTCTCGTATTAGGGGTTTGCAGATTAGACATGCAATCCCGGGGTAAAACTTGTCCAACTTAAAAAGATCATGAATTAACTACTACTTCCTCATGAGCTAAAACAGGGGCACAAAATAGAAGATTTTGAACATTTAAGGATAACACACAAATTATATACTTTAGGAGGTGGTAGTGGAATACCATGAATAGAAAGGTATGGTGGACTCATATGGAAGGTATTGGTTTAAGGGTATGGATGCACAAGCAGAATTCCGCTTAGTACAGAGTTTAGGCTAGCAAAGGCTTTGAGAGAACAGACAATTGATGATGACTAAGATGCAAAGCAATATAAAGCATAAACATTAAAATAAGCATAACACATCAAGTTGTCTTCCTTGTCAGCATAACACTTCAAGCATAATAACATAAAGGTTTTGGCTATGTCGCTACTTTAAGAAAATCATGCTTGTTGTTATGACCAAAGCTATGTTTGCCAAGATTAAATAAAGTTTTCAAAGCCATACCTGATATAAGGTCAATACTCCCCATAAGAATCATCATATAAGGTCGATTGCGTGAAGAGAATACCGAGTGCAGCAAAGGAACCAATAGACTTCTCATTAATATTCCATCATAGACGACTCCACACTCACGGATACGATCTCTCCACAGAAGGAGTGATAGACCTCAATGCACACACCTATTTCATATAATAACCTCCCTAGACATGATACGACTCTACTTGACTCTAAAAGACAAAAGATAAAGATAAAGATACCGGGCACTCCCCCAAGCTTGGAACAAGCCAAGGGGATGCCATTACCCAAGGAGATTTCACTCCTCATTCTTGTTGACGTTGATTCTTCAAATCTCTTATGACACGGCGAAGGGTTTGGTTTTCCTTCTCCAAGATCTCCACTTGTACCTTTAGTACACGGAAATCTTCGCATAGCTGATTGGTGATGCGATAAGCCTCGGAGATAGTGGAGAGCGTACGTTGATCTTCAAGTGAAGTAGAGGGCCCTGAAAGGTTAAGAGAAAGATCATAATGAGGTTGGACAGATCCCACCATGATGGGATTTCTTGGGCCTCCTAGTTGTTGGGCAGTGATAGTCTTGACTTCCTCCCTCACGGAGCGCTCCATCTTCGCTTGTCTTGCGACAATCTCTTCTTCGATAGCCCAATCAACGTGCTTCCCTTGATTAAGATCCTTCTGGACTTGACGTAGACGCCATCCCAAGAAGTCCTCTCCGCTCGAGCCACAAGAAGACATCTCTAACAATAACTTTTTACCCTGGCAGAAACAGATCGAAAAGAAAACACACGAAATCGCGAGATACGTTGCCGGAACAATCCGGGCAAATATATAGCAAAAAATTCTGCACAGAAAGGAAGGTAACAGGCTAAAGTGGGGTCGCAGACGGACTCCTGGGTGCCCAGGCAGCCTCCCGGCGCGGCCAGGAGGTAGGCCGTGCCAGGGGGGCGCCTGGGCCCCCTAGAGCTTGTCTCCGGCTCCACTTAGGCTTAGAATTTTCCTAATTTTGCAAAAACTCATAATATGGAACTTTTATGGCGGTTCGCGATGTTTCCTTACCGTACTACATACCTTTTCTTATTCTGCTTCTGCTGGTGCCTGAAACAGGGCTGCAACATGTTCTTCGTGAGTTGTTGTGTATATCATATTCACATCAACATTGACAGGGTCTCCTGCTATGTAATGCTTAAGTCTTTGCCCATTCACAACTTGAGGTTTGGTGCCTTCAAAATTGTTAATCTTGATTGCACCAGACCGATAGACTTCTTCAATATGAAATGGCCCTTCCCACCTAGAAAGTAGTTTGCCTGGAGAAAACCTGAAACGGGATCTAAACAACAAAACTTTATCACCAACATTAAATTCACGTTTCAGAATCCTCCTATCATGCCACTTCTTTACCTTTTCTTTGAACATTTTAGCGCTCTCGTAAGCTTCACTTCTCCACTCATCTAGAGAAGTCAAGTTCATGAGACGCTTCTCACCAGCTAACTTTGGGTCAGCATTAAGCTCTCTAACAGCCCAGAAAGCTTTGTGCTCTAATTCTAATGGCAAATGGCAAGCCTTGCCATAAACCATCTTATAGGGGGACATGCCCATGGGGTTTTTGTAAGCAGTTCTATACGCCCACAAAGAATCTCCTAACTTATTTGACCATTCCTTTCTATTTCTGTTTACTGTCTTCTGTAAGATCAACTTGATCTCTCTATTGGTGAGTTCAACTTGCCCACTGGTTTGAGGATGGTACGGTGAAGCAATTCTATGATTGACATCGTAATTGGCTAAAGCTTTTATAAAAGCTCCATGCGTGAAGTGTGATCCTCCATCATTCATGAGATACCTAGGTACACCAAACCTAGGGAAAATCACATCTTTGAGCATTTTCAAAGATGTCTTGTGATCAGCACTTTCAGTGGGGATTGCTTCAACCCACTTGGTCACATAATCAACAGCTACTAAAATGTGAGTGTACTTGTGCAAAGAAGGAAAAGGACCCATAAAATCAAAACCCCAGCAATCAAAAGGTTCAATCACTAGTGAGTAATTCATAGGCATCTCATTCCTTCTACTAATGTTACCAACTCTCTGACATTTATCACAGGCTAAAACATAATTTCTAGCATCCTTAAAGAGAGTAGGCCAATAAAAATCTGATTGGAGAACCTTATGTGCGGTCCTCTGATGGGCCTCGAACCCCTCGTTGGATTACCCCAAGTGGAAGGTGTAAGATGAAGTAAGTAGAAGTGTTTTCCCATAGCAAAGATGCCAAGGATCGAATCCCCAGAGACTCCTAGGTTCAACAGGTAGGTGTCAACTGCTAACGACGCAATTAGCAATCAACGTGGACCTGCACACAGATACAAATAACTTTGCTCCCAACGAGTACAGAGAGGTTGTCAATCTCTCCGGCCTTGTAGTTCACAAAGGGTTAAAAGCAATATGATAGTAGTGATAGATAGTGTTTTGCAATAGTAAGTAAAATAGCGAAAAGTAAATAGTGTATGTGATCAATGATGGTAATATGGACCGGAGTCACATGATGTTCACTAGTGATGTCTCTCTCCCAAAAGACGATAAAACAGCTATGTGAGGTAAACAAATTACAGCTGGGCAATTGACAGGACCACGAACGCAAACCAATGCTGACTACATTGCAAGAAAGGTTGAGGTTCAAAGCATGGGCGGTACGCCAAAGTAAGTAGACCGAAATCCATCTGCATCTACTACTAATCATCCACCTTGAGATATCTATCCAGAACATCTCGCTGGTATTAAGTTGCGAGTCCCACCCATAGTGTAAACTCAATGCAACAGACAACTGCATTAAAAGAACTTTGCGTAAAGTAAACAATCCTTGCACCCGCGGGCACAAGCACCGTTGTTTTCCCCCTTGTGGCAACAGCACATCCTCTAGACTCATGTTTCTGTCACTCAAGCTAGTCATCGAGGGGCATGAACCCACAATCGAGCATAACGTTCCCTCTTGGAGTCACTACCTACTACTTGGCCAAAGCAATAAATAACAACGGAGAACATGCAAGAATTACTTATGAACTAAAATATAAAAGAGGTGAATCAAATATATTACTCAAGATCAATCTGAACATAATCTCATAATCCATCGGATCCCGGCAAACTCAACATAGCAACAGCATAAGGATTACATAGGTGCCTCGATCATGTAGGGCAGCTCACGAGGACTAATTAGTGAAGCACAAGAACGGGAGGAGAACATCACATAGCTACTGGTCATGGACTCATGGTCCAAGGGAGACTACTCACGAGTCATCCGGGAGGCGTCCATGGTGGTGGAGAAGCTCCCGGTGGTGATCCTCCCCTCCGGCAGGGTGCCGGGAAGAGTTCTCCTGGTGCTCCCGATCTTGGAAGCGGCGGCGGCGGCGGAACAGAGATGGGATCGCGAAAAGAAGTCCTGTTTCAAGGGTTACGGGGGACCCTTTAAATATCTGCCAAAGTAGGGCACCGGGGGGCTCTCGGGGGGCCGAGGCGCCCCCCGGCGCGGCCCAGGGGGGGCGCGCCCACAGGGCGCCTGGAGCCCCTGTGGCCCCCCCAGGCTCCCCTTCGGAAGCAGTGTCGTTCCCGGATCACTGATTTTTTATATAATTTTTCTGTATTTTTCTGGGCAGTTCTCGCAACGTGAAAACCTGAAATACAAAAACAGCCAAAAACAGAAACTGGCACTGGGGTGCACTGGATTAGTAAGTTAGTCCAAATATGATCAAAAGTGTATGGAAGTGTATGAATATCATAGCAATATCACCCAAAAGTGGCATGGAGCAAGCAGAAATTATAGATACGTTTTGGACGTATCAACATCCCCAAGCTTAATTCCTGCTCGTCCTCGAGTAGGTAAATGATAACAAGAATAATTTCTGTGGTGACATGCTATTAACCATATAGGACTTTCTCATAGTCATATGACAAATGCTTACTGAGACAATGATTCTGAAGTAATTAAGTTGTCTCAAGAGAAAATCACAAATGACTGAAAGTTTTACAACATTAAACTGAAACATCAAAAAGATTTGCAATGAACATGATGTGCAAATATGATCAAGTGATATCTAGCTTGCCCCCTTTAGTGATGCAAAACATAAGTGCAGGGGCACCTTCAAGGTTTAAGTGATGACTAGATACAATCATTTCAAAATAAACGATATCGCAATCATGCAAAAGACAATGCTACTTTGGGACAATGCACATTACACTCAGAATGACAATCATGCTCTCAGTAGTTGGTGCTTGAAGTGCTAGAGCTTTTTATTTTGAAACATGGAAGCAATTGTGTCAACGGTAGTAGTACTTCATATGTGTCATGCATAAAACATCTTATAAGTTGCAAGCCTCATGCATCGAATACTAATAGTGCTCGCTCCTTGTCCTAATTAGCTCGGATCCCCATGGGTTATCATTGCATTGCATATGTTTTAACCAAGTGTCACAAAGGGGTACCTCTATGCCACCTGTACAAAGGTCCAAGGAGATAGATCGCATTTGATTTCTCGTTTTTGATAGATCTCAACTTGAGGACATCCATACCGGGACAACATAGAAAATAGATGATGGACTCCTCTTAAATGCATAAGCATATTCTCATGAGAGATTGAGGATTAAGGTCCAAGCTAAAACTTCCACCATGATGCATGGCTTTGGTTGGCGGCCCAATGTTCTTCTCTAACAATATGCATATTAATTCAACCCACGGTAAATCACCCTTACTTCACACAAGACGAACATGCATAACAACTCACATGATATTCAACAAAAGTGTGACAGTTGATGGCGTCCCCAGAAACATGGTTACCGCTCAGCAAGCAACTCATAAGAAATAAGATACATAAGCAACATATTCTTTACCACAATAGTTTTTAGGCTACTTTCCCATGAGCTATGTATTGCATGGTTAATTTGCTTAGTGCAGGTGTAGGTTAGCAAAAGACTGGAAGCGACCAACTAAGAGAGCAATGACGGTCATAATAATGCAGAGCGACAAAGCAATATTGAATCAGGCATGGTAGTTATATCGCTACTTAGAAACAAAAGATCATCAAGGCTTGACAGACTTTCTTTGCAGTCTTGAATATGCGTGAGCATACGCCAAGTCAATCAAAATAAATTCTCAAAGGAAGATATTACTAAACCATACCACATCATAGGCAAACAAACCAAATTGGTACTCCAATGACACATTGGGAACCCCCCAGCTATTCGAGATTAACCAAAAGAAAACCTGAACTACTAAGCATCATCATGAAAGTAGCATCTTTATCATAGACACAATAACCCATGCAACAGAAGCAAACTCTCTTAATAAGGTGAGCATGGTAATTAAAGAGAGTTCAAGCAACCAACTAAACAAAAGCTCTTGAAGAGATAAGCATGAATACTAAGAGCAAAGCATGATAGTAGCTATTAAAAGACAAAGAACACACACAGCATAGATAGACATGAAAATTCTATGTAATGTTCTAGGTAGAGGTGGAGCGTGTTTCTCTCCCACATAAAGGAATGCTGGGTTCCGACTCATTATGAAAAACTGAAAAGAAAACTAAGAGCAAGACGCTCCAAGCATAGCACATAACACATGAAGTGATAAAAATATAGCGGAACGAAAGACGAACTGATAATGTTGATGGAGAAGGGGATGCACGGAGGCATCCCCAAGCTTAGACGCTTGAGTCTCCTTGAATATTTCTTGGGGGTGCACGGGGGCATCCCCAAGCTTGAGCGCTTGACACTCCTGAATCTTTTTATCATCATCCCTCGCACACTTGAAAACTCCCTTCATACACAACTCATCATAATCTGATTAGCGAGGTTAGTACCCTTAATAAAATAATTATACCTTGCTGGTAATAAGGATATTCTTGAAGTTCTACTGTTTCTCAAGATTTCCAAAAGGTTTTTGCAAAGAAAAAGCAAGTTCTCAATTTGCAAAGTGAAGGTAATGCAAAACAGGACAGAATCTGTGAAAAACAGAACGGCAGGCAGTAATTGACCTGTTCGGGATACTTCTGCAACTCAAATCAAAAAACTCAGAACTGACACACGAAAGAAAATTATATAGAGAACGTTGTCGAAACAATTCAGACCAAAAAGATGATCTGGTGATTTTATACGAATTTTTCTATCCAAGGACAGAATCTGTTTCCTGGACAGCACCTCACAACTTTTGAACTTTCTAACAATCAGAGGCTATACTTGGCACAAATATGAAAAGCAAAGATACAATGATGATGCTACAGCAGTAAACAACATCAAGACACAACAAAAGCAAAAAATTTATTCATGTGGGCTGCCTCCCAAAAGCGCTTTCTTTTATGCATTTAAGCTAGGCATAATGCATAGATCAAGTTTTATCAAGAGTAAAAGAATAACTAGCCCGTACAACGGACTCAAAAGGTAACTTGACCTTCTTACGAGGGAAGTGTTCCATCCCTTTCTTGAGAGGAAACTGAAATTTAATATTACCCTCTTTTATGTCAATGACAGCACCTACGGTGCGCAAAAAGGGACGTCCCAAAATAATTGGACATGAAGGATCACATTCAATATCCATAATAGTAAAATCAACGGGCACATAATTATCATTGACAACAATAAGAACATCGTCGATCCTCCCCAAAGGTTTCTTTATGGAAGAATCAACGAGAGCATTACCAAAAGAACAAGAATCAAAAGATTCCAATTTGAGCATATCATATAGTCTTTTGGGCATAATAGAAGTACAAGCTACAATATCACATAAAGCAAAGCATGAGAAGTTATTTATCTTAATTTTAATCATAGAATCCCAACCATCTCCTATCTTTCTAGGTATGGAGGCTTCTACTCTGAGTTTCTCCTCCCTAGCTTTGATGCGAGCATTAGTGATATGCTCTGTGAAGGCAAGATTAAGCGTGCTAGTGTTGGGATCCTTAGCCATTCCTTGTAGAAAGGCGATAAATTCTGAAATACTACAATTATCAAAGTCAATTTTATCATTAGTGGGCAGAATTGTAGTGTCAACCTCTTTGTTTAATTCGCTCTCTATTATAAGAGTTTGAACCTCTTCCCAAGTTTGGGGAAGCTCAGGAGCAATTTTAAACTGAGGCTCATACTTTTTTCCTGGAAGGCCATGCCATGGGCATAACTCTCCGTCATAACTAGTGTAATCACAGGGTTTATCTTTTTTGTAAATCCCGTCAGAGATAAGTGGGGCAATGGAAGTAGGGGTGTACCCCTCCCATTTAGTGTTTTTGGTAGAACCCATAATAGCAAGCAAGCAAGATAACTATTTTTGTGATTTTCGATAAAAAGGAACTAAAGCAAATATGAAAGGTAAACTAACAAGACTAAAAAGCAAAGGTAAAAGATAGCATGCAACCCCCCTATCATGAAGAGTGGAGTCCCCGGCAACGGCGCCAGAAAATACTCCTTGATGGGCCTCGAACCCCTCGTTGGATTACCCCAAGTGGAAGGTGTAAGATGCAGTAAGTAGAAGTGTTTTCCCTTAGCAAAGATGCCAAGGATCGAATCCCCAGAGACTCCTAGGTTCAATAGGTAGGTGTCAACTGCTAACGGCGCAATTAGCAATCAACGTGGACCTGCACACAGATACAAATAACTTTGCTCCCAACGAGTACAGAGAGGTTGTCAATCTCTCCGGCCTTGTAGTTCACAAAGGGTTAAAAGCAATATGATAGTAGTGATAGATAGTGTTTTGCAATAGTAAGTAAAATAGCGAAAAGTAAATAGTGTATGTGATCAATGATGGTAATATGGACCGGAGTCACATGATGTTCACTAGTGATGTCTCTCTCCCAAAAGACGATAAAACAGCTATGTGAGGTAAACAAATTACAGATGGGCAATTGACAGGACCACGAACGCAAACCAATGCTGACTACATTGCAAGAAAGGTTGAGGTTCAAAGCATGGGCGGTACGCCAAAGTAAGTAGACCGAAATCCATCTGCATCTACTACTAATCATCCACCTTGAGATATCTATCCAGAACATCTCGCTGGTATTAAGTTGCGAGTCCCACCCATAGTGTAAACTCAATGCAACAGACAACTACATTAAAAGAACTTTGCGTAAAGTAAACAATCCTTGCACCCGCGGGCACAAGCACCGTTGTTTTCCCCCTTGTGGCAACAGCACATCCCCTAGACTCATGTTTCTGTCACTCAAGCTAGTCATCGAGGGGCATGAACCCACAATCGAGCATAACGTTCCCTCTTGGAGTCACTACCTACTACTTGGCCAAAGCAATAAATAACAACGGAGAACATGCAAGAATTACTTATGAACTAAAATATAAAAGAGGTGAATCAAATATATTACTCAAGATCAATCTGAACATAATCTCATAATCCATCGGATCCCAGCAAACTCAACATAGCAACAGCTTAAGGATTACATAGGTGCATCGGTCATGTAGGGCAGCTCACGAGGACTAATTAGTGAAGCACAAGAACGGGAGGAGAACATCACATAGCTACTGGTCATGGACTCATGGTCCAAGGGAGACTACTCACGAGTCATCCGGGAGGCGTCCATGGTGGTGGAGAAGCTCCCGGTGGTGATCCTCCCCTCCGGCAGGGTGCCGGGAAGAGTTCTCCTGGTGCTCCCGATCTTGGAAGCGGCGGCGGCGGCGGAATAGAGATGGGATCGCGAAAAGAAGTCATGTTTCAAGGGTTACGGGGGACCCTTTAAATATCTGCCAAAGTAGGGCACCGGGGGGCTCTCGGGGGGCCGAGGCGCCCCCCCGGCGCGGCCCAGGGGGGCGCGCCCACAGGGCGCCTGGAGCCCCTGTGGCCCTCCCCCAGGCTCCCCTTCGGAAGCAGTGTCATTCCCGGATCGCTGATTTTTTATATAATTTTTCTGTATTTTTCTGGGCAGTTCTCGAAACGTGAAAACCTGAAATACAAAAACAGCCGAAAACAGAAACTGGCACTGGGGTGCACTGGATTAGTAAGTTAGTCCAAATATGATCAAAAGTGTATGGAAGTGTATGAATATCATAGCAATATCACCCAAAAGTGGCATTGAGCAAGCAGAAATTATAGATACGTTTTGGACGTATCATCCTCTCACCGGCATGATATCCTCCATAGGGACTATCATGACATTGTCTGAGAATGTCCTTCTGCTCATGTTCCGGTATGCATCTTCTCACGATCCCGTCTGGACCTTCTTTGAAGAGATGTGGGTCATCCCAAAAGTAGTGCCTCAAATCATGAAAGAACTTCTTCCTTTGCTGAAATGTTAAACCTGGAGGCAAATACTTCGCAACGATAAAATTAGCATAATCTGCAAACCAAGGATCGGAAAGAGAATGTACTTTTACAACGGCAAGTTGCTCGTCTGGAAAACTGTCGTTGACTGGGATGGGATCATGCGGTATATCTTCCATCCTTGAAAGATTGTCCGCCACCGGATTGTCTTCTCCTTTCCTATCAACAATCTGCAAATCAAATTCTTGAAGGAGTACCCATCTGATAAGTCTTGGCTTGACATCCTTCTTTGTCATAAGGTACTTAATGGCAGCATGGTCAGTATGAATAATAACTTTGGAATCAACAATATACTGCCTAAACTTATCACAAGCAAACACTACAGCTAAGAATTCCTTCTCAGTAGTAGCATAATTCTTTTGAGCACTATCAAGGGTTTTACTAGCATAATGTATAACATTCAATTTCTTATCGACCCTTTGCCCTAAAACAGCTCCAACAGCAAAATCACTAGCATCACACATAATCTCAAAAGGTAAATTCCAGTCGGGTGGTTGTACTATAGGAGCGGTTATTAAAGCTTTCTTAAGAACTTCAAAAGCCTCCTTACAATCTTCATCAAATACAAAAGGAACGTCCTTCTGGAGAAGATTAGTGAGGGGTCTCGAAGTCTTAGAAAAGTCTTTAATAAATCTTCTATAGAAACCAGCATGACCGAGAAAACTGCGAATACCTTTGATGTCCCTTGGATAGGGCATCCTCTCAATTGCTTCGATCTTGGCCTTGTCCACCTCAATTCCCCTTTCGGAAATCTTGTGACCAAGAACAATTCCTTCGTTAACCATGAAGTGGCACTTCTTCTAGTTGAGTACCAGATTTGTCTCCTCACATCTCTGCAAAACTTTATTAAGGTTGTGGAGACAATGGTCAAAGGGAGTTCCATAGACGGAGAAATCGTCCATGAAGACTTCCACAATCTCCTCACAGAAACCATGAAAGATAGCAGACATACACCTTTGAAAAGTAGCAGGGGCATTGCATAAACCAAAAGGCATACGCCTGTAAGCATAAGTACCATAGGGATAAGTAAAAGTGGTCTTCTCTTGATCAGCAGTGTTAACATGAATTTGAGAGAAGCCAGAATAACCATCGAGGTAACAAAAGTGGGTATTTTTGGATAACCTTTCAAGCATTTGGTCGATGAACGGCAACAGGTAGTGATCCTTCCTGGTTGCCTTGTTCAGCTTCCTGTAATCAATACACATTCTATATCCAATAATAATTCTCTGAGGTATTAGTTCATTCTTATCATTAGGAACCACAGTTGTACCTCCTTTCTTAGGAACACAATGTACCGGGCTTACCCACTTACTATCAGCTATAGGGTAGATAATACCTGCGGCTAGAAGCTTGAGAATCTCAGTTCTTACAACATCCATCATCTTCGGGTTCAACCGTCGTTGATGATCAACAACTGGTTTAGCATCGGTCTCAAGGTTGATAGTATGTTGACAGATAGATGGACTAATCCCCTTAAGGTCATCAAGGGTATAGCCAATTGCACCTCGGTGTTTACGAAGTACTTCCAATAGTCGCTCTTCTTCATATCCTGAAAGGTTAGAGTTGATAATAACAGGATATACTTTCTTTTCATCTAAATAAGCATACTTGAGCGTATCGGGAAGAGGTTTAAGATCGAACACCGGGTCTTCTTTTGGTTTTGATAAAATTCCCAAAGGTTCAACCGGAAGGTTGTGCTTCGGGATAGCAGGTTGTCTCAAGAATATTTCATCTAGTTCATTTCTTTCCTGCATATGCAAATCATTCTCGTGGTCCTCCATATATTGCTGCAAAGGATCATTAGGGGGAATAGCAATAGAAGCAATACTTTCAATAATTTTATCATCACTAGGTAAATCGGTACCACGAGGCTGCTTAGAGAACTTAGAAAAGTTAAATTCATATGGCTCACCATTGAATTCAACAGAAACTTTACCTTTCTTGCAATCTATTATAGCTCCACAAGTTCTGAGAAAAGGTCTACCAAAAATAATAGAACAAAAATTGTCCCTCACTGAACCAAGTACTAGAAAGTCGGTAGGGTATTTTACCTTTCCACATAGGACTTCAACGTCTCTCACAATTCCGATAGGAGAGATAGTTGCTCTGTTTGCAAGATGAATGGTAACATCAACTTCTTCAAGTTCTCAAGGTGAAATCTCACCGATGATCTCTTGATAAAGTGAATAGGGGATAGCACTAGCACTCGATCCCAAATCGCATAGCCCATAATAATTGTGATCTCCTATTTTAACAGATACTACTGGAGTACCTGAAATTGGGCCTTTATTCTTGGCTGTGACAAGGTTAGTGGAAACAGCACAAAAATTTACATTGGAATCCAAAACATCATTAGTAACAAGGTCTTTAACCAATGCAACTTGAGGATCGACCTTGATCTGGTCCTCAGGCTCATCAATTCTTCTCTCACTTTTATTTATTATGCCTGCCACAAGAGAGTGTTCCCTTATCCTTTCGGGAAAGGAGGCTTTTCATATATAACTGCAGGCAAAATAGGGTCAGCAACATGAATATCAACTAGTAATTCTTTGAAAGGTTCATGATGCTGATCTCTCTTCTTTTTAAAAGAATCAACGTGAGAGGCAAAATCCTTACAGAAATCAATCATTAGATGGGAATCAAGACCAATCTTAGAGCAAAAGTTATTGAAGTAATCAGTTTTCACATAGCTCTCAATATAATCATGCTCATAATTTATAGCGGGTTCAATACCTTTATCGATTTCCCAATCTTCGGTATTCCTCTGGATCCTTTCAATGAGATCCCACCTTTCTTCAACACTCTTCGTCTGAAATACCCCACTAGAGGAGGCATCCAGCATCTCCTTATCTTGACGAGAAAGCCTGGCATAAAAATTTGTAAGTATAATTTCCTTGGGGAGCTCATGAATAGGACATTTGAGCATTAGGGACTTCAATCTCCCCCAAGCTTGAGCAATGCTTTCTCCGTCACGAGACCTAAAGTTATAGATATAGTTCATGTCTCGATGAATTTCATGAAGAGGATAAAACTTGGTATAAAAGAGAGACGTAAGCTCTTGCCAATCAAGCAAGTGTGAGTTATCGAGAAGCTTATACCAATCTGAAGCTTTATCTATAAGCGATACGGAGAACAATTTCCTCATGACAAACTCCATTGATACACCTGCAAGTTTAAATAATGAACATAGTTGTGACAGATATAGCAAGTGTTCACCGGGATGTCTGTCTCCTGCATAACGATTAGCCAAAACATAATCGATAATACCAGCTGGTATTTTATAGGGCACAATTTCAGTAGGGGGAGGAGTAACCACCACAGGTGTGGGGCGTCTTCCCACAAGCAACGATCCAATAGCAAGGTTGTCCATAAGGACAAAGAGCAGCAACAGCAAAATAAAAACAGAAATATAAAAACTTCCTTACCAGCTTCACTTACCAATAGCGCTACACTCCCCGGCAACGGCGCCAGAAAACGGTACTTGATGACCCAAAATCGTAAGGGTTCTATTGCAGCGTTTTCGATAAGTAAGAGTGTCGAACCCAACGAGGAGCAGAAGGTATTGATAAGTGATGATGAGCAAGGAATAACTGCAAGCACTGAAAGATAACTTTTTAGGGGTTTTCTTGATATAAGCAACAGGAAAGTAAAAGCGAGCAAAGTAAAAGGCACTGGAGAGTAACAAGTGGCCCAATCCTTTCTGAGCAAAGGAGAGGCCTAGCAACTGAACTTATAAAGGCTAAAGTGTTCTTGAGGACACACGGGAGAGGTAGTCATGTGCTTTCGCCATATTCCGTATCGGTACTATGTGATGTGTTGATAAGTGTTGAGTGGGTGGATCTATGCTAGTACACTCTCTAGACTAAGATGAGTGCACTCTTATGATTAAACACCTTGCAAGCATCCGCAAATACAAGATAGTATTTAAGGCAAAAGCCTAACCATAGCAATGCGATCGATGATCCATTGTTCCCTTGTGCAAAAGCGTGCGAACTGGGGTTTAGGTTTCTGTCACTCCGGCAACCCACCGTAAGCATTCTTTGTACACAATGTATTCCCCTAGGTCCTTAATAAGGCGAAGTGTTGAGTGTTCGACTCACACAACACCACTAGGAAAATAACAACACAACTTAAGTATCAAACAACACATATTACTTCAACATCATATGACTACTAACAACAAGACTTTTCCCATGTCCTCAAGAACTAAAGTAACTACTCACAAGACATAAAAGAGATCATGATCAGTGGAGATAGATGGATGATAAACAATCTGGACATAATGATATTTCTCCAACAAAAATCAATAGCATTCACCACAAAGTAGTAATCAACACCGATAGAGTAGAGAGGATAGATAGTACGGATTACAACACAAGTTGCAATTGTGAGATGAGATTGGATGAAGATGGAGATGGTGCTAATGTTGGGGATGATGTTGATGATGATCTCGATGATGCCAGTGACGATGGTGATGACGATGGCGATGATCTCCCCTTCCGGGAGGTGATCTCCCCAGCGGAATCTGCCCGTCGGAGATGGCTTTTTCTTCTCTGTAGGTTTCCGCCACGGAGCGGCGGCGGAACTCCGTCAAAACTCTCTTCTTTAGGGTTTTTGGATGACGAGGAGTGTATAGGCCAAAGGGGGCAGCCGGGAGTGGGCCAGGGGCTCCAGGCGCCCTCCCGGCGCGGCCAGGGTGGGGGCCGCGCCAGGTGGCTGCCTGGGCACCCTGTGGCCCCCCTCTGGTTGCTCTTTTGCGTATCTTCGTGATCCTTCTGGAAAATACCCTCCTTCGATTTTCACGTAATTTGGAGGTATTCTTCTTCAGCAACTCAGCGTCCACTTTTTACCGCTGAATCCTGCGTCTGCTGCTTCGGCACCGGAAAGTTGCAAACTGTGTAAAATAGGCCAAAACAACATAAGAACATCATCGTAATGTGAAATATATCAATGAATAAGGATGAATTACGATATAAAATAGTGATGCATTTTGGACGTATCAGGGTCATCACTGACAACGGCACGCAGTTCACAAGCCACTCCTTCATGCAGTATATTCAAGATCTCGGCAGCAAGGTCTGTTTTGCTTCTATTGCGCATCCTCGAAGCAACGGCCAGGCGGGGAGGGCAAATGCTGAAGTACTGCGAGGCCTCCGGACAAGAACTTTTGACAGACCACACAAGTGCGGAAGGCGCTGGATTGATGAACTGTCGGTAGTTCTTTGGTCAATCAAAACGACGCCCAATCGAGCCACCGGCGAGACACCTTTCTCCCTCGTTTATGGTGTGGAAGTAGTTCTCCCCACGGAACTCACATACGCATCACCCCGAGTGCTCGCTTATGATGAGCTTGAGCAAGAGCAGCTGCGCCAAGATGACGCAACACTCCTCGAGGAAGATCTTCTTCGGGCGACTGTGCGGGCAGCGCGCTACCAGCAGGCCTTGCGCCGCTATCATAGCCGCAAGGTTCATGCCCGAAGTTTTGAGGAAGGCGACCTTGTTCTTCCGCACGTTCACTCGGCCAAGAATTCCAACAAGTTGACGCCGAAGTGGGAAGGCCCTTATCGGGTAATACGAGTCACCAGGCCTGGCGTAGTCCGCCTGGAGACCGAAGATGGTATTCCAGTGAGTAACTCCTGGAACATCGAACATCTTCGCAAGGTTTACACGTGAGGCGCGGTTGCCGGGCTTCCCGGAAAGCCACCCTTTTGTACAAGCCTTGCCGGCAAGGCATGTAACCCTTCGTACAAAGCCAGGCGCAGACCCTGAGCATAAATACATGAAGCGCTGGCGCCCTAAGTTTTAGCATGCATGCTAGATTGAGTCTCTTTCTCTATTGGGGATTGATAGTGCTTGACGGCGGCTAACCCCTAGCATAGAGGTCGAATTTGCGTCTCTCTATTTCCTTTCCATCCCCTTGTTCGCAGGATGCGTGGACATTTCTACTGAGCTGTTTGGAAGAAAGAGAAGGAACCAAGGTTATCGGGGGCTGCACGACCAAGGGTTAGACCACGGCAAGACAAGGTTGCCGGGAGCTACAAGACCAGATAAGTCTTTGATCCCCCACTCCTTCCTTCCGTATGGAACTTGGACGTACGAGGCTTCGTTCGCTCTTATGCCATCATGCTCCCTTTTTCCCTGTGTCCAACAAGCTTTGTTTTGGATCGGGGCTCGGTAGTAGTGTGATGGGAAGGGAGCAGACGAAGGGCCTAACCCTACCCTGCTCCTACTTCCGCCAAGGGCACGAATACAGCTATGGAGCAGGGGAGGGACGACAAGGCTTGTTGCCGGGGCACGTTGTTTATCTTAAGATAACAAGGATCCGCTCCTTGGTGTGGCTCCTGCCCGCGCACGAAGAAACTCGGCAAACACCCTTCTCTTCATTAATACATTGTAAACAAGTACAAGGCCCGTAGGATTAAAAACTAAAAAGAGATAAGATGCCCGTAATCCCTTTCTTGTCACTCTCCTCAGGAAATTGAACAAGATGGCGAAGGGCAAAAGGAGTGCCTAGGCGAAGCGCGAGCAGCAGAAATCACCAAGAGAACATGCCGGTGACCGTCCCGAAGGAGGCTGACCATGATGGTGCCGGGAGAAGAGCCGAAAGATGGGGCAGCGGGCTGGCAATGCGCGGGTTGACACCCGCGTACTCCGACATGACGACCGCCGCCCACCTTCTTCGCCTTATCCGGCCTCCCAACGCCAGCCGCCCAAGGAGGCGGCCCCGAGAAGTTCGAGGGGCTGGCGGTGCAGATGATGGTGCTGCCGGCATCGCCCAGAGACGGTGTATCCGCCTCCTAGTCGGACCAGTCAACCTCCCGCTCACTGTCCTCATCGTCGCTGTCGTTGTCTTCCCCATCGCTCTCGCTCGAGGAGGAGTTTTCATAGTTAGTCGAGCTCTCCACACAGCACCCTAGCCTGTGTGCCGAGCGCCCAAAGACCTTGACGTAAAGCAGATCGCTCTACGCAAACCTGAAGCAGAGGACATGCCCCTTCATCAAGAAGTGGGCGCGCGCGAAGGTCTTCAACCCCCGGCGGAGGAGCATCACATGAAGAGCGGGAACTTGGTGTTCACCCACATGGCACCATGGCAACACCCCTCCATGTGAAGCCTCAACCTCGATGGTTGGTCGACCTCCAACACCCTCGCAAACGCTTCGGGAAGACGGAGGCGACTGCGCAACTAACAATTTTAGCTTTTCTTAACCACTTTAAATTAAGCGTCAAAGTAAGTTGTCTAGATAAGTTACTAAGATGACAACTAGATGAAAGTAAAGAACACAACTTCACAAGCAAGCTATGTAAGATAAACAAGTAAAGCTTGCACAAGTAAAGGATAGAAATAACCACAAGTGGAGACGGTGAAGACGAGGATGTGTTATCGAAGTTCCTTCCCTTTGAGGGGAAGTACGTCTCCGTTGGAGCGGTGTGGAGGCACAATGCTCCCCAAGAAGCCACTAGGGCCACCGTATTCTCCTCACGCCCTCACACAATGCAAGGTGCCGTGAATCCACTAGTGGTGCCCTTGAAGGCGGCAACCGAACCTTTACAAACAAGGTTGGGACTCTCTCCACAACTAAATTGGAGGCTCCCAACGAAACTCCGGAGCTTCACCACAATGGAATGTGGCAACGAAGTGACCTCTTCTGTCTAGGATGCTCAAACACCCAAGAGTAACAAAATCCACACAAGAAAGTATGGGGGAATCAAGTTTCCTTTGGTGGAAGTGTAGATCTAGGTCTCCTCCTTCAATCCCTAGCAAATCAACAAGTTTGGTTGGCTAGGGAGAGAGATCGGGCAAGAAAGCTTTAATGGCATTAATGGTGGAGAGAGAGAGGCAAGAGATAAGATGGAGGTGGGAGAAGGGCCTCCTTAAATAGGGTCACCTAGAATCCAACCGTTATGTGCATAATTGCATAGGACCGGTACTTTCGCTCACCCTACCGGTAGTACCGGTGAGTGAAGTAACATGCGCCCATGTCACCAAGGCGGTACTTCCGGTGACGCACCCGGTAGTATCGGTCTTCCGGAGAAAACCGGAACTACCGCCCCACCACCGGTCAACTACCGCTTTGAGACCAGAAGGTTTCAAGCAGGGGCGGTAATTGGGACGGTGGTTGGGCCGGAACTACCGCCAGGCAGGTACTTTCTGTGTGATGGCAGTCAGAGCGGTACTACCGCCCTGAGCACCGGTAGTACCGGTTTCGTTAAGAGAACACCGGTACTTCCGGGCCACCACCGGTCTACCACCCCACCCAGTACAGAAGGTATCACCCCTGAGCGGTACTTGGGGCGGTGGTTCGACCGGAACTACCGGCCACCAGTACAACCGCCTACAACGGCGGTACTACCGCGGTAGGGGAAACTACACATAAGGAAGAAGCAAAGGGGACCTCTCTCTCCACGAACGGAGGAAATATTGTGGGTGCAAAGTATCTGTGTACGTGACTTGATTCACCCATTACCTTCCGATGTGGGTTCCCTCTTAATAGTACGGATTTCCTACGACCAAGAGAAACAAAAAAGGCATCGGAACATCCGTCTTCGATCTTTTCCTTAAAGAGGGAAGGCCTAACCGTCTTGAGCCACATGCTATAAACCTGAGTAATATTGACGCACGATTAGTCCACACATGGATTGTCATCATCACCAAAATCTTAGGCAAGAGATGCCCTTACAATCTCCCCCTTTTTGGTGAATGATGACAACCACATGACAATCACGGGGGTCTATAGGATGTAGGTAGAGCTCCCCCTCAGTGTGAGCACTTATTTAGAGTTTGCTTTTGGAATGCAAAAATGCTCAAACTAGGATCTATGCTCCCCCTAGGTTTTATAGACCGACCAGCGACCTCAATCAAAACAAATAGACAACAGAGCATAGATAACATAGATAAGAGCACATGTCTTACACCATGCTACTGATAAGTTCACAGGAAATAGCAGGAACTAACGAGAAAAACACCAAGAAAAACCCATGCAACTCCCGTGACCTAGCAATTCTCAACTCTCTCCCCCTTTGGCATCAAGCACCAAAAAGGAAAAGAGCGAGACTAACGCCCCAGGGCTCAGTAAAGCTCATCGCCTGTCGCCAGGGAGTCATCCGAGTCATCATCGTCAGAGTCCTCCGTATCCTCAACGTCCTCAGCAGCCTCAGCCTCAGTCTCCATTGCATCCACAGTTGCTCGAGCATAGGATGTCGTAGGCTCGTCATCAGACCACTGGCAGTTGGCCAGACACCACTTATCCTCAGGAGTGATGCTTTTCTCAGAGCCACTCTTCACATCTGGCACATTGAGGTGCTTCATCATCTGAATCTGCCGGCGGCGTGCCATCTTATCAGTCACATGAGCCTTGTATAGCTTCTTATGGATGTGGGCCTGCAGACAGAAGGTCTTCTTGACCTTGGCAGTAAGCTTCTCCACCCAAGAAGGCTTAGCCCCAGCCTCTAACTCAAAGTCATCATCATCCGAGGTAGCAAAGATATCCTCCTCATTTCCCTTGGCGAATCGAGGAGCTGCATGTTTCTTCTGTCTCAGCACCTTGACCTCATGCTCCGTGAGCCTATCCGGAGTAGAAAGAGGCTCTCCAGGCCTCCGAACTTCCCAAACCGAGTACAGGAAGCGCATCACAAAGGGAGCGTAGATCGGTACCTTGCGGTACCAGACACAGTTGTACATATCCTCCCACATCCACTTGGACACATCAAAAGTGATGCCCTTGCCTCGCTTGGTCTTCATGGCCACAAGCAAATCCACCAGATAACCATAAATGTCATCCTGGTTCCCAACTTTGGGCAGCAGCACACACCGGAACACACGGTGTAGAATGTCATAGACTGGCAGGAGATCATTGGATTTACCTACAATGCCACGGCCAGGGATATACAGAGGGGTTAGCTTCACCTTATCCATGGGGTTGGCGCGGTCGTGAGGACGGAGACCACCTTGACCTTCGAAGCCAATGTCATCATAACCCAGAGCATTGCAGAAGGCACTCCAGGGAACACGAAAGAACTCATCCCGACACATAAAGGAAAGGTGGCGCTGATCGTCACTGCCGAAGTGGACAGTAGCATAGAACTGATGAATGAGTTCCACATCAAAATCACATCGCAGCTCCATGAGCTTGATCAAATCAAACTCCTCACAGACCTCCAGAGCCTCTCCAAAGTAATCACGGCTGCTTCTCCACTTTGCAAGGTCAATGGACCACATCCGGGTGAACTTGTTCTTGTGGTTCTCGAAGATTTCAGACACAATCCTCAATTGCATTTCATTGCGGAACTGAGGATTACTCCAGCGTGGAGGAGGTGGTGCAGTGTATGGGTCCTGAAAGCAAAACATCTCCCAGTCCGGAAGCTTCCACTTGTACATAGGAAGCGCTGCACGCTGCTTGGCAGCAACTGACTTTTCCCGGCGAGTTGTTTTGGAGGGGACCACAACCTCGGGAACATCTTCATCATCTGCCGGCCTCTTGCCCCTACGGGCCTTTCTTTTGGCGAACTGACCAGACGAGAGCTAGAGCCACCTGCAAACGCACACGGAGAACACATAGCAACCAAGAAAAGATGAGAGGAATGTACACAAGATCAGAAGAATAATTCACAAGTACGTAAGGAGAATAGAGACAACGCATATAAGTTCAGAGAAACCGGTAGTTCCGGTAACAGCACCGGTAGTTCCGGACCGGCGGTAGTACCGGTCGTGTGACCGGTAGTACCGCTGAGAACGAATCTGCCGAGAAGAGGAGGGGAACTACCCGATCTCAAAACTACATGCACGATGTCTATTATTAACTACGCACAAGTTAATAGGAATCTATACGGATCTCTTCCTCAAAACATTTAGCCAAAAATGAGGGAATACACGCATTGCCCTAGAAGAAGGATTCAAGATAAGAACCCTAACAAAAGGAGAAGTAGGGCAATACCGGTATCCATGGGAGGAGATCGAAGAGGAGGCGGCCTCCACGGAGCAGATCCGGTGAAGGGCCGACGGATCCGAAGTGCCGGAGGGTGCTTCGGTGCAGTGAGTTGAGCACCTGGCGGCTAGGGCAAAAGAATGGACGAGTGAAGAGGAAAACCTCTTCAGCCCGTGCCTTTTATACTCGCCTTGTTCAGCCACCGGTAGTACCGGTCCGGGGACCGGTAGTATCGCTCCGGATGCTACCAGGTGGTTGGAGCGGTACTTCCGCGCCAGGCGGTAGTTCCGCGAACCAACATCGATAGTACCGACCAGGGGCACAGGTCAGAGTACCAGCGGTAGAACCGCTGGCTCTTGACCGGTACAACCGCTGGGCTGTAACCTGGTGGTCAAGCGGTAGAACCGCTTGTACCACCGGTTGTACCGCCAGGGAGCACCAACCCATTCCATGATAACAAGCTTGTGTACATTTGGAGTAGATGGCTTGGATGAGAAGGCTTAGGATGGAGCAAGTCACTGTAGTATGAGGAAGAAAAACACGAAAGCCAGAAACCAAACAAGCCTGAGGGCGGTGGCCGGAGCCACCTATGTTAGAGTCAATTGGCATGGCACCGCAAAGAATTATCCTTGGGCCCATAACCAAAACTCGTCTTTCAAATACAAGTGTCATCAAAAATGACGAATGTGAAAAGATGATCAATTTATGCATAATGGGGGGAGGGAGAGTTCATTGAGAGAACACCACTCCCCCTATTTCCATGCCTACACCTAGAATAGACAATATGAAGAGTATGGTGGGGTGTGCACGTGCTCAAGCCACATTGCTCAAATCAATGATATTTAGCTCATGCCTTAACTCGCGAAATCTTGCTTCATCCAACGGCTTCGTGAAGATATCTGCAAGGTTATCATGAGTGTTGACATAGTGAAGCTCGATCTCTCCTTGCCTTATGTGGTCCCGGATGAAGTGATACCGAATCTCTATATGCTTTGTCTTGAAGTGTTGCACCGGGTTGAGAGAAATCTTGATGGCACTTTCATTGTCACACCAAAGAGGCACTTTGTCACAAGTGACACTGTAATCCTTTAAAGTTTGCCTCATCCATAAGAGTTGAGCACAACAACTGCCAGCAGCCACATACTCTGCTTCGGTGGACGAGAGAGACACACAACTTTGCTTTTTGGAAGACCAACTAACAAGAGAGCAACCAAGAAATTGGCACCCTCCAGAAGTGGACTTCCTATCCACTTTGTCTCCCGCCCAGTCAGAATCAGAGAAACCTACAAGGTTGAAGTTTGCTCCTCTTGAGTACCATAAGCCAAAGTTTGGGGTATGAGCCAAATATCGAAAGATTCGCTTGCCAGCCACAAAGTGACTTTCCTTAGGTGAGGCTTGAAACCGTGCACAAATTCCCACACTAAACATAATACCCGGTCTAGATGCACAAAGGTAAAGCAAGGAACCGATCATAGAGCGATATACGTTTTGATCCACCGCTTTACCATTGGGATCAATGTCAAGTTGGCACTTGGTTGGCATTGGAGTAGTAGCTGGCTTAACATCACTTAGATTGAACCTCTTGAGCATGTCTTAAGTATACTTGGATTGTTTGATGAAGATCCCTTCTCTTCTTTGCTTGATCTCAAACCCAAGGAAGTACTTCAACTCTCCCATCATGGACATCTCAAAATGTGTGGTCATGAGTGCGGCGTACTCATCATTGAAAGCTTTGTTAGGAGAACCAAAGATAATATCATCAACATATAGTTGGCATACAAACAACTCCCCTTTGACCTTCTTAGTAAAAAGAGTGGGGTCGATTTTCCCAATTTCAAACCCACGATCTTGTAACAACTCGGTAAGATGCTCATACCACGCACGTGGGGCTTGTTTAAGGCCATAGAGTGCCTTATCGAGTTGGTACACGTGATTGGGGAGCTTAGGATCCTCAAACCCCGGGGGTTGTTTAACATACACCAACTCATTGATAGGACCATTAAGAAATGCACTTTTCACATCCATTTGTTGCAATTTAAAGTTATGATGGGAAGCATAGGCAAGCAACAAACGAATGGATTCAAGACGAGCAACGGGGGCAAAGGTTTCACCGTAGTCGATACCCTCGACTTGGGAGTAGCCTTGAGCCACCAGATGCGCCTTGTTGCGGATGAAAATGCCAAGAGCATCTTGCTTGTTCTTAAAGATCCACTTGGTTCCAATGACATTATGGTTCTCCTTTGGCCTTGGCACCAGACGCCAAACCTTGTTGTGCTCGAAGTTATGGAGTTCTTCATGCATGGCATTGAGCCAATCAGGGTCTTCGAGCGCCTCATAAACCTTCTGAGGTTCAACACAGGAGACAAAAGCTTGATGAGCACAATAGTTTGCTAATTGTCTACGAGTGCTTACCCCCCTTTTGATGCTTCCTAGAATGTTCTCCATGTGATGTTCTCTGGAAGCAAGCCTGGAGGCAACTTTTGCAGCACGACGCTTCAATAGCTCTTCAAGTGATAACTGAGGAGCATTAAGTTGATCATCTTGAGCGTCATCAGGAGCTAGATCTTGATCTTGAGCTTCCTTTTGACCTTGATCTTGCTCGGAGGACAGAACTTGGCCTTGTGCATCATTTGGTGGCTCTCCACCATCTTGTGATTGATCTTGCACTTGGCCTTGTTCGTCCGGTTGAGGGCCTTCACTTTGTTCTTCGGAAGCGTGTGGGTCTTGGGTTGGTGATGGTTCCACTTGAGTGGAACATTGTCCTTCTCCTTCGGCCACAAGGGGTTCCTCAATGGGTAAGATATATCCAACACCCATTCTTCTTATGGATTGAGGAGGAATTTCATCACCTACATCACAAGTACCACTTTGCTCCACTTGGGAGCCGTTATTTTCATCAAACTCTACGTTACTCGTCTCCTCAATGAGTCCATTGGACTTGTTGAGGACACGGTAAGCATGAGAGTTTGTAGCATAACCAACAAATATGCCCTCATGAGCTCTAGATTCAAATTTAGACAAGCGAACACCTTTCTTGAGAATGAAACACTTACACCCGAATACCCGGAAGTACTTGAGATTGGGCTTGTTACCGGTAAGTATCTCATATGGAGTTTTGTTTAAGCCTTTGCAGAGATAGAGCCGGTTTGATGCATGGCAAGCGGTGTTGATGGCTTCGGCCCAAAAGTTGTATGGAGATTTGAATTCCGCCATCATGGTTCTTGCCGCATCCATCAGAGTTCGGTTCTTTCTCTCCGCTTCACCGTTTTGTTGAGGGGTATAGGGAGCTGCATATTGATGTTTGATCCCCTCATCACTGAGAAACTCATCTAAGGTGTAGTTCTTGAACTCGGTGTCGTTGTCACTTCTGATCATCAAAATCTTTGCTTCATGTTGTCGTTGAGCTTCATTTGCAAAGTTGATGACAGTTTGTTGGGTCTCACTCTTCTTCTTGAAGAAGTATACCCAAGTGTATCTTGAGTAATCATCCATAATCACCAAGCAGTACTTTCTACCCCCAAGACTATCAAAAGATGGAGGCCCAAAAAGGTCCATGTGAAGGACCTCTAGGGGTCTCTTTGAATAGATGATAGTCGTGGGAGGGTGAGCCGTCTCATGTAACTTTCCTTCAATGCAAGCCCTGCAAGCACGATCTTTGGCAAAGCTAACATTCGTTAGTCCACGGACATGGTCCCCCTTGAGAAGACTTTGCAAAGATCTCATATTGACATGGGCCAAACGGCGATGCCAAAGCCATCCCACATCAACTTTAGCCATTAAGCATGTCGCGACCTTCGTGGGTTGCTTCGAAAAGTTAACCACATAAAGACCGTTCTCGACATGCCCAACATAGGCTACTTTAAGATTCTTGCTCCACAAGAGGGCCACAGTATCAATATCAAAGAATGTAGCAAAGCCCATGAGTGCAAGTTGGTGAACAGAAAGTAAATTGTATGCAAGGGACTCAACACGCATGACTTTCTCGATCGTGAGATCATGAGAGACAACAACCTTGTCGAGCCCCAATACCTTAGAAGATGAAGCATCACCCCATTCGACGTTGGTGGCCATAGATGAACCTAGATGCACGTCCACCACCAAGTCTTTGCTTCCGGTCATATGATTTGTGGCTCCACTGTCGAGCAACCATGATCCCCCACCGGAAGCAAACTCCTACAAGAGATCAATGCTTGGATTTAGGTACCCATTTGGTAATGGGTCCTTTGAGGTTAGTAACAAGGGTCTTAGGAACCCAAATGGACCATTCAATGTACTCATAAGAAGAACCAACAAATTTAGCAAACACATGACCATCACTAGCACGACATAAAACATATGAAGGATTAAATTCGCCGGCCATGTTTGATGGTATGGTGGAGTTTTTCTTGACACCACCACCTTTCACCGTTTTCTTCTTCTTTGATGCGCCCTCTCCTTCTTTCACAAAAGTTTGTCGGAGAGGGTGTGGTTTCTTGGTCTTGTCATTCTTCTTCTTCTTGGGCTTAGGAACAAACCCAATTCCTTCCTTTGCCACAACCTCCTTTTGATTGCTCAAAAGGTTGTTGAGGTTCTTCTCACCTTGTATACATGTCACAAGGCCTTTCTCAAGTTGCTTCTTCAACTCGGCATTTTCTTCAACAAGATGCACATGCTCGCAACATGGGTTAGTAGCATTTGCATTATCAATTAATACCATGCGAGGAAAGATAGCATTTTCCTTGGTTAGCGAAACTTGGAGTTGATCATGAGACTCCTTGAGAGTAGCATGCATACCTTTCAAGGCCTTGTGAGCCTTGTCGAGTATGACAAACTCTTCTTTGAGTTTAGCATGGTCAACCTCAAGTTTTGCCTTCTCGGAATTAAGCACAAGAGAGACAACTAAAGCATGATCAAGATCTTTCTTTAATTTAGCATGATCATCGTTGTGTGACTCCTCAAGAGCCAAACGAAGACCACACTCTTCCTCTAGGGCGTTAGAGAGATCCGATATCTCATCGGCATAGTCTCGACTATGTCTTCCATTTTAGTAATGGTTTCCTCGTGAGCCTCGATCATGTCATTGGCCTCACCGAGTTGTTCCAAGAGAGCAACAAAATGCTTCTTGGGTTTGCCCTTGAGATTTATCATGAACAACTCAAATTCATTCTTTCCCTCCTTAGTTCCCTCACTCTCATCAATACAATCCATCAATGAAGGATTAGAAGTGATAGTAGTATTGATGTTTGGGGTTACCTTGTTGGTGGCCTTGGCCATGAGACACTTGGCGGTGATGTTCTCATTTGGTGAGTCGGAGAGAGATGAGTGCGGAGTATTAGCAATAGCAATTGTGGCCATGGTGACCATCTCATCATCTTCATCATTATCATCATCCTCAACATATTCTTCTTGGGCCACCAACCCTTTAGAAGGAGTCTTCTTGTTGAAGTTGTTCTTGTTGGGATAAGACTTTGACTTGTCCTTCTGGATAAGCTTGCCTCCAAAGTCTTCTCTTTTCTCATATGGGCAATCCGCAACGAAGTGGCTTACATTTCCACAGTTGAAGCATGTCCTCACTCGTTGCTTGGCCTTGTTCCCACTTGAGTTGTTCCTGTTGAAGTTGGGTCTTGTGTTCTCCTTGTTGCCCCAGAATTGCCTTGAAGCAAGAGCCATGTGCTCATGATAGGCATATTTGGTGTCCTCGGGGCTACACTCATCATCATCCTCCACCTCCTCTTCTTCCACACAAGCCTTGGCCTTCAGGGCAAGATTAGGCTTCTTCGATTGTTGAGCTCTTAAGACCGCATTGTCGGCGGTCATATCCAAGATCCTCATGGCAACGAACTCATCCAACACTTCATTTGAGGATAAATGGTGGAAGTCCGGTCTTTGACGAATGACAGAGGACATGGCCTTATGATAGGGCATCATGGCCTTGAGAAACTTGCGCTTGATCCAATTGTCATCTGTGTCCTTACTGCCATGATCTCGAAGAGAGACCGCAAGGGTAGTTAATCTCCGATAAAGTTCACGAGGATCTTCTTCTTCGATCATAGCAAACTCATCGGCTTCATCTTGCACAACTTCATAGTTGGAGCGTTGAACGCTAGTGCTTCCCTTGTACATAGTGCCAACATGCTCCCAAGCTTCCTTGGCCACAGTGAAGGGTCGAAGATGTGCAATGTCTTCTGGAGGAATAGCATCTTGAAGAATGCAAAGAGCGGACTCGTTGAATTGATGATCCGCAGTTTCTCTTGGAGTCATGTTGTTGGGATCACGCGGATAAAAACCTTGCTCAATGATTCTCCAAAGATTAGTAGAACAATGATTTATATGACGTTTGAAACGAAACACCCAAGTAGCAAAATCAGAATTTTTTATAAACATGGGAGGAGGCCCAACGGAATTTAAATGCGGTGTAGGAACGGGTCCTCCATAGTGAGTAGGAGGAGCGGAGTGGGCAAAGATCACACTCCCATTCTTAGTAACAGGGGCTTGTTCACTACTAGCTCCTCCCTTGTTGGGATTAGCCTCCGACACGTTGGTAGCGGGACGAACCACTTCCAACGGTGCGGTGGATAATTTAAGTCCCTCAAGCAAATCTTTAAACATGCCTTTGACCTCGATCGCTAGTGACTCTTTCAATGTGGTCAAGGCCACATTGAACTCCTCACAAGAGACTGAGGCTCCCCCATCGGACGTAGGCAAGGACGGAGTTCCATCGGAATGATCCTCCGTCTCGACTACGTTGTCACCCATACTCTTTGGACGGTAAAGTCCTTAAAAAGAGATGAGGCTCTGATACTAATTGAAAGGATCGATATGGTTGACTAGAGGGGGGGTGAATAGGCAACTAACAATTTTAGCTTTTCTTAACCACTTTAAATTAAGCGTCAAAGTAAGTTGTCTAGATAAGTTACTAAGATGACAACTAGATGAAAGTAAAGAACACAACTTCACAAGAAAGCTATATAAGATAAACAAGTAAAGCTTGCACAAGTAAAGGATAGAAATAACCACAAGTGGAGACGGTGAAGACGAGGATGTGTTATCGAAGTTCCTTCCCTTTGAGGGGAAGTACGTCTCCGTTGGAGTGGTGTGGAGGCACAATGCTCCCCAAGAAGCCACTAGGGCCACCGTATTCTCCTCACGCCCTCACACAATGCAAGGTGCCGTGAATCCACTAGTGGTGCCCTTGAAGGCGGCAAGCGAACCTTTACAAACAAGGTTGGGGCTCTCTCCACAACTTAATTGGAGGCTCCCAACGAAACCTCGGAGCTTCACCACAATGGAATGTGGCTCCGAAGTGACTTGTTCCGTCTAGGATGCTCAAACACCCTAGAGTAACAAAATCCACACAAGAAAGTATGGGGGAATCAAGTTTCCTTTGGTGGAAGTGTAGATCTAGGTCTCCTCCTTCAATCCCTAGCAAATCAACAAGTTTAGTTGGCTAGGGAGAGAGATCGGGCAAGAAAGCTTTAATGGCATTAATGGTGGAGAGAGAGAGGCAAGAGATAAGATGGAGGTGGGAGAAGGGCCTCCTTAAATAGGGTCACCTAGAATCCAACCGTTATGTGCAGAATTGCATAGGACCGGTACTTCCGCTCACCCTACCGGTAGTACCGGTGAGTGAAAGAACCTGCACCCATGGCACCAAGGCGGTACTTCCGGTGACGCACCCGGTAGTATCGGTCTTCCGGAGAAAACCGGAACTACCGCCCCACCACCGGTCAACTACCGCTTTGAGACCAGAAGGTTTCAAGCATGGGCGGTAGTTGGGACGGTGGTTGGGCCGGAACTACCGCCAGACAGGTAGTTTCTGTGTGATGGCAGTCAGAGCGGTACTACCGCCCTAAGCACCGGTAGTACCGGTTTCGTTAAGAGAACACCGGTACTTCCGGGTCACCACCGGTCTACCACCGCACCCAGTACAGAAGGTATCACCCCTGAGCGGTACTTGGGGCGGTGGTTCGACCGGAACTACCGGCCACCGGTACAACCGCCTACAACGGCGGTACTACCGCTGTTGGGGAAACTACACATAAGGAAGAATCAAAGGGGACCTCTCTTTCCACGAACGGAGGCAATATTGTGGGTGCAAAGTATTTGTGTACGTGACTTGATTCACCCATTACCTTCCGATGTGGGTTCCCTCTTAATAGTACGGATTTCCTACGACCAAGAGAAACAAAAAAGGCATCGGAACATCCGTCTTCGATCTTTTCCTTAAAGAGGGAAGGCCTAACCGTCTTGAGCCACATGCTATAAACCTGAGTAATATTGACGCACGATTAGTCCACACATGGATTGTCATCATCACCAAAACCTTAGGCAAGAGATGCCCTTACAAAGCCCTTGCCGCCCCATCGTCGCCCCAGCTCAGCGGCCGACCCACTAGCCCAGGCAGGTACCCACGTGGCGGTACGTGGTTCCTGATCCAGCTAGTCAAGCACCTGCGTGGTGGCATGCAGATCTTCGTGAAGACCCTACCACCACGCCACCTCAGCTGCCTGCCCCGCTGGCCTGGACGCGCGTCGCAACCAGACGGAGCGGCCACGGACGGGACGGGCCTCGTCTCCGTCCCCGATAAATCAAGTGGACACCTAAGTAGCGCATTTAATGCGTCTTGTCCCGTAATGGCATGAGATAAGCCTACGCATTGTACACCTTTCCACCTCCGGTGTGCCACTGTGGCAGCCCCTTTGGACTATAAAAGGAGCCCCGCGGCATACTGGAGAGGGATTCGGATCTTTTGGAGCTGAACAGGCACCGTAGCTAATTCAAGAACTCAAGAACACTCGAATATACACCAAAGCATGACTAGGATATTACGCATCCTCGCGGCCCGAACCTGGGTAAACGATCCATGTACTGACTCTTAGAGCATGGTTAATAATATAGCCAGCTGCTGGCTATATGATGTTGCCATGTCATATATAGCTAAGCTTATAGCCAACAACTACAATAACTAGATATAAATATGTACTACTTTGTTGATACATGGCCCACCTCATTCTCTCACAAAGTATCTAGGAGCACGTGCTGCAGCCGGCTGTTAACTAGTAGCCCGCTTCTCTTCTCTCCCCTCTTCTCTCTCTTCCAAGTAAGCAAAAATATAATATTTAATGTCTTACAGCCCGCCTACATCACCTTATTGTACTTGCTCTTAGACCCGCTCTTTGCACAACCTCACGTCCGCCAACCGTAGAGGGATTCCAGTGATCTCATAGGTATCGTTTCCTACAGACACCATGTATATTGTTTTTGGCGGGAATCATAAGAGCTCTATTCAAACAAAATAGCTCCTGCGGTCATCCGCCCATGTATTTGAAAATTGTTCGTCACATATTTAAAATATATATATCCTATATTTTAAATTGTCCACCATGTATTTAAAAAAATGCCCATTCTATGTAAAATATTTATCATATTTAAAATATGTTCACCATGCTAAAAATTGTTCATCGTGTGCCTAAAATATGTCCATCATGTATTACAAGAACTCATCATGTTTTAATAGAATGTTCAAAACTACATGTACATTTTTTAATGAATAAGAAGAAAAAAAGAAAAAGAAGAGAAAACCCGGAGCAAATCATAATAAATCAAACATAGTATTAATGACACTTGGTGGCCTCGATTACCCGTGTGTATTTTCCTTCCTTATTTTTACTTTTGCCAACAAACTTTTCCTGTGAGTTTTAGTTGTTACATAGAGCGTTGAACATGTACGTAAATAAAAAGTGTGTTGAACATCCTGTGATTCGATGGTTGGCATCCTCTACCCAACAGGGTTCAAATCCCAGACTTGTTACTGGTGTTCGCATTATACTGGATTTATTTTAGGTCTTTCAACGATGTGCGTTCAATGGGAGAAGACGTTCCTGACGACTATGAAGGTGTCTCTCGCGACTTCGTCAATCTTAAGACGATATTCCAGCTCAATCACTGAAGATGCTCATAGGGGTAGGATGTGTGCATTTGTTCATAAGGATGCGTGTACGAGCTTATGTGTCTTTACAGTGTTAAAAAAACAGTTGTAACTCAGCAAGGAGACACTGACCTCTGTGTTTACTCGACTGGCTAGACCAGGGACGCTACCAGCATGCGGTCTTTTGTTCGCCTCTCGACCCGCATAGTTAGAGAAGGAAACTGAGTTGACGAGACATTATCCGGATTGTTTGATCAATCAACTAAAAGAAATATGAAGCTATATGATGTGACAGTGACAGTATAATCACCTCAACGTGTATATTGAGACCATATTAATTGTATTCTTATGTGCAGTTATCAAAGTGAGCGTACACGATAAGTTCAGTTACCGCCCCTAAGAATCTGCAAAAATCCAACTTCTAGGGGGATTTTGAATTGCACTATGATTCTACAAAATCCTCTCAAGTTTTTAAAATGCAAATCAAAGTTTTTTCGCCCAAGATTTTCCAGACCAGGACTCTTTGCTCAAAAGATCTAGGCCTTCCAAGTTCCAACCATGCCACACACCATTGCTCCATCACGCACAAAATGATTACGTGTTACCACACAAAAAATATCGAACGAAACTGGTCAGATTTGTTCAGAAAATTAGAAGATCAACTGGCCATAACCTTTGACGAAGGGAGTTTTATAAGATTGTTGGAGCAACAATTTGTCCCAATTTAGGCTCGAGTGAAGTGAGAGGATAATTTTCTCAACAAAAAAAGTGAGAGGAGAATGAGAAAGGGTGCCAGTCAGTAGCAGTACCACACATGCAAATATACAAAAGACTAAAACAACGCGGAGCCGTGACACGATGTCGGAGCAAGTACGAACGACGGCAATAAATTGTACACGTCCCACTACTAACCACGATCTCTGCGACGTGGTACTACACTGGTAGCCTGTGGCACAGCTCAGCCGCTGTCTCCTTGGTGATGGAAGGTTGAAAACCTTGCGAGTCAACTGCACGCGCCAGCTGCTCTGTAATCCTTCAATAGGAGTAGTACACAAACTGCGGCGACGTACTACAAGTGTTGTGGGCCCACAATCCAGGCTCAAGATCACTGCCACAACACCACAAAATGTGTACACTCATTGAATGAATCAATGTTCTTTTACATGTTGCTGCCAGGTATTTGTGTATACTAAGAAACACGCAAGTCAAGCAGCAGGTGGACGTGATCGAGGAGGCGTAGAACAAAAGAGGCCACACCAGTAGTACTCCCTCTGTTCCTAAATATAAGTCTTTTTAGACATTCAAATGGAATACATCATACGGATGTATGTAGACATATATTAAAGTGTAGATTCACTCATTTTACTTTGTATGTGTGGAATCTTTAGAAAGACTTATATTTGCGAACGAAGGGAGTAGTATTTTTTTTGACGGGGAGGCCATACCGGTATTAGTATAGCGTGGCAGCACTAAAATAGTCCGGTGGTCAAAATGATGGCGCCAGCTTCTCAAGGCTGACAAAGTTGCGTCTCTGAGCCCTGACACCCGGCTGCGCACCCAGTTTTAAATTTCCCATCAGCAAAGCGACACGACGCATTGGCTCGCTCGTCCAGACACACCACACCAACCCCATTTTCTTTAAATTTGTCAAGAAAGAGTCCATTTCTTTAAGCCTTGTTTAACAAGCCCTCCCAGTTGATTTCGTTTGCCCCCATCTGCCCCCGATTTCTTTATCCCGGCACGGGCCGATAAAGGCCCACCCGTCGCCATGATTGGGAGCCCCTCCCCGGCCTGCGCGCCAGTGCATGCCATGACACGCCAATGCCGACGACCGGCAGACGACGGGCTGCCGCTCGCTTTTCCCCGTCGGCGCAAAAGCTCCTTCCCGATCTGGCTACCTGGGCTCGCATGGAGGCCAGCACCGGCAGCGGCAGCGCTGTGCCACTGCGCCGCGTGCTGCCATCCGTGGCCAGGCCGGGAAGGCTGGCTTTCATGTGATGCCACGGTGCGGAGCCAGTACCAGCGGCGCGGCTCTCCATTTCATTTCCCATTGCCTTTCTCCTGCTTCAGCCGATCAGCATATTTACGTGGGGCTGTGCGTGCAAGTCCGGCCACACGATGAATCGACGGACAGACGGACGGACGGAGGCACCACCGTACCAACGCAAACGCCGCATGGCGGCCTGCCGTGTGCAGCTGTGGTGGCGCCAGGACGGGAGTACTACGGGGCATTGACCTTAACCAAGCCCCTACGTGGGCAGGCAGGGCCGGTGTCGTGCGCATGCATGCAGCATTTGCGTACGCTCGGTGCAGAGGGACGACGCGTCCCTTTTTCTCTACGTGTGTACCAGCTGACCGAGATCTTGTGCCATGCCGTACGGACGCGATCGCGATGCATGGCAAGTTGACAGATGGAGTAACTGTGATCGGTCGTGCTAGTATTAATAGTTCGTGGATTGCTCATCAAAGATGTGCAAAATAGGCTCAGAGCCCACCGCCCAACTTGTTTCAGTTCTGTGGAAGAAGACGATGATGTGTGGACAACAGAGACGAGCCACTCCTGCAACACATAGGGGCTGTTTGGTTTCTAGCCACACCTTATCACACATTGCCATGCCTAACCTTAGGCAAGTTTGACCAAGTTAGGTATGCGTTTGGTTCTAGCCACACTTGAGGCAAGGACTTTTTTTATGAGCAATGAACCCCACATGTCATAGACACAAAAAGTGTGGCAAGATTCCTTTAGGCAAGCCAAAGTGTGGCTAACAGGGGCTGTTTGGATTGTGACTATCTTTGCCATATGTTGCCACATGATTCTTGCCACACTTGTCTTACTTGAGTTGCTCAAATTGTTAGCCACACTTTGGCTTGCCTAAGGGAATCTTGCCACACTTTTTATGTCTATGACATGTGTGGTTCATTGCTCATAAAAAAACCCTTGCCTCAAGTGTGGCTAGAACCAAACGCATACCTAACTTGATCAAACTTGCCTAAGGTTAGACATGGCAATGTGTGATAAGGTGTGGCTAGAAACCAAACAGCCCCACAATTTGAGCAACTCAAATAAGGCAAGTGTGGCAAGAATCATGTGGTAACATATGGCAAAGATAGTCACAATCCAAACAGCCCCATAACTTTGTTGCTCGTTTAACATTGAGCACGCAATTAAAGAACAGAAACGAGGACATACGTACTCCCAATTACCATTGAAAGCGGGCATTACAGTGTCACCTCAGTCTGTAGTAGAGCCTTGGTATCCAGCACGTCCGGGCGAGGCGGCATAGGTGTACTACGCCGGATTATACTTCCTCGGTTCCTAAATACAAGTCTTCTAATTTTTTTAATATAAACTATATACAGATGTAAGATGTATACAGACATGAATTAGTCTATAGAATCATTTTTTTGCTTTGTATACGTACTCGTCCCAAAAAGTAAGTTGAGATGCTTATTTTGGGACGGATGTAGCAGTTCATATTGAACCCTGCCACATCGACCATGCATGACACATAATAAGTACTAGCGTCACCCCCGCGGCATAGTACACAGTTTTGCTAGAACTCATCTAGCTCAGTTTTATTTATGTCTCATTCACTTTTATAGCCATTGGATATGACTATAAGATGCGTGTTTGGGCGCCGCCCGAGTCCCGTGGTGGCGTCGATGGATGGACGGACTAGCAAGCATGATGCGGATCTCTCTTCTGAAGACGGGTCAGCCGTTCGATATTGATGACGGCTTCTAAAACCTGTGTATGTGGTATACGCTTTACGTCCGTTGCACTGACTGTTCGTTCCGATACGTTATGTGTGGATGGATCGACGACGACACCGATTTTAGATACGAAGTGTGAGAGCACTTCACATTATCGAGTTTTTGTAGGTGTGAGTGATGGATTTGGGTGGCTTGATGTATGTTCTTCTTAGATCTATATTGAATAATAAATAAAGATGGATGGAGAGAACGGGGGTTTTAACGTCTTTCAAAAAAATTGAAATCTAAGTTTCGGAGTATATATGGTGTCGGATGAGATGATAGACAAGTCACATGCATGATGCGTAGCAGGTGACGTGCCTGCGGCCCGATGGCGCATTGACTAAGCCGCACAGTAGCTATATATCTAGCCATCTATCTAGACCCCGGATAAATACGGAAAACAAACGATCGCATCGCATCACGCGTCTGCGGCCTCCTGTCCGTGCGTCCGTCCGTCCGTCCGCACACCGGCCGGCCCTGAGCTTCTGCGCGAAGGCTGCTCCTCCCGTCCGTCATGCATGCAACGAGACCGAATAAAAAAAGAATGACGAAGCAAAAGCAAGGCTCCCGCATCCAAAAAAGAGAGGAGGGAATTGTCTGCGAGTATGATCATACAGTGATAACCCTGTAGAACGGAGTAGACGTCCAGCTGCGGCTCTCGTCAGGAGGCATGGCACTGTACCTGTATCTGTACCTGTAGTCGATGTCGACCATCAAAGCATGCGTCGCCCAGGCGAGCTGTCAGCTAGGTACTGTACGTAGTGCGTGCCTAGGGCGTAGGGGAGTTGCGTAGATTGGTCTCGGCTCGTGATAGTGTGTTGCCTTGAGATATGATGAAGAAACTGCACCTCCATTGATTGATTGCAGGAGCGACGCGGGCGAGCGTCTGTCCTGTCCTGTCGTGGACACGACGCCTGTAAGATGTGCGGTCTGGATCGACCCTCCACTGTGTTTCCGGGGTCAAGTTGCACGGAGTATTTGCCTGTGCAAAAATGCTAAACCCACTGACATTTTAGGCCAACTCCACCGCGGGACCCTGTCATGTCCGGCCCCGTCCGTTTGAGGTAAAACTGACAAACCAGACGGCCCAGCGCGCGAGCGCAAACGGACTTTTGTCCGCTTTCGACCCATCCGCGGCCCAAGTTTGCGCCGGTTTTGGGTTGAAACGGACAGCGCGTGGACGGGCGGGACGCGCGCGTTTGTCCTTCCCTGGCCTGCCTGTCGGTGGGAGAAATCAAACCCTCCCCCCACGCCCCATTTGACGTCATTTCCACAAACCCTCCCACGTCCCTCTCGCCCGCCCCCTCTCTCCCCCGTCCATGGCCGACACCCCGCCGAATTCCGACGGCCTGGCCGTCGACCCGCCCATAAAGGTGAAGAAGAAGGCGGCCAAGGCGCCAAGGAAGCCGCGGTCGGAGTGCACGCCGGAGGAGATCGTCAAGTTGGATGCGGAATCGGCGAAGAGGAGGGAGCGGAGAGCGATCGTCAAGGTCAATGCCGTCGCGGCCAAGTTCGCCGCCCAGCGTGATGCCATGGAGGCCGCGCGGCGCAAGGCCGCGGTCGACGAGAAGGAGGACCTCGTCAACAAAGCGCACGCCCTCCTCATGCTTGGCATGGGCCGTCCGGCCGGGTTCCCTGCAGCGGCCGTCGGCCCCGCGAGCACAGGCTCGTCGGTCGCCCGGCCTCCGCACTGCCAGTCGCCATTGAGGCCGACAACGTCAAGGCCAGGCAGAGGCAGCTCGACATCGAGGCCACCAATGCCGCCACCAAAGCGAAGAAGGTGGCCCTTGCGATCATGAGCGTGGACTTGTCGAAGATGAGCGAGAAGACGAGGGTCTGGTTCGAGGCCAGGCAGAAGGAGATGACGTTCTTTTTTGGAGGCTGGCATGGGTGCCGCCCACCCGCTGGGTCGCTGGCAGTGTGCCGGCGAGAAAACATTCATTTTGGTGGCCGGCTGTGTTGTCGGTCGCTGGCTGTGTTGCCGGCGAGGACAACTATTCATTTTGGGGGCTGGTTGTGTTGCCGGCCGCTGGCTAATGCCGGCGATGGACGTGTAGGCCGCTGGCTCCGTTGCCGGCGTGATGAACCGGGACCGTTGGCCTGAACTAGGGCTTGGCATTTGAAACGTTGCTTTTGGTTTTTTAAATAGACGCGGACAGGATGGGGCAAATGGATGCGGCCGCGCGCTGGGCGCACGGCCACCGCATCCCGGGACACACCCGAACACGACCCCAAATCCCTACCCAAACGGACAGAATCCGGACAAAACGGACGACCGTTTGGGGTCGCGCGGTGGAGTTGGCCTTACCGGGCTATTACCGGACATTCCAATAATACTTTTCCGCCCCTGATTTTCACCGGATGGGGCCAGCCTCCCCTTGATGTAATCCTTAAGGGGCATGTACAATGGTTGCTAAGATAATCTTATTTTAAGTTTTGCATGTAAATTATGATTGACAAAAAACTGTTATCTTGAGGCTTTGTGTTGGATCTGATGGTTGAGCCTTTGTTCTTTGCGAGCCTTGCCTTTCTCTTTTTTGCTCTGCTGTGGAGTTCTTTTATGGTCTATCTTCGCACTTGGCGCTTCTCGCGCTGTCTTCCTTCCACCTTTCTCTTGTACTCGACTCTTCCCCGATCACTCCCCGACAAAGGCTTGCTCGTCTTCGTCATAGTCCAAACTCTTTCTCGTGTGACTGTGGTGCTTTCTTGAGCGATGACTTGGGAGGGTTCCGGTCACCCCTACCCGGGCAGACAACCTCCCTCATTCACATCAGAAATGACAAAGATTCCATTTTGGATTGCAAATATCTTTTTGTATAGATATAAAATAGCAAAAATATGGTTCGGAGTCTTTTTTTCTTTCTTATTTGAAATCCAAATCGAAATGCCTCAACTTGATAAATTGACTTATTTCTCACAATTTTTCTGGTTATGTCTTCTCCTCTTGACATTTTATATTCTCTTATTTAATAATAATAATGGATAACTTGGAATTAGTAGAATTCTCAAACTACGGAACTACAATGGGTCATCTCTTAGCCTTATATTCAATAATTAGTTGTTCCTAAAAACATGATGAGACAAATCGTGCTAAGAGATCATCTCTTGTTTTCTCTTAAATAAGAGAAGACAAGCCTTCTCTTATGATTTCTTTCTCCTTCACCTCATTATTTATCCTATGTGGCACTCTTAAGTTAAAATCATTGTACATGCCCTAAGTAAACTTCCGTTGATGTAGCATTGCTCCTTGCATGTGTGTATCCAATTCACAGTCAAAAAGAAGAAGAAACAAGGAAGTTGAGATTTTCTTTTTCTTGAGCACAATGTTTGGAAGTTGAGATGCAGTATTTTAGAGTACCATTTGCGTTGGCCCAAAAGAGGTTTTTCTAGGGCTGGCCCAAAAGAGATGTGCGCATTCCCATTATTACCAGGGCCACGTTGCTCAAACTCAGCTCACATTTGTTTTGCGATGGGCTGGGCTTTCTTTATGCTTAATGTCCCTTTAGACGGCCCACCATTTAGCTCATACCAGTGACCGTTTTTCTTTGCGAGTTAATTCTCAAACGCGTTCCGCCTAAGTGACTTTTCCCCCTAAGAGCATCTAAAGCCGTGATCGATAAATATGACCCCTCAAATGCCTGCGAACAGGCTCGGGCACGTCCGGACTCTCCTCAAATCACATCGTCCACATCCGTATATCTCATATCCAAACTCCTATATCGATACTAAACCATGCAATATCGATACAAACTACGTACATCAGCTGACTGGGCATAGAATCGAACATAGAATAGCACAGTAGTTTGCCAAAAAATCACGAACGGATGTTCAAAGGACCACCATAGTTTGCATAAACGACGAACAACTTTAAACTACATCTAAAACTTGAAATGAGATTGAATTTCACCACTTCCTGACCAGCCCTTTCCTTTTCCGGTCGCCGGCTCAGCTGTAGCCGGTGGCGACTGGTGGAGGGTCCTTCGATTCGTCAGACGAGGAGGAGGAGGAGGAGATGATGACGAGGCCCTTGAAGCGCTGGACGGCCCGGTCTTGCTCTTGCCTCAGCTTCGCCAGCCGAGCCGCCTTTGCCGCCTTCTCCTTGGCCTCCCGCTCGGCCTGCTCAATGGCAAGCCAGAGAGCCTTCGTGTTCTGGCGGAGCCGGAGAGCCTTCATGTTTTTCTGGCGGAGCCGCCGAGCGTCTGTCTCCGACGTCGTAAGCGACCGACGGTAGACCCACACGAGGAACCGCTCGTCCTCGTCGGGCTCCTCCGGTAACGCGGTGACGACACACAGAGCTCTCTGTTGCGTCTCCCTCCGTTGCCAGTTGCCTCCGCTGCTGGCGGGGCGCCTCTGACTTCGGCGTGCGCGTCCGGACCGACGGGTCGGGCACAAGCACCCAATGATCCCATGGGAGGAGCAGCAACCGGGGCAGGAGGAAGGGAGCAAGGGAGGCGCGGACTGTGCGGGCCTCACGGAGCTACGCGCGGGCCACGAGGACCCAGTGTCGGCATCCTCGCTGCGCCATCGGGGGAGAGGCGAGGGAGTCGATCCAGAACTGCCCCCATGTCCACCTTGGACCTCTCGAGGGCAATGCGGAGGGCGAGCGCCTCGTCGATATCGATGTGGTACTTGGAGCGGCCACCGGCGCTCGACATGGTCGCCTAAGCCGTCGGATGGTTCAAATCAGAGGGGAGAAGAAGAGACGGAGTGAGAGCGGAGTGAGCTAGGGTTTCCGAATTGGAGATATATGTGGGAACAACATGGGGTCGGGTGGTCCGGGCTGACGTGACGGCCTTGTCCGGGCACTCCATATTTGTCCCATATCTGGACTAGATATAAAAGATGTCAGACGGCGTGAACGTTTCAGACTCGTTTGAGACGCTCTGTTGGATTATATTTTCGTGACCGGTCAATGATCAAACGGATCTCCTGGGCGTATGATGCCGGTTTAGTGCCATGTGAGAAGATGGCACCACATTGTCATGGAATTCCTCCGATGTGGTGGCCACCTAGGTTGTACACTCGTACGCGATCCTCAGCAATGCGATGTCGCTTCATGTACTCCTTCTGTGATCTTCTACTACAGACACAGATTGGGTACGCACATGCATCCTCCCAGATCTAGATGGCGCCTAGGTTGTACTTCTACACGATCCTGAGCAATATGATGTTGCCGACGCCTCATGTGCTCCCTCTGTGATCTTCTACTACCGACACAGTTTGGTACGCACGGGCATCGCCTCCCCGAAATATGTAGACTACTAGATAGGCCGTACGCCGTAGCAACTCTTGTACATACGTGTGGGGCCTAAGGCCAACTCCACCGCAGGACTTCAAATCGTCCGGGTCGGTCTGTTTGCTGTTAAACGGACATATAAGACGGTCCAACACATGACCCTATCCGTAAAAAGCGTTTGTTTCTTGTCCGTCTCGCCTCATCCTGGGCGCAAGTTTGAGCTGGGTTTGCGTCCAAAGTGAATACAAGCGGACACTTTGTGGGTCGTCCTCGTCCGGACTTGTCCCTTTTGCATGTGAACCTGGCCCGCCTATCATCCTCTCGCCTCTTCTCTCTCACGTGGCCCATCATGCCCATCTACCATCCTCTCTCTTCACCCGAGACAACAGAGACAGAAAAGATGGGGCGAGTCCACGGTGGGGCGGCCATTGTGGGTGTCAAAACCGACGGATCTCGGGTAGGAGGTCCCGAAGTATACGTGTGAGATCGATGGTAACAGGAGGCTGGGGACACGATGTTTACCCAGGTTTAGGCCCTCTCGATCGAGGTAATACCATACTTCCTGCTATATTAATATGGATGAATATGAATATAAGAGTTGATCTACCTCGAGATCGTAATGGCTAAACCCTAAGTCTAGCCTATGAGGATATTGTGATTATGTTCTCCTTCTAGCCTCTACGGACTAAACCCTCCGGTTTATATACACACCGGAGAGGCCTAGGGTTTGTACATGTCATCTTGCAGAGGAAGAAAAATCTACACCAGAATCTAAAACTTGCCATTACAGTAATACATGAGTCCTACCCGGATACGAGAGATGATCTTCTATAATAATCTTCGCGGCCCACCAGTCGGGCCCACCAGGAGTTTGTCCAGCCACACGAGGATCCCCCGATCCAGGACTCCCTCAGTAACGCCTGAACCTATCTTCGATGGCGATGAGTTCGGCTTCCGTATTGTCTTCGGCATTGCAAGACGGGTTCCTTCTCCCGAATATATCTTCTGCAAACAGGTGGATTGTGTTCAGCTCTGCGAGATTAGTACAACCCTTAGCCTCAAAGGCAAGGCCTTTAAAAGAAAATGAATAGTGTGTCTCTACTTACAACTTTTGGGTGAAGCGTCGCGTCCAACCCACTAACATATCAAACCGTTTTATTTGGTTCTAGTTTCGCGTTTCGAGGTATATCCTTATTGACACGTCTCATCAGAATCGAGATCATGCCCGCTTATTGTGGGAACCTTATCAGTGTGACGTGAGCACCCACTCCGCGCATTACGCACGGCCGCTTTGGGAACCGACGAGTTTTATGGCTAAAGTGGGGGACGCTCTGTATTCGCTGCGTTATAAAAGGACACCAATCCCTTTCATCAGCCCCACGCCTTCCTCAAGCTCGAGCTCTCTAATTTCCCTTGCCCCCATATTCTCATCTCATGCGCCCACCACTCCTCGTTCCTCAACCACTACTCCTCTTCCCAACAATGGCTGGATCCGGTGCCAGAGGCAAGTGGGAGGCTTCCATGTTCACTGAAAAGACCGTGGAGGATCTACGGAGCGTGGGGTACCTCGCTGACGACATCGCACACCGAGTCCCACCTAAGGGTCAGGTGATTCCCGTTCCTAAGGCGGGCGAGAGGGTAGTTTTTACCTCTCACTTTATTAGGGGGCTAGGGTTTCCACTCCACCCATTTGTTCGGGGTCTTTTGTTCTTCTACGGGCTAGATTTCCATGATCTAGCCCCGAACTCAATTATTTACATATCTGCTTTTGTAGTGATGTGTGAAGCCTTTCTCCACACCCCGCCCCCCACACTTCGGCCTGTGGCTTAAGACCTTCAACGTGAAGCCGAAGATGGTTGACGAGGAACAAGCGGAGTGCGGGGGAGCCATGATCAGCAAGCTCTCGAACGCAACTTGGCCCAAGGGCTCGTTCGTGGAGACGAACAAGATCTGACAGCAGGAATGGTTCTACATCACCGAACCCCGTGACACCAAGTGGGCGGCGGAACCTGCTTTCAGATCCGGACCCCCAGTGAGGTTGACCTCCTGGAACAAAAAGGGTCTGGACTGGGGGTTGCAGACTGAGGTGACGACTCTTGTGAGCCGTGTGTCCGGCGTGATCTCCAAGGGGCACCTGCTCTCCTCCGTGGTCCAGGTGATGCTGACCCGGCTTGTTCTCCCTTGCCAAAGCCGGGGCTCTTCCCTATGGGAATTCGATCCGGCAGGAGACAAGCCGCTGAAGCATCTCTTCGGCTCTACGCACAAGGAGATCTGGAAGCACCTCTTCAAGAGCCAGAAGGAATGGCCCGAAGAGACCAAGGATGCGGGCTTCAACACCGAAGTTTCCGCCCCAGAGGTAACAGTAATCCTTGCCGAACACTTACCATTTCCCTTATTTAATGATAATAGGAATTGGAATTTTTGCGTGATATACGGGGCTGGACAAAGAAGGCAACCCGGATTAAGAGTCCGGCGCCTTTGCCCGAAGAGCCATCACTGCCTCTACTGACGGCGATGCTGGTCCCGGCGCCATACAAGGCGCCGACCAAGAAGTCCAAGAAGACAAAGGGCAAGGGGACCAGAGATAGTCCCCGTCCCTCGGGTAAGAAGCCCGAGGACCTTCATATCCTCTCCTCTGACGAGGCGGAGGAAGATGATGAGGAGGAAGAGGAGGAAGAAGTGCCCCCTGCGCAAGGCAGGGGGAGAAAGAGGGGGCCACTCCTGACGCGGGTACGGCCGTGCCCCGGAGGAAACTGAACCTCTGAGCTAATTCGGATTTTTCCGAACATAGCTTCGTGGTGAAGCCCAGGGAGAAACCCCTGCCTGAATCGTAAGTCAATCTGGATTCAAGTGGTGCACCTCTGTTTATTCAGTATTTTTGATACTTTACTTAATATTTTTCTCCTGCTAACCTACAGCCCTCCCGGTGTACACCCCAATGTTACCTCATCGGAGGGGAACTCTCTGGCGCCTGGAGAGACGAAGAGTGACCCGCCAGTCCGGGCTCCATCGCCCGTAATCGGCGGGGACACCGAAGTGTCGTCCCAGCGGGTGCTCCCCGCCCAAGGAGATGAAGACGGGGCAGGAGACAAGGCGGCCGGAGGTAATACCTCGGTGGCCGCTGACCATTGGGAGATGGTCCCATGGATACCGAAGATGTGGGGCCCAAACAAACCGGGGCCCCACCGAACACCATCCCGGAGCCTAGCATGGTTCCGGGGTCCGAAGACCCGACTCTCAAGCGGAAGAGGGTACAGCGGCTCCCGGAGTTAATCCGGAGGCACTGGATTCTATGGAGGGAGCACTGCAAAGTGCTCTCGTCATTGAAGAACACCGCACCGTGATGGGTGCGGTGATGAAGAAGATTCAGTCCGTCAAGGGCGGACTGAATGAGGCCTTCAACAGCCTTTTAACAGGCTTTGAGGTAAGCAATGTAATGCTGTTAAGAAATTTTCTTTGTTTCAAATACACATATATAACCAGTAGCCCCTGATGCTTTGTGTGATTCTGAAAAGAATCGGACGAAGTATCCATAGTATAGCATTCTTAAAGAGCTGCACTGTTTGTGCATGCTTCACTAGTTGCGGCAACTGCGTGAGACGCAGAGGTTGCCGAACGAAACCGAAAGCTCGAGGTGGCGAACGCAGACCTCGACCGTGTCAACCAGCATTTTGATGAAACGCAAGGTATGCAGATTTTTAAAATGTCAATAAGACCTAATTGATTGAGTATGTTTACAAACTCTAATGTTATATTCTGTGTTACACAGTTGGCGCCGCTGGGCTCGAGGCCCTCAAGGGCGAGGTTGCCAAGGCCAAGAAGGAGGCCGAGGCGAACAAGGTAGCCGCTGACAAAGCGGCTGCCGAAATGGAGGTCGAAAAGGCCGAGTGCGAGAAGCACAAATCTCGGGTATCCGAAGTCGAGATTGAACTTAACGACGCCATCCGGAAGTGTGAGGCGTTGGAGAAGAAGACTTCGGAACAAGCATCCGAGCTGTCTGCGGCAGTAAAGTCTGCCCAGGACGCGCAGGGCGAGGCACGCAACGCCTGTGAAGAAATCAAGCAAGCGCGACAGATAACATCTGGTAAGACATTTCCCTTACAAAGCATCTTCGGAGGGCGGAAGTATATTGGGCTGACACGATTGGGGAGTTCTCCAGGTGTGTTTATTGATCTTTCGAGGAGCAGCGCAAACGCCGCCTAGTATTTCCGAGCCCTGGAGGGGAACAACACGGAGAAGCTATTTTGGTCGCAGTTCGAGGTGCCAAAACATCCGGTGCCCCTCAGCGACCATATGAAGCAGCTGATCGAGCTGCACAACATAGCAGATTCAGCCATGAAGGACTTAATAGTCCGGCTATGGCCCGCCGAGCCAATCCCAAGTAGTTACTTCGGATTGGCGAAGCGGCTCGTCAAGGCGAGTCCGCGGGTCGACGCATTAACGCGTTCGGCCTGCATAGAAGGTGCTCGGATGGCCTTTGCTCGTGTCAAAGTGCACTAGGTGAAGATGAACGCAATGCATATAGCTACTGCTGGCCTGCCCGCAGGCAAGGAGCACCGCAAGCCGGAAAAGTAATCCAAGGACGTCATCAATGGCGCCTGCCTTGTAGAAGGCCAGTGTTCGAATGATTTTGTCTTCGAATGATTATATCCGGATGTAAAGACTATACTTATCAATCCAATGTATATACCTTTTGCGCAATTTATAATATCAGCATATTTTACCTCCTGTATGACTGTTTATCTAAATCTGAAAGTTTCCAGTCATCGGCTTCAGCCCCAAGTACATAGTACTGGGGTGTTCAGTCATATGCATATACACTCTTTATCCAACACCTTGGTCCGTATAGGAGGTGTAGGCGGAGCGAACCAGGCAATCAGACTATGCGGCGTTATTGCTTTCACTTAGTCGTAGGAGTTTGACAAGTGGGGCTAGGTACTAGCCCCTGGTGCCGAATGATATTTCCGAATTAAGGTATCCTTTTGCACCTGGCTAGGCGAAAAACCAGCCCTTCGTATAACATGGGGTAGATCTCTATCAATCGTAGTATAAAACTTAGTCACCGGATTGCTGACCAGGTTCTCGCTTATCATGACAATCAGTTTTCGGCTTTCTCTACTGAGGTACTTGACCGGACTAGCCAGAAGTACTATCGCAGTAGTTCTCCCTTTACACCCTAGCCGAACAATCGGGAACGTAGGGGTAAGCACAGGAGCCGGGCAACCCAACTATTGACCCAATACATGATTCAGAACTGATGCATATAAGGCAAACATCCAGGACGCCGAACACTCCCTATAGGTGTTCGGTCTTTTCAACGTATGCCAGGGCTGAGTACAGCCCCTGGCAATAAACCCTTATTGACAAGGCACATATGGCAATCTGATGCGGGAAGAGAACATTCCACGATGAGTGAATAAAACTCTGTACATAATACGAATAAGGCTGCTCTATTAATACCCCTTTATTGTTCGGTGATACGTCTCCAACGTATCTATAATTTTTTATTTTTCCATGCTATTATATTATCCTTCTAGGATGTTTTATGGGCTTTTATATACACTTTTATATGATTTTGGGACTAACCTATTAAACCAGAGCCCAGTGCCAATTTTTGTTTTTTCCTTGTTTTTGAGTTTTACAGAAAAGGAATATCAAATAGAGTCCAATTGACGTGCCAATTTTTGATGATTTTTTATGGAGCAAAAGAAGCCCCCAAAGTAAAAGAGTTGGGCGAGGAGAGTCACGGGCTGCCCATGAGGGTGGGGGCACACCCACCCCCTTGGGCGCTCCCCCCTATCTTGTGGACATCCCGGAGACCCCCTGACTTGTGCCCTATGCCAAAAAATCATATAAATATTGAAACCTCCGGAAAATAACCTAGATCGGGAGTTCGCCGCCGAAAGCCTCTGTTGCCACCCAAAACCAATCTAGACCCTGTTCCGTCACCCTGTCGGAGGGGGAATCCCTCTTCGGTGGCCATCTTCATCATCCCGGCGCTCTCCATGACGAGGGGGGGGAGTAGTTCACCCTCGGGGCTGAGGGTATGTACCAGTAGCTATGTGTTTGATCTCTCTCTCTCTCTCTCATGTTCTTGAGATGGCACGATCTTGATGTATCGCGAGCTTTGCTATTATAGTTGGATCTTATGATGATTCTCCCCCTCTACTCTCTTGTAATGGATTAATTTTTCCCTTTGAAGTTATCTTATCGGATTGAGTCTTTAAGGATTTCAGAACACTTGATGTATGTCTTGCGTGGGATACTCGTGGTGACATTGGGGTATTCTATTGATTCACTTGATGTATGTTTTGGTGATCAACTTGCGGGTTCTGTGACCTCGGGAATCTATACATAGGGGTTGGCAGACGTTTTTGTCTTCAATCCCCGGTAGAAACTTTGGGGCACTCTTTGAAGTACTTTGTGTTGGTTGAATAGATGAATCTGAGATTGTGTGATGCATATCGTATAATCATGCCCACGAATACTTGAGGTGACAATGGAGTATCTAGATGACATTAGGATTTTGGTTGATTTGTGTCTTTAAGGTGTTATTCTAGTACGAACTCTATGATAGATTGAACAGAAAGAATAGCTTTGTGTTATTTTACTACGGACTCTTGAATAGATCGATCAGAAAGAATAACTTTGAGGTGGTTTTGTTGGGGATATTAGTATTTCATATGACCCGCCCAGGAGTGGTCGGGTTACCCAACGGCGGTTCATGGGCCCAGCCCAGAAGCACGTTAAAGATGGCGGTTTCGTTAAGCGCCCAAGGCCTGCGGCGGCTTAAAGCCTGTAAGTATCAACCGCCATATATGTGACTTGTGTTGTAAGGCATGTAAGAAGAGTCACCGGGCCGGACACGATTGTATGAGCCGGCCGGGACTCCGTAGGCCGCAGGGCGTCAACCCGTGTATATAAGGGGACGACCCGACAGTGGCTTAGGGCAAGAAACAACAGATCGAGGGCTAGGCAAGCGCATCCGCACCCTAGCAATCGATACCCCAACAATTCCACCTCAAACTAGACTACGTTTTACCCTCACCTCAAGGGGCCGAACCAGTATAGACTCTCTGTGTCCTTTGTCTTGTTCTTAACCCCTTTAAGCTAACCACGTCGCTATGGCTCCGCAATCAAGTCCTTTCCTTAGGACATCTGCCGTGACACTTCCACGGCAGTTGGCGCCCACCGTGGGGCCTGCGGCTTGTGGTTTCGAGTTCTTGAAGGGCAACTTCGAAGGGCTCAAGGGATACGCTGTGGGCCGGATGACCAAGAGTCGTCGCGGCAAGCTTTACATCGATGACGAAGGCTGGGGTCCCGATGCCGGCTCAATTAAGTACGGGTACCGGGTCCCCTTCGGCGGAATTCACGTCTTCATCGGCAAGATCGGCGAACCGGGCCTTGAGCCGGACACCTGCACCGACATCATTGAGCTGGCTCAGCGTGCACGACCTGCCCAGGTTTGGCCCGTGAAGAAGCGTGCCCTCGTTGGATACATCCAGGGCACTAGAAGCTCCGGATCTTACGAAGAAACAGCCGTTCTCGTCGACGGTGAGTCATCCATAGGTGAGACTAACTCCATGTATCGGATGCAGAGCGGACAGCTTGGGGGCTCGTCCCACGGTAACAGTATTCCGGACCTCGGTGAGCCGCCAAGCAGGGTAGCGATTTTCATGACTGGCACCCAACCGTCTCTTAGATCAACAATTGTCGGGACCATAACACCTGGCGCGACAGCGGCTGCGGCAGGTGCAGACGGCTCAGCACGCCCGACAACTCAAGCTTTGTCAGACCTGTTGGAGAATCTGGCGACTCTGATGGGAACAAAGATAACCCCGGAAAACCAAGATCATCACAAGACAGCTGTGGATAAGTTACGGCAGGAGATAACAGAAGCTAAGGAAGACCTGGCAGCAGAGGACACCAGGATGACCGAAGATTGGGCCGTTTTGGACGCTCGGGCCCAGCGGAAGCTTTCCGGCTCTCGGTAGGTCAGAACGCTGCTAATGAAGCCATGAGGAGAAAGCAACAGAGTCGTCTCCCCTTTGTTTATGAGCCAAGAAATCTTTTTTTGGACGGGGCAGGGGGCAGCGGTCCGCAGGTGTTAAACCGGACGGCAGAGGCACCCAGGACCGGTGGTCCAGCTCATCAGCGTACAACCAGATCTCTTTAAGCAGATCAGAACCGCCCAGCCCCTCATTACCCTCCGGCATCGGTGGGTCGCTATTCCAACCCTCTGGATAACATGATAGCAGTGGCATCAAGGCTGGCGGCTTTGCCAGTTGAGGGAGAAACTCTGGTAGCAGTAGAAACCCAGAGAGCTCAGGAACTACTTTAGACGGCGCTACAGCAACAACAGACTTATTCTTATAGTCGAGACCGGATTCATTCAACCCCCCCGGCCAAGTGCCAGCTATAGCAGACACGTTGACTCGCCAGAGGTTTCAAGCGCAGAGTGACACCGTAACTCGTCTCGTGGACATAACCCGACGCGACATGATGCCAGAGCACATGACGTGCCGGTTCAGGCGGCCGATCATCAGCCAACACCATACTACCCGGCAACCTCAGTAGAAACAGGCAGGACTTCCCGGGCTTGGGGCGTGCCGTGTCTAACGGCGGCTACACGGAACGAGCGGTTGCCTAAAGATTTTAAGGGCCCTCGTAAGGTGCCGAACTACACAGCAGATCAACCCACTGAGGCTTGGATAGAGAGCTACGAGATGGGAATGGAGATGATGGACGTTAGCGAAGCTGCATGTGCTAAATACTTCACCATGATGCTGGAAGGCACGACTCGTAACTGGTTAAAAGGGTTACCCGTCAATTCCATCGGGTCATGGGCAGAGTTGAAGGCCAGGTTCATCAAGCACTTCAAGGACACGTGCACACAGCCCAGGTCGATCGTGGATCTAGACTCTTGTGTTCAGAACAAGGGTGAATCAACAACTAGTTGGGTGCGCCAGGTTTCGACCATCATGCACTCATCAGATAAGATCAACGCTAAATCGGCGATAATAACGTTGGAGAAGAATTACCGTTTCCCTCCACTCAAGCTGAAGCTAGGGCGGCTTAAGCGCCGTTGTAGTGATGTGGGGGAGCTCATGGCGGCTCTCGTCAAGTATGCCGACTCTGATAGTCACTACAAAAAAAAGACACATCCGTGACATTTTGGGCTGAACGAAACTTTTTTCTATCATACTTATGACACTTCTATGACAATAATTGTGACAAAACACGGTACCATCATAGATGTGGTGGGGTCCTACTTCTATGACAAAAAATCATGACAGAAAATGGGCTTTTCGTCCTTGGCGAGACGGAGACGCAGCTGCATGACATTCTTTGGACCGTCCATGACGGAAAAAACCGTGGTAGAAGCGAGGGCGAGGAAAATATCGGGGTGTTCCCGGTTACGGTGGGTGGTCGGGGCTGAGCGATGCGCGTTTCTCTCGTACACGCACGTGCGTGGGTGCGAGGCGTTGGGCTCTAACTGAACCCGAGCGATTGCACTGCAGGCTACGCGTTATTGAACCCGAGCGATCGATCGATGGCTGTTAACTGAACCCGATCGAGCGATTCCTTTGCTACTGCTGCTAACTGAGGCCGATCAATGCTGCCTCTGCATGAACAGTGAGCGTTGCTGGGGGCTGGATGAATAGTAGACGGTGGAGGGCTGGATGAACAGTATCCCGTGGAGGGGTGGTTGAACAGGAGCCCGTGGAGAGGGCTGGTTGAACAGTAGCCAGTGGAGTAGCGCGCGGTGGAGGCTGAATAGTCGCAGTTGGAGGCTGGAGGAGGTCGACGATGGATGAACAGTAGCCCGTGGAGGCTGGAGGTGGTCGACGGTGGAGATCAACAGTATCCCGTGGAGTCCCGTTTTGCGGTACGCCACACCTCTTCCGATGAACATGACCCCCGTTTCGACCGTAGCGCTCCAACACAAGTCTGTTTCCTCCGTTTTGCGGTACGCCACACCCCTCCCGATCAACAGGACCCCCGTTTTGACCGTAGCGCTCCAACACAAGTCCGTTTCCTCCGTTTTGCGGTACGCCACACCCCTCCCGATCAACAGGACCCCCATTTCGACCATAGGAGGTCCGTTTCCTCCGTTTCGCGGTACGCCAGACCCCTCCCGATGAATAGGATCCCGTTTCGAACGTGGCTGGTCGAACAGAAGGCCGTTTCCTCCGTTCCGCGGTACGACAGGCCTCATTTCCTCCGTTCCGCGGTATGACAGGCCTCGTTTCCATCGGCTGTTCCGTCCAGGCCCTCCCGATGAACACGATGACGCATTCCATTCCGACCCAGCCGGTTGGCTCCCCCATGAACACGACGACGACGTTGTTTCTCCGTTCCGAACCAGCCATGTACACGAGCCCTGGCCGTACGTATGCGCGGGTAGGCGTTCGAGACCCCGCCAGTATGTACGTACGTGGTCGTATTTACTTTCTTCTATCCTGGCCGCTTTATGTACGTGTACATGCTACGTGCACGCCTCTGCTACGACACGTGCGCGCCTCTACATCGACCAGTATGTACGTACACGTTCGCGACCAGAATGACAACACTACGTACGCTTCGACCAGGTGGGTCCCGACTGTCACGCATTTCCTTGCGTGCGGAGATGTAGCTGGTGGGTCCCAGCAGTCAGGGGGGCCAATCATTTTTTTGCCCGGACGCACTTCCTTGCATGCGAAGATGTAGCTGGTGGGTCCCAGTAGTCAGGGGGAAACGTTTTTTTTTGTGAAATACGGTGGCCCGTCCGGTGGGTCCCCGATGTCAGGTGGAGGAATAATTATTTTGCGCGTAATAAGGAGGCACTTCCTTGCTGCGGCCGTGGACCCAGCTGTCAGCCTCTCCACGTACAGTACTCTTCCGATGGAAGTCGTTCCTTGACCATGTTGACCAATCCGCACCGAGATCACCAGTGCGGTGGACGACGGCCAGGCCAAGGAAGGGGATGATGCGGAGCCGGGGAAGACGCGACAGTGGAAGCCCGCTCGGAGAGGAGTACGAGGGTTCACTGGTTCGGCTGCGGAGTGAGGCTGCCGTTGCCACAGGTATGGCCAGCGGTGGGAATAGTAGGGGGCGGTGAGGCCTCCGCGACAGCAGAGCCGGCCACAGAAGACAGGAGCATGCGGCACAACCGGCGCTGCTTTGGGCGGCTGGAGCAAGAAGACCAGAGGTTGAAGAAGCACTACTGCCGTTGGATGGACATCGTACGATCACTGGAGCTATAATCGTTCATATTGACTAAGTTGACAAAGCACTCCATCCCCGTCAACTTAGTAGGCCCACAAGTCAGCCACCCACCAAGGTGGGTCCCAACTAGCAGGGGGAGTATTCATTTTTTTTTGTGAAATAAGGCGGCACTTCCGGTGGGTCCGAGCTAACAGCGGGGGGAACATTTTTTTTGCGAAATACGGTGGACCGTCCAGTGGGTCCCAGCAGTCAGGAGGGAAACATTTTTTTTGCCAAATACGGTGGCCCGTCCGGTAAGTCCCTGCTGTCAGGTGGAGGAATAATTATTTTCTGCGTAATAAGGAGGCACTTCCTTGCGCCTGCCATGGACCCACCTGTCAGCCTCTCCACGTACAGTACTCTTCCGATGGAAGTCGTTTCTTGACCACGTTGACCACGCCGCGCTGAGAGCACCAGGGCGGTGGACGACGGCGAGGCCTAGGAAGGGGACGACGCGGAGCCGGGGAAGACGCGGCAGTGGATGCCCACGCGTAGAGGAGTATGAGGGTTCACTAGTTCACTGCGATGTGAGGCTGCCATCGACGCAGAATAACTGGGGGTGTGGGTGAGTAGAGGGATGGCCTGGCCAGTGGTGAGAGTAGTAGGGGGCTGTGAGGCCTCCGCCGCATCGCAGCCGGCCACGGGAGGCAGGAGCACGAGGCACGACCGGCGCTGGTTTGGGCGGCTGAAGCAAGAAGACCAGAGGTTGAAGAAGCACTATGGCCGTTGGATGGACATCGTACGTCACTGGAGCTAGAATCGTGCATATTGACTAAGTTGACAAAGCCCTCCGTCGCCGTCAACTTAGTAGGCCCACAAGTCAGCCTGCCACTATACTGGGTCCCAGCTAGCAGAGGAGGTATTCATTTTTTTGTGCGTAATAAGGAGGCACTTCCTTGCGTGCGAAGATATAGCTAGTGGGTCCAAGCTGTCAACGGCGGTAACGTTTTTTTCGCGAAATACAATTGCCCTTTCGATGGGTCCCAGATGTCAGGTGGAGGAATCATTATTTTGCGCGTAATAAGGAGGCATTTCCTTGCGTGCGGCCATGGACCCAGCTGTCAGCCTCTCCACGTATAGTCCACTTCAGATGCATGTCGGTCGTTGACCACGTTGACCAGGCCGCGCTGAGAGCACCAGGGTGGTGGACGACGGCGAGGCCTAGGAAGGGAACGACACGGAGGTAGGGAAGACTCGGCAGTTGTTTCCCACACGGAGGGGAGTACGACTGTATGAGGGTTCACTGCTTCTTCTGCCGTCGCCGGAGAATAACAGCAGGTGTGGGTGAGTAGAGGGATGGCTAGGCCAGCGATGGGAGTACGATGGGGCGGTGAGGCCTGCGCGGCAGCATAGCCGGACGCGGGGAGGGGGGAGCAGGCAGTCTCGCCGGCGCTTGTTTGAGCGGCTGGAGCAGGAATAGCAGAGATTGAAGAAGCACGACGGCCATTGGATGGACATCCAACAGTCACTGCTTGTGCGTCAACCTTTTTTTAGGAAAGCCTCAACTCCGTGGAAAACATCATACAGCTCATCTGCCATTATTTCTAATAATTTATAGCCCATTTGCTAATTCTTAAGGTTATTTTTGGAGCCCATATTCTTTTTGTTAGCATTACAGCCCATATTGTGGCCACGGTTAAAAAATTATACGGAATTTTGCATATTTCGGTGCGGTCCGAACTATTTTTAAACTCGAAATTTCGAGTCACATTCAAACTGATTTTAAAAATAAATGTATATCAATATAAAACCCAACAAATTGTCCACGCATAAAAATCAATGCAATTTCAAATCTCGAAATGAAAAAAAAACAAATATGAAACTAATTGCCGGTTTGATGTGTTTTAAAAATTTACAGCCCATTTCTCATTACTGACAGGCCATTTTCTCGGCGAGCCGAATGAAGCTCTCTTCGTCTTGAAAGATTTGCAGCCCAACAGGCTAGGGATGCGAGTATATGATGGGGCTGTGAGGCCTGCCCGGCAGCACAGCCGGCCACGGGAGGCAGGAGCAGGCGGCTAGGGCAGGAAGATCAAAGAGTGAAGAAGCACGATTGCCGTTAGATTGACATCTAACGGTCTGACGCTGGTAGAGTCGATTGTTGACTTAGTTTGTTTTTTGATAAACCTTGTGTACGCATGAACTAGTAGGCCCACAAGTGAGCCTCCAAATCTATGGCACACAACATAGAGCCCATTTGTTATTTTTTAATAATATGCAACCCATTTGCTAATTCTTAAGTAATTTATTACAACCCATTTTCTGCCCAGGACCACGGTCAAAAAGTTCAACCTTATTTTGCATATTTTGGTGGAGTCCGAACTTTTGTAATCCCGAAATGAATTTTTTTTAAGAACTTATTGATTTGCCAAAAAAAATCGTTTTGTTTTTGTAAGCAAATAAGACGTGGGACAATTGAGTTGGTTTAAAGGGAAAACCAGTGGTAAAAAAATCAGCGCTGGGAGGGAAAACAACAACAAAAATAAGGACGTAAATATGAAAAGTGAATTTTATGTATTCTCAATATAATGATACGTGTATATGAACTAGTAAAACTATAGGTAGAGATTAGAAAACGGATGTAGGACATGCGTTTCAAGAGGAAAATAGAACTGGGTTGTGTGTTTGATTCAGTAAAAAAAGTGCGTGCGGATGTTGTAAGACAAAATATAACTAACGTTGGCGGGCCAGAGGCCAGTAGATACCTACTGGATCTTTGTGCCCCGTTGTCGTCATGGGCTAGGCCTGTTAAAAACAAAACCAAGCCTGTGCAGTCTACAGCCCAGTTGAAACTTGCTCGACCTGAAAAAAAAACAATATACATGCTCAATAAACGAGAGAATTCTGCAAGTACAGACTGATAACTGGGATGCAGCAGGGCTATTGTTTTTTCATAGTGATAATAAGAGTATGCACTTGTTTCGAAAAATTTGGAGAACTGGGAATTCGAACGGCAGGTGCTTATTCTACCCATCAAATAAAAATTAGGTGTCTGAAAATTCGTTTCGAAACAAATGATTCAGCTTTATATCCACGTCGACCCTCGGCATGATGGTTGTAAGCAAATCCCAAGTTCATACCAAAAGATCCTTAACAACAATGCCAACTTGCGAACGACAAGGTAGTACAAGTACCAATACCAGACTAACTTATAATCTTTTTACTCCTGGCCCTAGTGTTCGTATGGTAGAAAATCTTGCAGGGGACCAACTCCTGCTCCTTCTCTTGCTCCAGGTTCCCGAGGTGGTACTGGTGCATCACCCAGTTGGTCCTTTGCTGGTCGAAGTTCTTGTTGGTGTGCAACACCAGAACTTTTTTGCTAACCGTCTGCCGGCCGTTGACCATCACCGGCAAGGTATTGCCGGTGTTGTGCCACATCGCGTGCATGCCGCACTCCGACTGTATCTTGCCACGCGTCCGCGTGCCCCTTTTGAACGCCCTGGAATTGCGCTGGAAGAAATGCTTGCTTAGGCCACTCAGTGTGATACCTGCAGTATTGTCGAATACATGTTTTAGTGTACGTAGTTGGCATTTTCATAACATCTTTGGCATGTTGCAGTCACTTGTTTCACTTTTTATTAACTGTCAAATTGTAATTGCTTCACCAGGTCTGTGTGTAAAAAGAAAAATAGAGCTGTAAACAAAGGAATATGTTTGTGCGAGTAGACGGCCGATCGGTGTCTTACCTGGAAGTTTTTTAGGATGGGTGTAGCATATGCAGTGCTCACTGTCGATGGTTGGTATGAACAAATCGATGAGAGGGTGAGATCTTGCGCTGTCAGCACTCAGTTTGGCTTCGAGGTGCTCGATCAGCTCCTGATCCGTGGGATCAAACTTGACGCCAGCCGGCAGGACCGACCAATCCTTCTTCGACTTGCATGGTTTAATTCTAGTTATGTGGTACTCAATGTATAATCAATCGACTGTTTTAAGTGAATGATGAAAGATTTCGACAGATAAGTGGTACTCCAAATTTGAAGTCGAGAATACCCGAACACGCCGCCGGGATTCTTGTGTCACCTCAAGCGTAGCGTGTTGTCACGTCAATTCAATGTGTGGACATGATGAATAATTTGACCGATGTATACTAGTATTGCTACTGTACTACTTACTAGTCGTATTTAGTGTCACATTTTAACCATAGGTTTAACTAACAAGTACGCACTTGAAGCCTATATATATATATATATATATATATATAT
>LR738714.1:574040195-574055627 GCA_902687465.1 Secale cereale | reverse complement strand
ATATATATATATATATATATATATATATATGGCTGGGTCAATTGCCTCCCCTCCCACCTTATCCCTGGCGGCTCCCCTCCTACCTTATCCTTGGCGGCGAACATTGCCTCCTCTTTTTGCCACTCCTCCTTGATCCGTCTTCTTCCCAACCAGACCCTACGACTGGCAATGGATTGCGCGTGCGGCTGCCTGGCAAGGATGGAGCCCATGCTGGAGACCTGCGTTTTTTCTGAACGGTTGGTTCTAAACCAGAGGCAGTGGCACAACGCGCTCTGTTCCCTGCTTTATTCTTCATGTATTGGATTTCGGGCTCCATTCGTCCATCAGATGACTGACAATGATGTCAATGATTCATGGGTATGTATTTCTCGCATAGTCTTTTCACGTGTTGTGTGTAGTTAACACTATCTGAATATTTGTAGTAGTATTAGTTTCTGAAGAAACATTTTTTCACTAAGTATAAGTGCACTGCTTTCACATAGAGTTTTATTATGAATATTGTAGGAGCAGCAGCAATTTGGTCTAGTCAATATTATTATCTGATGACATCAATATTTTTATGAAGATTGTAGCAGCAATTTAGTTTCTGAAGATTGTACCTTATTCTTATTTGTTCTTATTTTTTTGTTCTTGTTCATTTGCTTGCAGAAATCCCCTTCTGGTCTAGTCAGGGTAACAGAAAGTTGTGTTAATTTGGTCTTGGTTAGCAAGAATGGATATCACGATGTTGATGTTATGTATTCTGTTGGCTCTGATGATTGTTTGGTTCTCAAAGATGGCTAGAAGGAATTGGTGGAGGAAGCTGGTCTTCAGGCTGGGGATGTTGTCATGGCTATGTTTTATAGGCATGTAAAGTGTTTGGAAATCAAGTTAAATTTGCTTTATATCAGTCTTGCTTGAGCAGCAGCAACATGATACAATTTGTTGTAATAATTTGACATTTTTGTGTGGCTTCTAGTTTATTTTCTAGAAGAAATCTGAGTATAAGTGAACTGCTTTTCACAGATAGTTTTTTATGTGCATCCTATTAGCAGCAACAGTTGAAGCAATATACAGACTGGAAACACCCACTGCGCTTTTTTTCTGTAACCCACATATGGAACTACAATGCTTAATAAAAGAGGACTGCATCAACCATTATAATAGCAGCAGTTTTGTGAAAGAAAACTCTGTGTGAACTGCTTTCATAGAGAGTTTTTTATGTGTATCCTAGCAGCAGCAGCATTGAAGCAATATACAGACTTAAAACACCCACTGAGAACTGCAAACTGTTGATAGATACAAACCAAGTTTCTGTGCTCATAATAAGCAAAGTACATCATCAAGCAAACTAAAGCAACACAAGCAAACATTGTGCCAAAGCAAATTACAACGAAAGCAAACTAATCGACATAAGCAGAAGGAAACAAGTTGAGCAATTGTGACAAGAATCCTTGGCTATCAGCATCTGGCCTGCTTCATCAGTTCCACCCGTGGCAGGTGGAGGTGGAAGGTGATCCCCCCTGCTCCCCACCCTCCAGGATGACCTCGGGAGCTTCCTTGTCTTCTCTTTTATATAGCGGGTGAGGCCATTCTGCACTGTGGTGATGTGGTTCCATATCTCGAATGCAGTGTAGGCGTCCTTAGCAGCATACTCAATGTGCCCCCTGTTGAGAATCCAAGTCCACTGGCGGTGGTCTTGGTCTATCATCTTTTTCTTCATGTCTCTGTAGTCGTCGTCGATGATGATGGCAGATACATCGCCAAGTGAGTCCAGTATCTTCATTGCTTCAGGCACCCTCCAGTTCGCCTGAATGTCGACGAAGTTGGGGATGTTCAGGTTGCAGCGTGAAAGCTTCTCCTTGTCTTGGTCGATGCAGAAACCAGCAAACTCGTACCTAAGTGAAGTGAACCACAAGTTATTCTTTTGGGAACTGCATAGAGATGACATATAGAACTGCATACAGATGACAAGGAGAGACCCATCGGCCTGCAACTATATTTTACTCAGTAGAAAGAATGGCTTACAAGGAGAGAACCACAAGTTATCTCTTGCCTATTGTAGCGCATACTTGGAAAAGTAGCATTGGGTGATATTTGCCGATGGAGAGTTGAATCACGGCGGCGTACCTCTTGTCAGGTGTGTACTCGAGGTCGATGCCGACGATCTTCTCGCGGCGCCCCCGGAGAACTTCCTTGTACTCGTCGACGTACGTCGCCATGGCGTCCACGTCGTTGGTGTAGACCATCGTGAGCTTGGTCTTTCCGTGAGCCTGGACATTGTCGTAGACCTTGGTGAACGGCATGGCTGGAAAGAGGAGGAACATGAGGAGGAAGCGCAGTGTTGTGTGTTTTGTGAATGATCAGGGTGATGGAGCGCGGAATTTGAAGGGGAGCGGCAGCAACATCTACCGAGCGCATGATCTCGTCCTCCAACCGGCATGGCGATCGTGTTTGTGTTCGTGGGGATTGTGGGCTTCGCGCGTTTTCCAACCGGCCAGATAGAGGAGCGGGCGCGCGGCGCTTCACTTGTGTTGGGCGATCGTGGGCGCGTATATTTCGGGCAGGCGAACCGCTTCGTTGTTTGTAACCGAACTACATCGTGTTATAACCGAGCCATTTTTTTATTTTTGTCTATGACCTGTGGGCCGTGCTCGTAGAGGAGGTTATTTTAAATTGTGCCGCTGACTCGTGGGCCCAATCTTTTAGTCATTAAGCATCTCTTCTTCTTTGTTTCTCGCCGTCCCCTTCATTCCTCTCTCCCGCACAAAAATCCCCTCCTCTCGTGGCGGAGAGCTAGGACGCCCGCAGCCGCCGCCGTCCGTAGGGGCGCCTCCTCCGTCGTCGCCGTCCGTAGGGGCGCCTCTTTCCGGCCGTCACAAGCATCTCACGGTGAGCCCCATATCTTCCCCTCTGCTCTGTCGATTTCGGCGCCGGAAATCGCCATGGGCGTTCCAGATCGGGTGCTAGGGTTTTTTTTGGAGCCATCATCCTTTTCTTAACTTTGTTTTGTATGCTCGAATCGCAACGCCCTATGGATTGAAACTTTTGGTTGTGGTTTTTTGGCCTTCAGAATTTTAGCAATGTGCATCTAGGGTTTTTTTCTCTGTCTGTTTTTAGGTTGCTGTCTAGGGTTTAATTGTTATCCCTTTCTGTTTGCAGATACAACATGTCTTCTACTACTAGAAGAAGTCCAAGATTTGGAGGGAAATGTAAGCGAACTGCTTTTGTAGTTCTATTATAATGCCGCTCCAACCTGATACTTTTCTTTCTGTTTGTATCTCCGTTAGATAATACAGCTTCTTCCTCCCCAATTGATGCCTCACCAGTCAGCACGGCTCCCCCATCTGGTAGTACATCAAAGTGCACTGCATTTTTTATACACGGTCAATTGCTTTTTGTTGAATGAAATAGTGCACTGCATCATAGATTCCCTAACCAAGGCCCATTTTTAGACATGTGGCAAACTGATATGAACTGCCTCAAGTTAGTTTTTTTGGCATCACATTAAGTTTCTTGTTATGTTTAATTGTTAAACATAAACTGCTAAGAGAGCACTGCATTTGTACATTGCTTTGTATTTTTTTGTCTATCCACAATGCGGTTGCCAAATTGATATGAGCTGCATTAAGTTTTAGTTTTTCCCTCTCATAGAACTGCATGAATTTGTTTTGTTTTGTATATCAAAGTGCACTTCATTTTATATATGGTCAATTGCTTACTGAACGAATTAGTGCACTGCATCATATATCCCTTTACCAAGGTCCATTTCAGACACGCGGCAAATTGGTATTCAAGTGACATGAACTGCATTAAGGTTTTCTGTTATGTTTTAATTGTTAAACACAAACTGCTGAAGAGAGCACTACATTTCTAGATTGTTTTGCCAAGTTGATATGAGCTGCATTAAGTTTAGGTCTCCCTCCCACACACATATTTTCTTATGTTTTTCTTACCTACAGTTTTATGTCCTGGTGGGTCCGGGGGTGGTGGTGTTAAATATTTGATTACACGTTATTTCACAGCCGATGTTGTCGGTGGCGGGACATCTGATCAGGGTAGCATTCTACCTGAATTGGGTGAAACCTAGTCGAAATCTGTTGATGACACAGAACCAGTTACACAGGATTGGATGGTCCCTGATCAGATTGCAGCTGATGTTGAGAGGAAAAGGCAGAAAGCGATTGCGCTCGGTAAGACTTTCGAGAAGGCTCATAAGGCGAAGCAAGTAAAGTTTGATGAGGGTAAGGAGATAAGAAGGAGGATTGCAGATTCAAAGAAGTCTGCTAAGTTTGCCCCCGCAAAGAATCCTGTGAAGAGAAAACTCAACACTGTTGCAGAGCAAGGTTTAAGTTCTCCACGGCGGAGCCCGCGTGTTGATTACTCAAAGAGGCCTAATTATGCTGAGGTTGATGTGGATGGGATTCAAGGAAAGCGGAGACGCGCGGACGATTACTCGGGTGTTGATTTTGAGCGTCCATCTAAGCTGGCGCGGGAAAATGCAGCTGGAAAAGCGCTGGACAGTGATTCTGATGAGGAGGATGTTGATGTTAGGAAGGTATACGCTGTTTATTTATTTTACTGTTTTTTAAGTTGTTTCGCATGAGTTGCTGATGTGAACTGCATTTTTTATTCTTTTTTTTTGTAGATTGCTAAGAGTACCAAGAGGAAGAGGTCTGAAGATGATGTTGCGCATGAATGGCGTTTTAACAAGGCTGTTCGGCTGTCCATTCCAAACGTATGCAAAGTTGTTGCCTTGTTGGATGAGCCGCACAGAACTTTGGTGCGGCAAGCAAGTTTTGGCATTGTTTTCGACCTGAAAGTACGGAAGAATGTTTCTCGTGTTCTCATGTGCAAGCTGATGGGAAAGATCGACCCTGATACGATGAGATTCGACTGCGGGTCAAACAAGGTTCTGGAAATCAATCGTGAGGCTGTCCATCACATTTTTGATTTCCCTATGGGTTCTCACAATGCTCCCATGCCTGCTGTCAGCGGCCATGATGATTCGCTGGCTAATCTGAAGGATGAACTTGGTTTCAACCGTTCTCGTAGCATAGATGTGAAGGACCTGCTTATTTTACTTCGCACGCTGGTTGCGGACCGTGCGAAGGTTAATAAGACTGCGAAGGTTTTTTTTCCCATTGTTTTCTAGAGCTTGCTTTGCCCCAGCCCTGCAACTCGGTTGTCCAGGGTAGCTGCTATGGTTGAAAACTTGGATTTTGCATCTATGGCTAGCATGGACTTTTGTCAGCTTGTTGTCGACGAGCTGCAGGCCGCTGTGTACTAGTGGAATTCTGAAGGGAGCAAGCAGAACTGCGCTGAGGGTTGCAACATCGTGCCCCTGTTCATGTACCTCGATTCATTGAATCTTCGCACTGTATCGGTTATGCATACACGCACGCCACGTGCTGCAGTACTGTCCCATGAGCAGTTGAAGAAGATTCACAACGCCGACATTATTGTCAAGGGAAAGATAAACCTGGATACTTACAAGTTTGGCAAGCTGCCGGTCAGTGCATAGCCAGCATTTGTGTTTGTTTTATTCCTTTTTTTCGCCATGCTAAATGTGAACCTCTTATGTACTTATTTACGAACTGCATCTTTTTTTGTTAATTTGTTTAGTGGAAGGCGGAAGGGGATATTGTGTACAAGCGGACTCCAGTTGCCGAAGTGCATGAAATGTTTTGTGAGCCTCTTGCTAGGGCGGCTCCAATTCGACGGGTTCATGGTTTTGCTAGGGCAGCTGCTGGAGGTTTTTCTGGCGAGGCTTCTCCTGACGGCAATAAATTTGTTCAGGTCGATGAGCTTCTCGACAGGGTCATCAATTTAACTTCTGATTTCCCAACATCCGGTTCCAGGATGAGGAATATTGCTGGATTGTTTCCTGAAGGCAAAGGCCCTTCTGAAGCAGAAATTGAGGCCACTCATAACTTTGACCGTGGGCAGCTGGAATTCCTTAAGCAGACAGTTACGAATATTAGGTCTTCATTTGTTCAGTTTAAGCAGTCTCAGGATGACAAGTGTGCTAGGTATGAGCAGGAAGCTGAGGCAATTGTGAAGGAAATGAACAGGCGGGAACATGTTGTCTGGCCTTCTTTGCCTGATCGCGCAGCTGTGGATGTACGTCTTTTTTTCATATGTGAACAGTTTTTTTACCCATTTTGTTATCAATTTTTTCTGTGTGTTGTGGCATTGACTATTTGTTTTCGCATCCTTTTGTTCTTTTCGCAGTGTGGAGGAGAATCTTCTAATGCTAACGCTTGCCGTGATGATGACCACCACGACCGCTACGGTGTTGATTCTGATTTTTTGTTTGATAGGCCATTGTCCCCTGTTGACGAAGCTGCCAAAGACAATCCTCTTGACAAAGGCGTCATCGACATGGTTTCATTTCTTCCTATTTTTTGTTACAGTGGACTTCATTGTTTAATTTTTGTAGTGTCCAAAACAAATAATCATAGTTGCACCAGCAGTGGCAGCGAACTGCAGTTTTAACTTTTTTGTAGTGTGCACCAGTAGTGGTAGTGCACTGCAGTTGTTGTTTAGAGAAGAAGTAGCATTTTTTAGAAGCGAACTGCATGATCTGGTGTTGGCTTTTGTTATAGAACTGCATTTTGTATAATAGTTTTATTTATGTTTTTGTTTTTAAGGACGGCGAATCAAATGTCGAAATACATGGGAAGGAGGCAGAGGGTGACGCTGACAAGGACGACGAGGCTGACAAGTCTAAAGAGATGGAAGGCGATGCTTCTCTGGTGAGTATAGAGAATTTGCATTTTGTGTTTTATTTTTATTTTTCATCCGAGCTTCATGGTCCGTTTTCTTAGTGAACTGCATTCTCTCTTTGTGTAATGTGTTTCATTTTTTAACTCATCAGAACTGCGGATTAAATGTTGAAATCTAAGCGGAGCGCACCATGGAGGATGATAATGTGGAAGGGAGAGAAGGAGAGGAGCCTAATGCGGAGGTTGATAAGGCAGAAGGTAGAGAAGGAGGGGAGTGTTCTGTTGAGGCTGATAAGGCACAAGAGAGAGAAGGAAGGGAGGATATTGTGGATGGTGATAAGCATGAAGAGAGAGAAGGAGCTCCTCGTGTTACAGTTGAAATGGCAGAAGAGAGAGAAGGATCTCCTAGAGTTGGATTTGATGCTGCGGGGACATCCGCTGGCATTGATGGTGTTGTTGGGCCTACTGTTTTGTTGGTTGGCGATGAGGTGCCTGAGAAATTTTGTGTCGTCCCTTGCGCCCCCGAGCAATCTGATGGCAATCTGGCTTTCCCAGCCGAGACAACCAAAGTCCCAGTTGAGACAGTTTCGATTGGTTCTGAAGAGGAACATCCAAGACTCTCTCAAGACATGAGCAATCAAGCGTCGCTTGACGATGATATTACCGGGCTGGATCACTTGACGCTCAGTGAAGATGGATCTGAGCAGCCGCAGGAAGTGTATTCTGAAACCGAAGGTAAGCGAACTGCATTATTTTTGTTCTTTCCCGGGCGAATGGACCGTGTTGTTTTATTCTCTGATATCGTTCCCACTCTATATGCAGATGAGGAATTACCTGTTGTTACTCCTTCGAACATTGATCCAGCTCTTATGAGAAGATACAATGAGTTATATAACGCTGTTACGAGGGCTAGGAGGGATAATAAGAAGAAGTATGACATTTTTGTCTTACACCCCGGTTATTTAATATGTTATTTTTTCAGGGACACCCATCTTATCACTTTTTGCTGGGCTTTTTTCTTCTTGTCTGAAGGCATCTAGTTGCATTCAAGGGCGAGTTTGTTGATACTACTATCGGTCAGGTTGGTGAGTCTTTTTGGTCGTATGGAACGCTGAGCACGCGCCTCGCAAATATTGGCGTCTCTATATTAGCTGAGAGGTTCAAAGGATCTCAAACGATGATTGTCCCGTACAACCTATGTGTAAGCATTTTCATTAATTTATATTTATCCCTCATCCAATTTTTATTAAGTGAACTTCATTGATACAGAAAGGGGAGGTCCACTACTTTTGTTAAGCTTTTAGTAGAACCCCATTTGCATGTTAAAATGACTTTCGTTAGTGAACTTGATGATTCTTTTCATTTTGCTCATTATCCATTTTTTTGTGCAGGCTTTGACGAAGGCGCACACCAAGGTGGTATTTCCTTGTTTGAAACTCACGTTCACACTCCAACGATTCAGAATTTTTGCTTGATGAACCCCACGTTAAGCTTGTAAAAGAACCGGTGTGTAAGAGGTTGAGGAGTGGTGCCGGCCCTTCGAATGAAAAACCTCTTGAGAAATCTCCTGTCAAGGTCAAGCGTGGGAAGAAAGCAGTCAGCCCTCCGAATGCTGAAGATACTGATGATGATTTTGAGAGGCCAGCACCAGTGCCTAGGAGGACTAGGAGCGCAGCTGTGGAACGCCGAACCGACAGCGAGGCACTAGTTCTATCAAATAAGAGGCGTGTGCAGAAGCCATCAAAGTTTAGATCTCTGGTACAAAAGTTGAAGCTTGTGAGTTTGAGCTATCTTGCGGAGATGAGGAAAGTCTTGCAACTCATCACGAGCAAACCATTCAGGCAGAAATACAGCGAGTCAGTTCTTTTTTTGTTAGTTTTTCCGCTTTTGATTTTTAATGTGTGTAATGTTTGTGTGTTTTTCCTTTGTGTTCCTAATCCCCCCACCCTCGTCGTTTGTTTAGTGCAGGTGCGCGCTTTTCATGCACAGGAATACTGTCGAAGTCTACACCGTGAATGTGGATTACATGTTCTTAACTTTCACCAGAGATGGTTTCATGGACTTGGAATTGATGGATCATATCATCAGGTACTGGAAGAATGACGAGCATATGAATGTGGTTTATCGATCTGGCGAACGCGTTCTTCTGTCCCCTTTGTTTTTATCACGGTATTTCTCTTTTTCCCTTTTTTCTTTTTTCTACTGGAGTGAACTGCAGTTAATAGTGTCTAATAATTTGTTTTAGCAATGTACCGAACTGCATACATTATTGTGTTAACCCATGCATCTTAAATGAAACAAATTGGGAGAAGTGTGAACTGCATACTGTTAGAGAAGTGTGATCTGTTTTTCATTAAGCGCCAGAGTGAACTTCGAGGGGGAACTGCATTAACGTTCTTTTGTGAATTATCCACTCGTAGTATGTGCTTCAAATGAATGATCACGCGGATAGAGATAAAGATGGAAATGTTGTGTTGCCTTTTGTCCATGGCAAGTTTAATGTTGACGATGCAGCAAAGCAGTTCAAAGTTTTTGTTCGTGATGATGAGAACCTTCTTGATTGCAAATTAGTAAGTTATAAGATTTGCTAGTTCAGCCTTATGTACTTATTTTCTCTCCCATTTTTTCCAGTAATCCTTTTTCACTCATCAAACCCATAACAATTTTGATGAAACAAAATCAGATTCTCTTACCACGGTTGAAAGACCAGCATTGCTCGCTATACACGATGAATAGGCACCGCGAGACCCTTGATATTCATGACACTAGGAGGTATAGCGGACCGTTTGATCAAACAACGAGGTGGCATAAATCTGAATACCACAGCGACCGCACTGAAATGGTATAAATTTTCCTTTTTACCTTCTTCTTCTTTTCATCCGTGCGCGTGTCGAACAACAGTTTTGTGATGTGTATTTTTATTTTTTTTATTTTCACTAGATGATCAGGATGACTGCATTGTTGAAGAAGGTTTACGGAGAAAAGGATTACAAGAGAAAGGAGTCGGTAGACTGGGTCGATGTTTCAAAGAAAGCTAGCTCTTTGGGCGCCCCTGAGCAGGGCCCCAACGAGTGCAGCTTCTTTGTTTTGAAGATGGCTCAGTTTTACGACGGCAAAAGCTTTGTTGTGAAATTCGCAAAGCGTAATGTAAGTATCTTTTTTTGACCCAATAATAATCCCTCATTCTTTGATTTTTTTGTTAGTTCTTTTTGTAGATGATCTTGTATTTTTTTTTGCTTCATCGCAAGAAGCTGCTGTTGAGGAATGGAACGCTGAGTTCTTGTTCCAGATCCTGTTCCACCCTGAAAACATGGTCGTAGTCACCGAGTTCCCGGAGGATCTAAGAAATCTCTGCATTTCTCTTGGCTTTTCTCCAAAACTGGATTCGCAGGAGCAGGATGAGGCATAGAATGATAGCAGATCTTTTTATGTGTGTTGATGTCTTTTCGTGTGTGCTCCAAAACTTTCTGTAAACAGTATGTATGTCGCTGTGTGTAGTTCTCGATCTGCAAAACTTTTCACACCATGATGTGTGCCTTTGTATATTCCGGTCTAGTTAGTTTTGTGTTTTTCTTTTGTGGCAGACAGTGACAATGTCAAATATGTACATAATGGAGCTTTCAGCCAATTCCTCCTTGTGAATTTAACATGTTCGTAGCGCACTGCATTCTCTCATATGAGTAGCACCCAAGTTTTTTTTTAAATATACGTATCCGCACTGCATCTCACCTTATCACATGGGACAGCAAAGAGGAATTCAACGTGTTTGTCGTCGAGGTTCAAAATTTTGGAAAAATTGTATTAGAAGACAGAAAATCAACCGTGTCTGCTAAGTGAGAGCTCAAATTTTACATTTTTTGCACTAAGCGCACTGCACTGTATACTCGAAGCGGACTGCAGTGTAAGCTTTAAACGCACCACACACGCACTGCATTGTACGTGAAGCCTAGTCTCACTCTATAGATTTTTCTTCTAACTGCATGCTATATTGTTTTTGTCATCTCAGATTCTATACGACGAAGAGAACTGCGTTCTCAAAATGACATTCTGATCTCAGGGTTTTCATATAGAACAGAATGCATTCTAAGAATGACATTCTCATCTTATTTCTTTCATATAGAAGAGAACTGCATTTTTTCAAGTATACCCCCGCAGCACATTGATCACAAAGTATATCTGTTTTATGTTATATCTATTCATTTTGAACTTCAATATTACATGTTGAATTCTTTTTTTTTGCAGTCCACTCAACACAAGCTATATCTCATATACGATACGATGTATAAAAGGATGAAGTTAATATATTTTTAAAAGGTAAAACTGTATATGTGTTGAGCTATGTCCTATTCCTTTTTTTCTTCTCAAATTCTGCACTGCATTTGTTTCAATGGTTGTTGCTGCTTCTGTTTTGTTCTTGTTGTTCGCATTACCCCTCGTAACGCGCCCGTGTGACTGTGATGCTTGCCTATGCGCTGGATTCTGCATTCTGCCTCTCCCCCTCGTTTTTGATGATGGTTCTTCGATGTCTTCACCTTCTTCTTCTTCTTCCTCATCTTCCTATTCTGCTTCCTCATCTTCCTCTTCAGTTACATTAGCTTCGATCTCTTCCTCGCTCTCTTCTTTGTCAGCATCTTCTTCGTCATCTTCTTCATCTTTCTCTTCTGTTCTATTTGGGCAAGTTCTCGCGTTATGCTTCTCTCTCTTGTTGCACACGCTACATAGTCTTCTCTTTGCCATATCATCTTGTTGGTTAACTTGGTGATCTGTCGCGGCATTTTCAGCCTCTCCTTACATGTTCTTGAGTTGTGTCCCGCAATCTTATTGCATGATTTGCACATCCTTACCCACAGTGGTCTTCCTTCGCTGTCCAGTTCTAGCTCAGGCCTGCAATTTTTTTCAAGACTTTTTTCATTTGCTGCAGCTTTTTTATTGGCTGATTTGCTCTCTTTCTTTCTCCCTTTTGTGTTTGAAACAGGTGGGGGAAGAATTGTGTCATCCTTATTATGAGCTGCACCATCAGCGACATGTTCGCGCTCCTCTCCTTGTTCTTCACTCCGGGCATCCCTGATGTTCTCTGCTTCTTCTTCTTCGTTTAGTACGTCGACTTGTTATATGAGTGCTCTTATCCCAGCTAAAGCTCTATTGTACCCTCTATCTGATTTGACACCCCTGTTTGCCAGGTCCATCGCTGTATCTGCAAGTAGTCTCCTACGGCAGAACATCGAACTCCAATCTGGAGCAGTTTGCTCATAGTCTCTGCGGTCAAAAGTTGCATTTTGGCGCGCGTTCCGTGTGTATCTCTTCAATATGTACTCTTCAGGTATCTTGTCCACCCGCAGCTGATCTAACATGCAAATGATGTGCACGCAGAAGAGGCCTGCAGCAAAAGAATTTTTTCGGTTGTTCATGTCAGCAAACTTCACATAAATATGCAACATTTCAATTTTGGTTTGTGAACTGCATTATAAATACGTCCTGGTTTTTCTCTTCTAGTGAACTTCACTAAGGTTTTTTTTCTTTTCATCTCTTTTGCTACTTGCAATAAGTGAACTTCATTATGTTTTTTGTGTGCTTATTTTTTGTTTCTTGTCCCACTGACCTGTGTGTGTCCACAGCTTGCATTCGCATTCGTAGATACCGTTCGTCACATCAGCAACTACCTGGAACTCGTGTCTTGCCCAATCAAAATCCTCAGACCGGTTGTAGTGGCGCACCAAATATTTCGTCGGGTTGTCAGGGGACTGCTCTGATCTGAATGCAGTGCTGCGGTAGTGCGTTTGCTTGAAGTCAGCAAAGACCGCCCTAGTGTAAATCTTGGAGAGCTGAACCTCGAAACCAAACTGAGTAGTAGTCTTTATTTCCGTCTGTGAAAAAAAGAAAACTAGTTAAGTAGTTGTTTTTCACAGTAAAAATCGAGAAAGTGAGTAGTGTTTTATTGATTGCTCATCCAGCTTAAAAACTTTGCTCTGGTTATATACCTCGTTAGCTATGGTCTCTGCGTGCTCGACGCCCTTCCTTGTTTGGATGCACCTGTCCACCTGCGATGCAAAGATGTATAGGTCGTGTCTTTCCTTGACAAAGTTCCTCTTCAAGATCCGGTTCATGCTTTCACTTCTCTGTGTCGACGTCATCCGTGCACAGAACACCTCCTTGTAGTAAGCTAATATCCATTCTTTTCGGTCTGTCCAGAGCGCCTTCATAATTTCATCATTTTACAGGTTATACTTCTCAATGAGCTCATGCCAAGCGCGTTCAAACTCTGAAGGCATTAGCGGGTGGTTGAGAACTGAGGTCAGCTCATCTTTGAATGTCTCATACGCTTTGTACAGCAAGGACAGGTGATCCTTGTATTTTTTCAGTATATGCCAACATCATAACTTGTGTAGCGTGCCTATTAGCGTACTTTTTATCGCGGCATCCATGGAGGGGCATTGATCTGCATGTTTTTGAAAAACCAAGCAGTGAGTTATTGAGAGAACTGCATATCTTTTTCTGCTTTTGCTGATTTTTCGTTGGATGGAAGAAATGGACTACAAAACTTGCCAGTAAACTGCAGTGTTATTTAAATCCATTCTTTTTAGCATACCTGTAAGTATGCAGATTGGCTGCTTGTTGTTCATGCAACGCAAGAACGTCCGGAACACCCACTCGAAAGTCGGTATTGTTTCGTCTCTGATGAGAGCCACAACAAATATTGTACTTTGGAGGTGGCGGTTGACTCCAACAAAGACGGCCAGAGGCATGTGGAACTTGTTGGTCTTGTAGGTCGTGTCAAATGTGACACAATCTCCAAAATCTTCATAGGATCCCCGGCAGCTCGCGTTCGCCCAGAAGATGTTTCAAACATGGTTATCGACATCTTTGTCGTAATCATAGAAGAACTTCGGGTTTATTTGCTGCATTTTCTCAAAAAAAGCCAGGAGTTTCTTCACATCGTCTTCCGTTTCCTCCCTCGCGAATTGGTGCTTCCTGCAGTTCGAAATAATAATATACTTGCAGCATTAGAGACATACAGAAATGCACAAGCGAACTGCATGAAATAGACGAGATATCGTTTTTGTTTAGTGAACGTACTTGTTCACCCAGTCACGGCTAGTGCGCCCCATAAAGTGCAGCCCATGCTGACATTCTTGACAGGGTTGACATCATCTGCGTGTGCATCAGGTTGTCGCTCTGCATGTCCTTCACTAGTTTATCAAGTAACGGATCATCCGTCTTATGTGAGTGCACGTGTAGAAGCATAGTCGGGCTCTCAATCATCCTGTGGTTGTGATTGAGCTCAATCTCTGCTATCACAATCACATCCTTGATTTTTTTCAATCTCATTCTCGCCTTGCAGCCAGTCCTCTTTGATGTTTTCTCTCGCTTTCTGTCATAATCTATGACACTTTCCTTGCTTCTGCCTTCCTTTGAGCACACTATGTATCTGTTTGTTCTGTATCCGCCGTTTTTGCGTGTGCCGAAGCCTACATGCCTTGCATACGTGTTGTAGAAGTCTCGCGCCGCAGCGTATGATGTGAATTGCATACCTTTCAGAGGCCCAAGTTCTTGGAGCATGTTCTCATTCTGCACACACAAATGGAATGTTTTTTTTGTTAATGAGAATGCACAAGTTGAAAGAATGCGTAAGTGAACTGCAGTAGTTAGACAAGGAAGCTTACATGCGTGTACTGTTTTTTCTCTAACGTTGTTTGAAGCTCACCGATGTTTATTGGGCATGGAGGAGTGACAACCGATCTGTGTAATTTAGGATCGCGAGGAGGCAGAAGTGTTGAGAACTTTACTTTTTTGGTTGCTTGTGGCTCTCCTTGATTTTGCTTCCGATTCTTTTGTTGCGCAGTAGGCGGCCTGGGTGGAATTCCACTGTCTCTTCGTCGACGAATCGTTTGCTCATGAACTTGCCGAACTTGCTGGGTTTCAACATTGGCTTGTGGAGGTGCTATATCATCCGTTCTGATCTGCTGGCCAAATGTTTCAAAGACACGCGTGTACCTTGGCTGCATAACTATTACGATTTGCTCTTCATCATCATCCTCCTCATCATCTTTCTGTGCATGCTCCCCCATGAAGACCAGATCATCGTCGTCCTCCTCATCTTGCGCACTTTTTGCTTCACTGCCTTCTCCATCTCGAGTGATCTTTGGTTCACTGTTTTCATCTTTATCCTCTACATCTTCCTCCACCGAGTACGCAGTTCTGTTTGTTGTGTTAAAGAAACCCCTACGTATTTCAGGTGTTATCCATCCAGCCATCTCCCACTCTTCTCTTCCAATGCAGTTCAGGGGCTTTGTGTTGTGAATCAATCGAGGTATCTTCTGGTTTGGAGGCATAGTAATTTCCTGCATAGTATTAAGCCAAAGCGTTATGCACGCTAACAGTGAAATGAACTGCATCTTCGTACTATATATCATTATATATGCAACTGGAGAAATTGCACTTCAATTTTTCATTCTATAGCAGGGGCACTGGGAGTTAACATGAAGAAACAATGCACTTCAGTTTTAAGCCACAACGCTCTACATATGTAAGCCATGGTGGACTGCATTGTTCAGCCATAGCGCATTTTCATTTTTTCGAAGTATCTTTCTGTTTTTTACTGGGATATACATGGCACTGCAGTTGAAGCAAGAGGGCACTGCATGGTGATAAAAAGGGCACTGCAATTTGAATTTCTCATCAAACACTAGAAAGCAAATGCACTATAATAAACTGGAGGCGGGGGGGG
>LR738714.1:573998073-574033802 GCA_902687465.1 Secale cereale | reverse complement strand
GGCGAGGAGGAGATAAGAGCGTAGTAACTGCAGGGCTTCGTCCCTTCCAACTGTAGCGAAGGGGTGAGGCTATTATTTACTACTACTACATTATTTACTACTAGTACTAGCATTATGGGATGTTATGGGATTGCTTTATACTGTAAATAATAGCACTAGTAAGAAATTTTTGGCACTAGATAGTAGTTTTTGGCGTGGAGTAAGAAATTTTGGGTATGTTTTTGCTATTTTGTGTACACGCCAACTAGTGTCAAAAAACGTCTTACATTATGTGACGGAGGAGTACGTACTCGTACTATAGCAGTACTAGTACTACTTTCTCAACTAGTAGTGCGAGGGTACTACTAGTGCTATGTACTGTACAGTATAGTGCACCAGTTTTGAACTCTTGAATCTCAGGGCCAAGGAGCTACAGTTGGAAGTGGAGGGTACTACTGTTCTCTAGAACCATCGTTGTACTATCAATGCAGGGAAAGTACATATGCGTAGTGGCCTAGTGGGTACTCTCGGTGCTCTATTCAGCTCCTCCTCTCACGTAGCTGGCCTACTCAGGCCCTCCACTATGTAGGCCAAAACCGGTGCCAAATTCACTTTTTGAACATTTGGCACCGGTGTCCTACATTGCCCAGCCGATGCCATATAAAAATTTCAGGGCATCGATGCTTCTACTTGCTCCGACACCATATTTCGTTAAGGCAATAAACAAAGCAGCCACTGTACTTTTGCATGCGAAGCACCACCAGCACCACAAGCGAGACACTGATTTGAGCTGATATACTACTAGTTTATAGCTAGGTGGGCCAGAGGTGGATGGATGGCAAATCGTTCACGTTGTGGTGCCGGTGCTAAATATTTTTCATTTGGCACCGAAGTGTATGTGGAAAACTTTTTAGATTTCTGGCACCGAACACATATAGTGGAGGGCCTCACCCGCTCCTCTCACGCACACACTAGCAGCCTGTTTATCAGCGATGGTTACTGCGGGGGCAGAACATTTGAGTTATTTGATACAGCGAGACTAGGCTTTTCGCTTCCATTTGTGGAGGTGTAATGGATCTCGTCGAACTTTGTTAGTAGTTCCTTCTTTATTAATGAGATGAAGCAAAACTTTTGCCTCCGTTTCAGAAAAACACGTCAAGAGGAATTTCTTTTATAGTAGAGCCGATAATGGAGTCAAGTCCATGCGTGGAACGCCACAAGCTACAGAGTAGTAGTAGAGCACTTTATGTACAGAGCCATATTGCACAGTTCCCAATGACCCGCCAGGCTTTTCGGCTCCTCGGGCTTAATTGGGAGGCGCTAGTTTAAATATGCTACTAGCTAATGAGGAAGCTGCAAGCGAGGTGTGGCTAGGGCGAGCACGCGAGCCACGAGATGCTGGGAAGGAAAACCCATTCATGTGGCTAGGCTATCCAGTGCACCCAGATTGTGGTGCCGCACGCCCGTTTGACTTCAAAACTCAAACTACCCGTGTAAAATATTGGCTCACATCGAAGTTACTATTTAAAAAAAGGCCGTCGTGCGTTCGGCAGGGATCGAACCCACAAAACGAGGTATACACTCTCGCAACCACTAGTAGTACTCATTGGAGTACAACGCAACCTAGAATCGCCTTTTGTTGCTAGTAGTACATTGTTCCTTACAAGAAACCCCTAATAATGCAAGAAACCACTAATAATGCCAAGAAACTACTACCACTTGCATACGTGGCAGACTTAAGATAAGACTACCTTATCAACCATGGTACATGCTCTTACCAACCAGCCCTACCAAGAAATGACTACTCTACAAAGTGCCGTTATAGGCACGTTTCAACCCATGGCCATGTTTGGATACATTTGTTGTCAATCTAACCCTGCCATCCAAACACCACTTTGGTTAGAGTTAGTTCAGGGTTATAATCTAACCTCTGACTTAGAGTATCCAAACAGGGTCCACGTCGCCCATTAAGCCAACGCCTTCTATTCGACCACGCGTTATGACTTGTGGGACCTACATGTCAGTCTGCACAAAAATCCCCGAGTGACCTCCTTCCTCCGGCCCGTCCACCTAGTCATCCTCGGCCATGGGACGTAGCTACTGCCGCCGGCAGAAGGCGAGGTCAAAACCGCTGGCGGTGCGGAGCCCATCTTGCCGCAGCTCGGATGCCAGCTCCATCCGACGCTCGCGGCTGCTAGCTAGCCAAGATAGCTCCGTCCAGCTACTTGTCTGCAAGGTTTGCTAGCTAGATTGGCACGGCGGCGCGGCAGCTTGCTCGCGCACACCGCGTTAAGGCCAGTCGTCTGGCTCGAGTGAAGGCCAGCGCGGCGGCTTGGTCGATCGTGAGTCACGCTCGGGCCAACCTGCCAACCCGTGCGGAGGCCAGCGCGGCGGCCAACTCGCTCATCACCAGCGCCACCGACGAACACGCATCACTACTATTTGAAGTAATGTTCAGGAAAAATAATGATTTGAGGGGGAATAACAGGATAGAAGGTCAGATGTTGGTCCCTCGTGTCAACGGTCAAACAAAATGTGTTGGTTTGAGCTCCCTCGTCAGCATGGACGTGTGGGCCAACCCTGTCATAAATGGGTTTAAACAAACCTAATGGGTAGTTAGTAGTTTTTGGCATGGATTAAGAAATTTTGGGTATGTTTTTGCTATTTTTTGTACAATAGATTCTTCCTAGTGCTGGTTGTGTGGGGACCCCGACTTAAGAGTCGAGATCACCGAATGCACGTGTACAGTGATCCCAGAGATCAATGCTCACTGAACACACAGAAGCTGAATAACAAGAGTCTTACATCCATACATACCGTCTTACACAAATTATGACCATTATGGCCCAGTCTTACATAGATAAAGCCTCAAGGGCTGAATAGCAAATAAACTCGAATAGCGGAAGTCTTCGTAGATAAGTAGAACCCATGCCATCTGCCTTAACCCTACATGCATTCTGACTGGGAAAGCGTCCTAGTTGGCATGTTCGTCTCCATAGAATTCTTCTTCAAATTCCTGCTCCTCCATGCCTGGCCAATTAAATAACCAGTGGCAAGCCAATGAGTACTTTGAATGTACTCGCAAGCAACCCATGATTTGGTTCAAGGTAATAATGCTAGTTGTAAAACAATAAGCAACTTAGCTACAAGCTAGCTAAGACATTCTACCATTTGTGAGCCATGCATCAATGTACTGGGGTAACCTCGAAGGCAGGTTACATATATCAACATGAATAGAATTTAGTTCTTTATCAACGAGTCAAGTCACCACCTTGACTCAACATACACACATACTTTCACCGAGGTTGTAAAATTCTGGACATAGTTTAAGTAGCACCTCCCTACTGTCCATGACCGTGGACACGGCTATTCGAATAGTTTTACACTGTGCAGAGGTTGCACACTTTACCCACAAGATCCGGGAACCTTTCATGTCATCCACGATCCCGCAGTACCTCAAGTACTCGGGGGAAGCACCCGGTCATTACCTTTCCCTAGACGACACTAACATAGGGTCCACTCGTTGGTGCACATCCCTCGTGTACAAACGGTAAATCATGGGACTTGCCCTTTTTACAATGTCACGCATACACGAAGGGACCAACGGTGTGTCCGGTGCCCTGTGAAAACAGTCATGGTCACCTAGCCAAGCACGACCCCGTCCCGAGAGTGACCTCAAGTCTCCCCCGTCACTAGTAATGTGGGCACCATGCTAGTATCAGCCTAAGTAATCAATAATGCCGGGTCCCATAAGGGGTAGAGTGGTTGCACATGTTTGGTTGGGACGGTAGTCACACATAAATCTAATCCATCATTTTACCCACACACGAGATCTTTCTTGGCACACCACTTCTTCCTCAAGTGATGACCTAACTCAACATCACCCTCGGGCATTAGGGGCACCCGATGGGGTTTTCAAATTGAATGCAACCATGAATGATTCATGGCACATATGCATCACTATCCATCACAACTAATCTTTTGTCATTTCATCTAAGCGCATGGTAAAGATCATGAGTAGGGTATGCATCATGTGGTGGCATTCAACAAGTTTACCATTATCACTCTTATCATCCTGCATTCGGAAATAAAAGGGTTCCGAGGAACACAAGGGTATCATGGTCAAAGGGTTGCTTGCCTGGATTGGCTTGGTCTTCAAGGTCTTCAAATCCTTCCCCTCCTTCTTCTTCAGCAACCTCGTCAAACACGGTATCTAATCGTCGCAATAAACAACGAGAAAATAAGACAATAAAAACAGAAAAACCAAAGTGCTCAGAAAAATGTCAACTTATTTTTATAAAATACTAGAGGGAAAACTAAGATGGCAAAAATTCTTTGTTTGAGATTTGGAGTGACAGAATGGGGTATATGAATTTTTTAATAGAGGTTTTAGTGTTCAAATATAGATTTAAATTTGAACAGAACATAAAAGGTTCATGGATATGGGTGAAAGTGATATCATTAAATAAGTTGGATTTTTACAAGTTTTTAGGAACTGGAATTATTTTATTTGGATTAATATTTAATCCTGTGGAATTATTTGAAAATCCTACAGAAAAGAAAAGGGAAAAGGCTACTATGCAACTGGGCCAGAACGGCCACAGTGCAGCAGGCCCAGAGGGGAATCAGCCCAGCGCACGGGCGCCTGCGCGCGCGCCAGGTTTCAAACCTGACGGGCGGGGCCCAGGCGTCAGCGAGAGGGGAGAGAGGCGAGGGCGAGGAGAGGTTGACAGGCGGGGCCCGCCTGTCATCCCTAACCCTCCGGCAAAGGGCCGGCGAGCTCATCGGCGGCGATTCGGGGCACGGCAGGGCGAGCTAAGGGCAGGGACGGAGTCAGCATGGAGTCGCCGTTCGGGTGGTGGTGGAGGCAGTCGCCGGAGTGGCCTGGTTCGCCGGCGACGAGGAGGGACGGCGGAGAGGCGGCGGGTGGTGGTTGCTCCGGCCGTTTCCGGCAGCTGCAAAGAGGGGAAACGAGGGGGAAATGATCAGCGTAGCTCGGTGGTTTCAGATCGAACGAGAGGAGCGGCGGGGAGTGTCTGTACCGAGCGGACGACGGCGAGCCGCCGCGGTGGAGCTCGAGCTCGATCTCGAGCTCGAGAGCTTCTGGGAGACAGCTGGGAGTGTAGGAGGGCACTGGAGTGAGCTCAGAGGCGAGTGATGGAGAGGAGAGGGCTCGGGGAGGAGGTGTGCGCCGGCGAGCTCGTTGTGGTCGCTACAGGCCACGGGGGCTCGCCGGGGCATGTCTGGGGCGTTTGTGGGTGTGGTTCACGACCAGAGAGGGGAAGAGGAGGAGCGGGGGAAGTCCAGAGCAGCGCGCGTGCGAGGAGGCTCATTGGAGCTCTCAGGCGGCCGTCGTGCGTGCGAGATGGGGCGAGAGGAGGGAGAAGGAGGATGGGGACAGAGCCGGGGCGTGTTGCGGACGTCGAGGCACATCGACTGGCGCGAGGGGGAGGCTCGAGGTGGTCGGGTGTTGTTGATTGGAGGAGGCTACAATGCGGGAGCGCACTGTAGCGTGCTCCAGAGCACTCAAATGGCCGGCATGGTCGTGTCCCACGCGCTCTGGGCGTGGCCACCGTGTCCATTGGCTCTAGGGGGGGAGTAAACAACGCAGGGGGAGCATTGGATGCCAGGGAAAGCTTCTAGAGGAAGAGGGGGCTGAGATAGAATGGTGAATACTGCTGTCCAAAATGCAATTTGGGGTTTTACCCCTACTCAATCATGGAGCTGAGGCCAGGGGAGAGTTAGTGGAGGTGCAGGGGAGCCTGAGGAAGCTATGGTAAAAAGTTGGGCTCAAGGAGAATAAGAAAAGGGGTGAAAGTGGTAACTTTGGAAAATCACCAGAAGGTTTTTGATGTGGTTTTGAGCAATCAAATGATTTCCACTAGACATGAGACTTAACAGGATTAAATGGCATATGGAAATAGGGTGCTCCACCAAGTTTGGGCTCATTTGAAGAAACTTGCCAGTGTAACTTTGGCGAACCCTAGAAATAAACAAAAATGGTTTCACCAAGTTTGAGTTAAGAAATTCATCCCTCCTTGATGCACCACTTGATGTAGTGTCATCATTTGGGGTTGTGATCATGCCCACAAAGTTTGAAGCCTCAAGTAAAAAGTTGGTAATGTAAAGTTGTTCAAATTTGAATTTGAACAGAAATGGTTTTGGGGTACTCTAATCAAGTTACCCTTCTCCAAAGCTTGTGCCATTTGGTCTAGATGCATTATTAGACCATTCTAGCATGTGTACCAAGTTTGAGAGCATTTGGACAAGTTTGGCAATGTGAAGTTGCTCAAACTCCAAATATAAACAAAATGGTTTTGAGGGGTTTTGATGATGTTTTCTTGCTTCCCAGGGCATGGGGCTTGGCAAGATCATCAATATATCATATATGACATGATAGAATTTCCCAGGAATTTTTAGAGAATATTCCCTTTGTAAATATTTCAAAAGCTTGAAATATCCAGAAAGGGTTTCTGAGGAATTTGTCCAATATTTTGAACATGACCAAGTGTTGAAACTCTTATATATGGACAATATATGCCTTAGGAGTCTCCCTGAATTTTGGCAAATTTTTTTGAAATAGTTAAATAATTTTCCCTATTAATAACCATTTCCGGCCTTAAGAAAAAGCCTTTAAATAAAATAGGAAAATAACTTTTAAAAGTATATTTTTTGTGGTTTATGGGAGTCCTATATCTACTAGGTTTCAAATATACTCTTTGAAATATTTTTCTCACCCTAAATCAAGCACTTGCAGTGCAAACCTCAATTCAGGGGTTTTTGGAAAACTAATTTTTGTAAATACTTTTTGGCCAAATTATTTTTGTAAGAAAATACTATACTGTTATATACACTTGGTATGATCATTGGGCAGAAGTTTTGGGGTAAGGAGATGAAATCTACAAGAGGGAGTAGTTGACTTAAAAGAGCACTTGAAAATCACAGAGAGAAAAAACTTAATTCCAAATAAAAGCCAAATGATGCCAAAAGTTTTTTGTTGGTCCAAATTTTCATGCTTTATTGATGCAAATGACATGTTACGAAATGCAGGGTGTGACAGACCTACCCCCCTTACAAGAATCTCGTCCCCGAGATTCCTAAACTAGGTCTTAAAAGAGATCGGGATACTCGGATCTAAGATAGTCTTCACGTTCCCAGGTTGCTTCTGCTTCCGTGTGGTTGCTCCACTGGACCTTGAAATACTTGATGGTGCGGCTTCACGTCCATTGCTCTGCTTCATCCAGAATGCGAATGGGCTTCTCGCGGTTGGTCAAATCAGGCTGAAGATCAATGGCTTGGTGATCAACATCCTTGTAGAGATCAGGCTTGTTCGGAACTTGGAGACACTTCCGGAGTTGCGACACGTGGAATACGTTGTGCACATCGGATAGCTCATGTGGTAGTTCCAACTGGTAAGCCACTTCTCCTCGTCGTGCAGTGATCTCAAAGGGTCCAATGAACCTTGGTGTGAGCTTCCCCTTAACATGGAAATTCTTGGTTCCCTTCAGAGGAGTTACTCGTAGGTACACATGGTCTCCGACACGGAAACTCATATCTCGGTGATGAGTGTCAGCATAGCTCTTCTGCCTTGACTTTGCTGCCTTCAAACATTCTTTGACTAGTTGGACTTGCTCTTCTGCTTCGCGGAGAATATCTGGTCCAAAGACTAGTCCTTCTCCGGTCTTTGACCAGTTGAGGGGTGTGCGACACTTGCATTCGTACAACACCTCAAATGGTGCCATTTGAAGGCTCGACTGATAACTGTTCTTATAGGAGAACTCGGCAAAAGGGAGGTAATCTTCCCACTTGGCTCCATATGCCAAGACACAGGCTCGGAGCATGTCTTCGAGAATTTGATTTACTCGCTCTGTCTGACCTCCGGTCTGCGGGTGGAAAGCCGTGCTGAAAGACAACTTGGTTCCCAAGGCTTCTTGGAACTTCTTCCAGAAACCTTGAGGTGAACTGGGTTCCTCGATCTGACACAATCTCCTTGGGAACACCATGAAGGCTTACGATTCTGTCGATGTAGAGGGTTGTCAGCCGGTTGCCATCATAGGTAGTCTTGACATGAATGAAATGGGCTGCCTTGGTCAAATGGTCGACTATGACCCAGATGGAGTCATGTCCTTTATTCGACCTTGGTAATCCAGCGATGAAGTCCATTCCGACTTTATCCCACTTTCACTCAGGAACCTTGAGTGGTCGGAGCAATCCAGCGGGTCGCTGATATTCAGCCTTGACACTTTGGCACACATCACACTTTGCAACATAGGTTGCAATCTCTCTTTTCATCCTGTGCCACCAAAATCTTTCCTTCAAGTCTTCATAAATTTTGGTTCCTCCAGGGTGGATGGAATACGGAGTGTCGTGGGCTTCTTCTAGGATCAGGTTCTTCAGCTCCATCTTGTTTGGTACGCAGATGCAGCCTTTGTACCAAACAATCCCGTGCTCGTCCTCGGAGAATCCTAGGGCCTTGCCTAGCTTCATCTTCTTTTTGATGCCTTCAATGCTTGCGTGCCCACCTTGTGCCTTCTTGAATTCGTCCATCAGAGTTGGTTTGACTTCCAGATGGTCTAGAAATCCAGGGGTGACCAATTCCAAACTGAATTATTCCAGCTCTTCAAACAGGGCTGGCTGCCTCTTTTGAATTATGGCATTCAGGGAGCAAGCCTTTCTACTTAAGGCATCGGCTACCACGTTAGCCTTCCCGGGGTGATATTGAACACTGAGGTCATAATCTTTGATTAGTTCCAACCACCTTCGTTGCCTCATGTTCAATTCCTTCTGGGTGAAAATGTACTTCAGACTTTTGTGGTCTGTGTATACCTCATACCGTTTCCCTAGGAGGTAATGTCGCTATGTCTTCAAGGCATGAACCACAACTGCTAACTCAAGATCGTGAGTAGCGTAGTTCTCTTCATGAGGTCGTAGCTGCCTTGAAAGGTAAGCTATGACTCATCCTTCTTGCATCAGAACGCCTCCCAATCCGGTTCGAGAGGCATCATAATATATCACGAACTCCTTGTGAATATAAGGTGTTGCCAGAACTGGGGCGGTGGTCAATCTCTTCTTGAGCTCTTGGAAGCTTTCTTCGCATTTTGGCGTCCATTCGAACTTCTTGTCCTTCTTCAGGAGCTGAGTCATTAGCCGGGCAATGCTAGAGAATCCTTCCATGAATTTGCGGTAATAGCCCGCAAGTCCGAGGAAGCTTCTGACTTCCTTGACGGTCGTTGGAGATTGCCATTGGGCACAGCTTCGATCTTTGCGGGATGAACTGACAATCCTTCTTCGGTCAAGACATAAACTAACAATCCAACTTTATGTAGCCAAAACTCACACTTGCTGAATTTGGCGTTTAGTTGGTGCTCTCGAAGCTTGTCTAGGACCATCCTCAGATGTTGCTCGTGCTCTTCCTCCGTCTTTGAGAATACAAGAATGTCATCAATGAAGACAACAACAAACTTGTCCAAATATTCCATGAAAACTTTATTCATGAGATACATGAAGTAAGCTGGGGCATTGGTTAACCCAAAAGACATGACCGTGCACTCGTACAGGACATATCTGGTTACAAATGCCGTCTTCGGAATATCTTGGGGTCTGATCTTTAGCTGGTAGTATCCAGATCTGAGGTCGGTCTTGGAGAACACCTTGGCTCCGCTGAGTTGATCAAACAGATCTTCAATCTTGGGAAGTGGATACTTGTTCTTGATTGTAACTTCATTGAGGGAACGGTAGTCAATGCATGAGCGGATGGTACCGTCCCTTTTTGCCATGAACAGAACAGGTGATCCCCAAGGGGAGGCACTAGGGCGGATAAATCCCTTCCTCAGCTGCTCTTCCAGTTGCTTCTTCAACTCAGCTAATTCTTCTGTCCCCATTCTATAAGGCTTCTTATAGATGGTCCTGCCCCGGGCATGAGCTCGATGATGAACTCAATGTCGTGGTAAGGGGGCATTCCCGGTAGCTCATCCGGAAAGACATCGGGATACTCGCATACTGTCGGTGTATTGGGAACGACACCTATGGGATCACAAGAATCCCTACTACGATTGCGGGGTGCGGGGTTGAGAGAAGAGCAGATCAAACAGATAGCACACGGTTCGTTTACCCAGGTTCGGGCCGCGAGGATGCGTAAAACCCTACTCCTGCTTTGGTGGCTTATAAGTTTGTGTTCTTTAGCTAGCTATGGGGCGTGAGGAGCTCCAAAAAGCCGAATCCTCCTCCTGGTCGCCTCGGGCCTCCTTTTATAGGGAAAAGGGGTCGCCACAATGGCACACAGGAGGTGGAAAGGGTACAGTGATGCGAGGTTATCCCTCACATTACATGACAAGGCGCATTTAATGCGTCTTGCTTAGGTGTCCTTGCTTTATCGGGGACGGGGGAGATATCCATCTTCTCCGTCGCCGCTCCTTCTTGTGTCGACACGCGCCCTGGCTAGCGATGCGTGAGATGCCATGTAGGCAGGCAGGCAGCTGAGGTGGCGCAATGGTGGGTCTCCACGAAGATCTGCATGCCGCCACGCAGGTGCCTGCCCAGCTGCTTGGGTCGGCAGCTGCATAAGGCGGTGGAAGTTTTAGTTGGTGTGGGCCTGATGGTGGCCCTGCGGACGTCCCTAGCAAGGGCCTTGCCGGGGCCCCGGCAAGCGTCTTGCCGTGGCGCCTGCTGTCATCCCCGGCAAGGTACTTGCCGGAGGTCTTGTGGTCTTCCTTGGCTGGGATCCCGCCAAGGGTCGTCGTCTTCTTAGTGTGTATCTGATCTTGAATGTCTTCACAAAGATCTGCATGCCACTACGGGGATATCTCCCGAATCCTTGTCCCATGGGGGTAGTGGACTCAAGGGTGATCTGCTCCGTAGGCGTGGGGCGAGTTGCTGCGGCAAGGGTCTTGTCGGGGCTGCTAAAGCCGGCCCCGGCAAGGATCTTGCCGGGGCTGCAAAACTGGCTCCCGACAAGGATCTTGCCGGGGGAACCTGCTTCATCCCTTTGCTCTTTGTGGTCTTGTTCTTGGTGTCGCTCCAGTTCCATCGAGCTTCGGTCTCACCCTGGCTCACCTCCCTTGCCTTGCTCGGTGTAGTGGTGCCCGTGGCTCATACTGCCCGTGCACAACCATAGGGGTACAAAAAGTGTACCCCTCTTTTTGTACACCGACAGGAGCCCCCGGGCCTGGGCCACACATAAGCGCGACGCGTTGTTGGGCTAGGCCCAGAACGGTGCGCGGGCAGGCGGGACGGTTTTTACCGCGGTAAGATTTTCCGCGTGCTGCGCTTCCCACAATCCGCGCGCGTGGCGCAGGGCGGAGGGGCGTGCGTGACGTGGGTGGCATGCGTGGGGCGGTTCCCGCAGGCATGCGTCACATCGCAGTTAATGTGAAAGGAGGCGGCCCGCGTTTCCCCCCCATAAGAAGGAATAAGCACGGGCGCGCTGCTCACTTCCTCCGCTTTCCTCGCGCCTCTTCCAATCTCAGAGCCGCCGTTTCCTTTCTTCCTTCCTAAGCTTCCGCCGTCGCCTGCCGTCGTTGCTTCGCCATCCCCCTTCCTCTGTCCTCCAACTTTCTTAGCCGCCATGGCGTCCAAATCCTCCAAGGGCAAGGGGGTGGCCAAGGGCGCCGGTTCTGTGGAGTCGCCGGAGAGCGCGCTATTGGGGGACCGGATGAAGTCCGCCTTCTTCTTCCCCTCGACGGTCGACGTCCATGAGCTCCGGGCCTCCTTCAAGCCTCTTTGGGGGTGAAGACGGGGGGAGAGAATTTGGGACATCCGGCGACGCGCGTCATTCCTGTCGCTTGCGCTGAACCTGGCCCAAATTGGTATCCCTTCTTCGTCAACTATTTTTCTTGCGGGTTATGTCCCCCTTTCTCCGATTGCTTCTGCAATATCATGCACACCTTCGGCTTCTGCCTCTTGGATTTTACTCCGAATGCGGTGGCATGCATGGCTTTCTTTGTGCACCTTTGCGAAGGCTTCGTCGGGGTGCAGCCCAACACGGCGCTCTTCCGCCATTATTTATCCCCTCGGATCCAGCCAGGAGGTGCTGTCTCTGGATGCATCACCTAGATCCCAAGATCCAAGGGGGCGTACCCGGACGGTGCCGTGAAGGAGAGGTGGGATGAATGGCGTGGCCGGGTGCTGGATTGAAGACGAAGACCGGCCAAGATTCTGCAAGGTCCGCCGAGTGCCGCCGGTCCGTGGCAGTGATTGGAGCAGTGTCGATGTCGCCGACGGGAGGCTCACTGTCGCCACCACCAGGATTCTCCGGCTCACCCAGGCCGGACTCACCCCTGAGATGATCGGGGCGGACTTCATTCGCCGTCGGATCGCCTCGTTGGACAAAGGGGAACCCAGCCTGGCTCTTTAAGAATCCGGCTGGCGTTATGCGACTCCGCCCTGGCCTCGACCACAACTTCACGGTGATGGCACATGCCCATTTCTGCCAGCGGCTTTTCCAGCTTGATGTGGGCCGTGACGGCAAGGTCGAACGGACCGACAAGGTCGCGAGGGCTTCCGTAAAGGCCGGCAAGGCCATCAAGGGGTGGTCCCATTGTGCAATAATTCACGCTAGTCCGAGATCATCGCCATGATGCCGGACTGCAACGCGCACGGCCCTGTCCCGAGCTGGAAGGAGCAGGCGGATGCGGATGTGCAGCAATTCTTCGACTCTCTGGTTGAGGTGTATGTCAATGCTGACGCCGAGCGGTGGCTTGTCATGGACACCACCCAGGCAGAGCTGGACTACATCGCCACTAGGGCGAGGGAGGCGCAGCTTGCCATGGAGGCCGACAGTGCCGGGGGTGTGGAGGACAAGGCCGCAACGGATGCGGAGGAGGAGGAGCTCGCCCGGTGGGAGGCGGCCGATGGGGAGGCTAGCAGCGCCGGCACCAGAGCTCCGCTTGTCGAAGATGCGGCTGACGAGTCGTCGGAGGAGGAGGACATGGAGGCGGGCTCGACGCCAGCCAGGGGAAGAGTGCGAGTCCTGCGGCGGGCTAGTTCCGGCGAGCCGGTCTGGCCCGGCAGGGCTGCGCGGCCTCAATTGACCCTGGAGGGGTCCGGGCGTCACACGAGGGCCACGACAGCGAAGAGGCTGACGAAGGCCGCCGAGAAGAAGAAGACAACAGCCCCTTCTCCATCTGGGCGCGCACAAACTCCGCCTTCTTCGCCTCCTCCAGCAGACGTCGACTCGGATGTTGACGTGGAGCTCCCTTTTGATCTTGGGCCTCTCAGCCCGAAGAGGAAAAGAAAAGTGGTGGAAGAGGAGGAGATGGACGACGAGTAAGTACTCCGTTCCTTACTGCCATTTCCATTCCCCTGAATTGAGCCACTCATCTTGAACCGTTTTTGCTTTTGCAGGGATGCAAAGACGTTGGCCCATAGGGTGAAGAGGGCGAAGGCCTCGGCGAGCAGTCAACCCTAGGCTGGGGCTTCAGAGACACCACTGGTGGTGTTGAGCAGCCCGGACAGCAGCCCCCGGCACAGCCCCCAGCGTAAGTTCGTCACCCTCCTCTTACTCAACATGTGGTAGGTGTTCGATGCTATCGTGCTGACCTTGCCGGGTTTGTAGGAAGGGAGCGGCAGCGGGAGGAGCCGCAGAGGGCTAACCCCAACACACCACCCCCATTGACTACGTCGCCGCGAGGGGTGTCCCCGGCAAGGGCACCAAGCACGGAGCCCACCTCCATGGAGGAAGAGGGGAACTTGGGCGCTGGTGGCTCTGCCACGGCGCCAAATACTGGCGGGGAGGGGGCTTCTGCTTCACAACCTGGCACTAGTGAGTCGCTTGTCCTTCGTCTCTGTTTTCCCTTATTATTTTTCTTGGCTTCATCGTTCCCATTACTGCCCAGACCCTGAGGAGGCCGCGGCGGAGGCCGCGGTGGAGGCCGACAGGATTGCCGCCGAGGAGGCCGCCAAGGATGCTGATGAGTCCGCCGCTGCGGGGGCCGCCAAGGCGACCGGCGAGGCTTCTGCCGAGGGTGCCAGCGGTGGGCCTGCCGGGGAGGCCGGCATGGCCACAGCCGAGGAAGAGGTGGTTGATGAACAACCTTCTTCCTCCACAGCCTAGGGCCTCGGCAGATATCTGAAGGTGGGCGATGATCTTTTCGTCCACCTTCCAGGGGCGTCAAGTTCCCGACCGCCCGCCGGAGGGGAAGTCTTCAACGGCGAGGTGCTCGCCGCCACCGGGCTCGAGGTGGTCGATGAATCGGGCGTCGGCGGCGATGGTTCTCCAGAAGAGCAGCTTTTCCGTGCCATGGGTGCCAATTTCCGAAAGCTCCAAGTGCTCTACCGTGCCCGTCTGGACAAGGTTAATTCCAGGATGGCAACGATGGATGAGGCGGAGGTGGACTTCAAGGCGCGCGTTGCTGAGGCGCAGACCTGGTTTTGCCAGACTCGCGAGGAGCAGAGGGCCTTTCAGGGGGAATTGGCCAAGCACAATGTAGAGCTCACCATGAAGATATCTGACATCGAGAAGGCCCAGGAAGAGGCAGCGAATTTGGCTGCCGCGGCCGAGGCCGCCCGGAACCAGCATCAAGCCGCATTGGACTCCGAGGAAGAAGACCTCTCCGCGCGTGAGGCGAAGCTTGCCGCAACGCTCCACAGCAAGGATGAGGAGCTCGAGGCACTTGTCGTGCAGCGGACTCACGAGCTGGAGCAGAGGCACAAAGAGGCACTCGATGCCCAGGCTCTGGCGCACGCCGGCAAGGTGAAGGAGCTGGAGCTAGAGCGGGACGAGCTGAAGGAACATACCCTCAAGCTGTCCAACGAGAAGAGCACGCTCAACTGCGCCTTGGTAGAGGCGCAAGGAGCGGCCATCAGCAGGGCTGGGAAGCTCTCCGAGGCGCAAAACTCCATCAGAGATCTCAAGCTAAAGCTGGAGAATCCCAAGAAGATGTTGTCGGAGAGCTCGGCTCGGGAGGAGACCTTGACCAGGAGCCTGGAGGAGGAGAAGCAGCTGCGGGCGAACGAGGGCGCCTCCCACCAGGAATATGTGGCGAGCAAGATCAGATGGATCAGCCGGCTGGAGGACGTCGCCGGCAGGGTCACCTCGCAATTGGCCATCATGGGGATGCCAAACGCGAGGTATGCCCCTGAGTGGAGCGGGTCCGTCAACGCCAAGCTGACCCAGTTCTTCGAGGGCGTCCTTGGCGCCTTGGCTGATCTTCACTCCAACAGAACGGCCACGCTGGCCGGGGAGGCCTGGCGACTTTGTCGGGGGGTCATGACCAAGGTCCTCACCAAGATGGCGTACTGGAATCCTGCCCTTGACTTCGAAGCCGCGATGGATAGCTTGCCGGAGGGTACTGACCTCACGGTGCTCAAGGAGCGCATCAAGCTCGTCATCAGCTGCATCGACGAAATCAAGAGGGTGGAAGGCAGCACCGGGATTAGGCATCCCGTTCTTCTTCGCCGCTGCGGGTTCATGACAAAGACAAGTTTTATCTTTAGTTAGAACCGCAGCAATGATATGATGTAACATAACTTTGAAGTACTTTTTGGGATTATGCATGCTATTTCACTGTTTGTTGCTTCTTTGTATGTCCACCCTACGCTAGCTGGGTAGGCTTGCCGGCGTGGAAACCCAGGGCGGCGTCTTGGGGACGGGTCCCCATTGGCCTGCCGGGCGAGCGTGCTGCCGGGTGAGCCACCTTACCGCCCTTAACGCAGCCGCTCGAACTGTCGAGTTTGACTCGAGTCAGAGTCGAGAGCCTTGCTAATTGAGGAAGGCTACCCTACCGTTTCCAACGCAGCTGTTTGAACCGTTGAGCGGACTCGAAATAGAACAAAGGCATTGCCGATCGAGAAGGGCCCCATTTGCGTGCCTGTTTCTTTTTGTACAAAGAACGACAGCTCCGAGGATAATAACTTTATATAATAGAATGGAAATATCCGGGGTTCAATGTAACTTGGCTTCTATTTGTAGCCGCTCGAGTGCTGATCTTCCGGCCTCCTTCCTTCTCAAAGAGCCACGAAGACGAAGGAGCGCTGGGCTAACTGCTAAAGCCGATTCTCACAACTGCGCCCCCTACCTGGCGCGCCAAAGATGTCGGTGTATTGGGAACGACACCTATGGGATCACAAGAATCACTACTACGGTTGCGGGGCGCGGGGTTGAGAGAAGAGCGAATTAAACAGATAGCACACGGTTCGTTTACCCAGGTTCGGACCACTACGGTCGAGGCACACAGTTCGTTTACTCCTGCTTTGGTGGATTATATGTTTGTGTTCTTCAGCTAGCTATGGGGCGTGAGGAGCTCCAAAAAGCCGAATCCTCCTCCCGGTCGCCTCGGGCCTCCTTTTATAGGGAAAAGGGGTCGCCACAGTGGCACACAGGAGGTGGAAAGGGTATAGTGATGCGAGGTTATCCCTCGCATTACATGACAAGGTGCATTCAATGCGTCTTGCTTAGGTGTCCTTGCTTTCTCGTGGACGGGGGAGATATCCATCTTGTCCGTCGTCGCTCCTTCTTGTGTCGACACGCACCCTGGCCAGCGATGCCTGAGATGCCATGTAGGCAGGCAGGCAGCTGAGGTGGCGCAATGGTGGGTCTCCACGAAGATCTGCATGCCGCCACGCAGGTGCCTGCCTAGCTGGTTGGGTCGGCAGCTGCATAAGGCGGTGGAAGTTTTAGTTGGTGTGGGCTTCATGGTGGCCCTGCGGACATCCCCGGCAAGGGCCTTGCCGGGGCCCCGGCAAGGGTCTTGCCGCGGCGCCTGCTGTCATCCCTGACAAGGTACTTGCCGGAGGTCTTGTGGTCTTCCTTGGCTGGGATCCCGCCAAGGGTCGTCGTCTTCTTAGTGTGTATCTGATCTTGAATGTCTTCACAAAGATCTGCATGCCACTACGGGGATATCTCCCGAATCCTTTTCCCATGGGGGCAGTGGACTCAAGGGTGATCTGCTCCGTAGGCGTGGGGTGAGTTGCCGCGGCAAGGGTCTTGCCGGGGCTGCTAAAGCCGGCCCCGGCAAGGATTTTGCCGGGGCTGCTAAAACTGGCTCCCGGCCAGGATCTTGCCGAGCGAACCTGTTTCGTCCCTTTGCTCTTTGTGGCCTTGTTCTTGGTGTCGCTCCAGTTCCATCGAGCTTCGGTCTCACCCTGGCTCACCTCCCTTGCCTTGCTCGGTATGGTGGTGCCCGTGGCTTAGACTGCCCGTGCACAGTCATAGGGGTACAAAAAGTGTACCCCTCTTTTTGTACACCGACACATACTACCGGTACTTGCTCCAGTCCAACTTCAGACAAACAGTTGACTTGTGTGGTTTGAGCAAAAGAGGAGTTGGAAGCAAACTTAACTTCGACTCCTTGGTCATTGGTCACAGTGACAACCCGGTTGGCACAGTCTAACAAGCCTTGGTGCTTGCTGAGCCAATCCATTCCTAAGATCACATCCAAGCCTTGCGATCTTAAGATGATAAGGTCTGCTAGGAAGTCTACACCGTTAATGGTAATACTAACTCACTTACAGCCTATCTTGGCCCTCATCTCGGCTCCGGGGGTTGGTACCACCATGGGGTTATTCAGGGGTGTAGGGGTCATGCCACTTTTTAATGCAAATCTTTGAGTGACAAATGAATGCGTGGCTCCAGAATCAAACAAGACAGTTGCAGGTGCTGAGTTGATAAGGAACGTACCCAGCACGACGTCCGGGTCTTCCTGGGCTTCTTCAGCAGTGACGTGATTCACACGCCCCTTCCCATGGTTAGGCGGGTTGCAAGGAGCTTGGTTCCTTGGTGGCATCCCGCGGCCTTGTCCTGGGTTCTGCGCATTGGGGCGCGGGGCATCAGGCTTCTTGTTGGGGCACACCCTTGAGATGTGTCCTGACCGACCACATCCAAAGCAAGTGACTTGGTTTGGATTATTGATCTTGTTGCCACCACTGTTATTGGGGTTGAATGCTGGCCTTGGGTTGGCATACTGCTGAGGCTGATAGTTGTTGCGAGGTGCAGGAGCTCTTGGCTGCTGGTAGGTTGGCTAGACCGGGGCTGGCTGCCACGGGCGAGGCTTCTGGTTGCTGGAACTTCCCTTGCTGACCATCTTGCGCTTGCGAGTGTCTTCCAGAGCACGCCGCTTGTCTTCAAGCATGAGTGCTTTGTTCACCAGGTAAGGGAAGGTTGGGCAGTCGCACACGACAAGCGAGTGCTGTAGAGTCTGATTGAGGCCTTCCATGAAGCGCTCCCTTCTTGCAGCATCAATGCTGACATCTTCAGGGGCATACCTTGACAGAACACTAGAAAGTGCAACTAATCCCCGGGTGGTTTTGGTAATTAATAACAACATATATATCATTGAACTAATATTCTCTTGAGAATCATTTCAGAAAAGTTCGATGATGTGGGTATGGAAATGTCTGAAGAAGTGGACCCCTCAAAATGCTAAGACAAGCATTGGCAAAAGCTCAAGACTCTATTTGTGGTTTAGTGATCAAAGATCACATTGAGTTCATAGGAAAAGCCAATACTATTAAAAGGGGATGAGGTTGTGTTAATGTTCTTGTTGCTCAAGTGCTTGGTGATCTAACTCCCTCAACTATCAGCACTATTCACTACTTAACACACACCCATAAGTAATCTCGGTCAATCCAACTCAGTCCCACCGAGATGAAGTTATTTCTACAAACCCTAACATCTCGGTCACACCGATTTCTCCAACTCAGTCCCACCGAGATGAACCACTTCAGTTGTTTCTCCAAACCCTAGCTTCTCGGTCAAACCGATTCTGAGTTTCGGTCCCACCGAAAAAGGGCTGCCAACCTTCTGTGGTCAGTTGACATAAATTCGGAATATCCGAGTTTATATTTTCGGTCTCACCGAGATGGCAAACCCTAACCTTTGACTCACTTCGGTCTCACCGAGATGGTATTTTCGGTCCCACCGAAAATCCCAACGTTCACTATATTTGAACTTTCGGTCTAACCGAGTTTTCACTTCGGTCTGACCGAGATTGGTCAAATGTGTGTGTAACGGTTGGATTTTGTGTGGAGGCTATATATACCCCTCCACCCCCTCCTCATTCGTGAGGAGAGCTATCAGAAAGTACCACCACTTCTACCATACACTTTCTGAGAAGTGAACCACCTACCCTTGTGTTGAGATCAAGTCATTCCATTCCTACCATATGAAACTTGATCTCTAGCCTTCCCAAGTTGCTTTCCACTCAAATCTTTCTTCCACCACAGCCATATCAGTGAGGAGAGTTGAGTGTTGGGGAGTTTATCACTTGAAGCACAAGAGCAAGGAGTTCATCACCATCAACACCGTCTATTACCTTTTGGGGGGTGGTGCCTCCTAGATTGGTTAGGTGTCGCTTGGGAGCCTCCGTCTTGATGATGTGGAGTTGAACCAAGAAGTTTGTAAGGGCAAGGAGATCGCCTACTTCGTGAAGATCTACCCCGAGTAAGGCTAGTCCTCCGTGGGCGTAGGCCGTGATGGAATAGACAAGGTTGCTTCTTCGTGGACCCTTCGTGGGTGGAGCCCTCCGTGGACTCGCGCAGCCGTTACCCTCCGTGGGTTGAAGTCTCCATCAACGTGGATGTACGATAGCACCACCTATCGGAACCACGACAAAAATCTCCGTGTCAACAAACTGCGTTTGATCTTATCCATCTCCTTTTTTACATGTGCAATTTACTTTCCGCTGCATATACTCTAGAATTGCATGTGTAGGGTGTTACTTGATTTGATCTTGTTTGTGAAACTGCCAAAAACTTTGCATGATCTAAAGGCAGATTTTTTATATTGTCAAGTAGTCTAATCACCCCCCCTCTAGACCTACTTTCGATCCTACAAGTGGTATCAGAGCTTTGGTCTCCATTGCCTTGGTTTCCATTGCATCGGACTCCATAAGCTTGGTTTCACAACCTAGGAGAGTATGGCGTCTAGTGAGGGTAATTATCGTAGAGGTCCTTACTTTGATGGTACAAATTTTGCTAGTTGGAAGCATAAAATGAAAATGCATATTCTTGGTCATAATCCTGCCGCATGGGGCATTATTTGTGTTGGCATGCAAGGTGATTTCTTTGAAGAAGGAAAAGTTCCGGATCGCGAAGCTACACCCGAAGAGTTGCGGATGTTGCAAAACAATGCTCAAGCTTGTGACATTCTCTTCAATGCTTTGTGTCCCGAAGAGTTCAACAAAATCAGTCGTCTTGAGAATGCTAAGGAGATTTGGGATACTTTGGTAGAAATGCACGAAGGTACTGAATCTGTGAAGGAATCAAAGCTAGATATTCTTCAAGGTCAACTTGACAAGTTCAAGATGAAGGATGGTGAAGGAGTCGCTGAAATGTACTCTAGGCTTGCTCTCATCACAAATGAGATTGCTGGCTTAGGAAGCGAAGAAATGACCGACCGATTCATCATTAAGAAGATTCTCAGAGCTTTGGATGGAAAGTATGACACCGTGTGCACTTTGATCCAAATGATGCCAAACTACAAGACTCTCAAGCCAACTGAAGTCATTGGAAGAATTGTTGCCCATGAGATGACACTTAAGGATAAGGAAGAGCTTCACAACAAGTCAAGTGGTGCTTACAAAGCTACAAGTGATGCTCCTACTACCTCAAGTGACAAGCTAGTTTCCAATGAAGAGATAAGCCTAATGGTCAAGAACTTCAACAAGTTCTACAAGAATAGAGGCAAAGAAAGAAGCTCAAAGTCTAGATCATATGATGGAAAGAGATCTTCTAGTCGTGATCGAAACTGCTACAATTGTGGAAGACCCGGACACTTCTCAAATGAGTGTACGGCTCCCCACAAGAGAAGAGAAGAATCTCCAAGAAGAAGAGCAAGAGATGAGTCACCTCGGAGAGAGAGAAGGAGTAGAGATGATCGTTATGAACGAAGACCTTCTCGGAGAAGCAAAGATTCGGAGAGGAAAGACAAGTCATCAAGGAGCTACACAAGAAGAAGACATCAAGCTCATGTTGGTGAATGGGTCTCCGGCTCCGACTCTGACAGTCAATCCGATGGAAGCTATCACTCCGACTCCGACTATAGTCAAGATGAAGGTGTTGCTGGACTTGCACTCGTATCCTCCAACTCCAACTCCTACGACTTATTTGATTCACCAAATGAGGGAATTGGAAGATGCTTCATGGCTAAAGGCCCCAAGGTAACACACCCTGAATTCATTGACTTTGATAGTGATGAGGATGACTTACTTGGTGAAGATGAGCTCTTGCATGATAAATCTAGCGAGCTTAGTAATGATGAAAATGCTAGTAGTCTTTATAGTCGAGAAGAGTCGAATGACAATGCTATGAAGGAGATTGAGCGTCTAACTAAAGAACTAAACACTCTTAAGTTAGCTCATGAAACAACTCAAGAAGATCATAGAGAGCTCCTAAGATCTCATGAGAAGCTACGCTTCGAGAAGCTCACTCTAGAGCAAGAACATGAGTTTCTAAAAGCGATCAATGACGATCTTCGAAAGAAGAGTTCTTCATATCTTGCCAAACGACTTCTCTTGTCTAATTTCTTGCCACCTATTAAGACTAAGCATGACAAGCATAAGAAAAATTCTTCCTCTAGTAGTAACAATAACCATGTTAAATCAAATGTTGTTACTTCTAGTAGTTCTCTTGATTCCACTAACAATGTTTCAAGCCAAGTTACACTTGAGCAAGAAAATAGCTTATTGAAGGAAATCATAGAGAAAGGTGTCTACAAGAGTCTTGCCGGAAGCAAGAACTTTGAGGAGATTGTTGCAAACAAGGAAGACACCGGAAGAATCAAGGGATTGGTTTTGAGCGAAAGTTCAACGCCGAAGGTGTTGAGTGGGAAGAAGGTCAATACCCTACTCCACAGTTTGTTTCACAAAAGGAGAAGTATGATCCTACTTCTTCCAATGTGGAACAAGCTCAAGATGACCTTCCACCACAAGACCACAAGCTAAAGGCCAAGGACAAGCTTCAAGAGGAGATTGATGCATTTATTGAAGCACCTCAAGCCATGGTCAAGTGGGTTCCCAAGGACACATCGAGTTCTACTTCGTCAAGCTCAACTACAACACCAAGGATTCCCATCAAGATGATGTGGATCCCAAAGAAGAAGAACTAGTAGGTTCTTGAGGGTGACTCCGCCAACAAACTTCACTCATATTCATTTTGGCAAGAACTTGTGCAATCAACTTCCACATCATGCACTTGTTCATGGAGTCACAAACCCTCTTGTTGGTAAGTCAAGGGACAAGGTAATCATTGCTTTCATGGACATCATCTTTTGTGTACTTCACTCTATGTCTATGGATATTCTTGTTTGTTCCTTGTGGGACTAACCCATGTAGGTATTGAAAGTGCCCTAATTCAAAGGATTGCTCCTAACTCATGATGATCTACATCAACATTGAGCATCCACGTCTTCAACATCTACATGAAGTCTTCTACGACAACCCAAGGTTAGTTTGACCCTTTAAAAGGGGTTCTCACATCTAGGGGGAGCTTTGCTCTAAAAAATGAGGTAAAGCATCTTCTAATGATGTGAACACATAAATGCTTTATGTAAAAGTGGTAACCCCACTTGTGCTTAAACGATGAGTATGACCTATGATCAAATGTTCTCATTTGACTCCTAAGTCAACATACTCATATATAGATGACCTAGTCATCGACAAATTGTGTGCTAGTAGCTAGAGTGATTGGTTGTGCATGTTTGACACATATTTCATTTGCTATCTTATTGTGTGAGCATGTTGAATGCATGATTTTATCCATTCAAGGACATCCATTTGTGGTTTTGATTGTTTTGGTTTCTTCTTCTGGCCAAATGGATGGACAAGAATGCCTAAGCACCTTCCCTAGCTATCTATGCTTTCTTGTCTCAAAAATTCTTTTCATGCTCATATCACAACTTTGAACAAGTCTTTTTCGGACAATCCGAGTGAGGAGCACTCGGAACCACCGATTCGTCTAAGGCTGACTTCCAAAACCTTCTAAGTCCATTTCGGTCTGACCGGTTTCTCAATCTCGGTCCAACCGAAACACTTAGATTGATCTAGGTTTCATCTCGGTGAAACCGAGTTCAAAATCTCGGTCTGACCGATATGCGTAACTGCACTGCAATTATGCATCTCGGTGACACCGAGTTTTTCAACTCGGTCCCACCGACAGCACGGGGTTATATATACTGAGGGCTGCGCGCGATCTATTCCTTTCAAACCGTTCGCCCTCCAAGACCCCTGCTGCCGTCGCCCTGATCTAAGGATCGTCGCCTTCGTCGCCTGTGCGCCCTCGCCGCAGGTCTCCGCCGCCGTCAACGGTAATCTTCTCCGCCGTTGCCGCCGTAGAGGGACACCACCAAGTTAGGGTGTGTCCCGATCCCTTTCATGCTCCACTTCTGATTCTTGCATGATAGGACTGCCCTGATTCAATCCACGTTTGATATGATCCCAATACATTGTTCAGATCGTTTAGTTTCGAGGAAAATTCTTAGGTTTAGGTTTCCACGGAATGCATCTCGGTGAAGCCGATTCCTGAAACTCGGACTGACCGATTTGGTCTCTGACCATTGCACTACATAATTCGGTCTGACCGAGTTGTGAAAATCGGAATGTCCGAATTAAAGTTTCTGTGAAACCCTAAGTTTTCGGTAGGACCGAAACCCATTTCGGTCTGACCGAAAGTGGTGTGTAGGCTCTGTTGAACACTTCGGTTACACCGAAACTTGAAATCGGTTTGACCGAAATACATTCTGTGAAAACTCAAAACTAAGTTTTTGAACTCATTTTTTTTGCAAAAACTTCTGCAGTTGTGATAACTCTTCTACTCTGCCTACACCTTATCTATTCACAGGTCTTTCAGCCATGTCAGATGTCAGTGACAGCCAGAACAGGTCCGAATCACCGTTTGCTGAGATTCCAGAGGCAGGTACAAGTCCTGAGGCTAGCAGCTCTAGTGATGATGGTGAGAGGAGTACCCCTAGTGGTCTGCCTCCTGCTGCTACGAGAACCAGGAAGAAGAGAACGTCTGATGATGAGGATTCCGACTTTGTTGCTGAGGAAGTTACCTCCAAGCCAAAGAGGCAAGTGGTTGCCAAAGAGCTCCAAGGGCAGCAGCCAAAGAAAGGCACAAGCAAAGTGAAGCAGTCTGCAGTTGCTAAGAAGCTCAACTTGGAAGAGCCAACTCCAAGCAAGGTGAAGAAGACTTCCAAAAGGAAGAGAGTTGTATATGCTGAACCTCAAGAGGTTGCTGAAGAAGAAGAAGAAGAAGATGCACCCCAGCCTCCTCCTCAGAAAGCTAAGTTCATGGGTGATGCTATTCGGGCTCAAGCCTCCTCCAAGCCCAAGAAGCCTGCTCAAGCTAAGACAGCTCCAGCCAAGCCCAAGAGAACAACCAGAAGCATTCCAGCTTCTGAGAAGAACAAAGGTGAGATGCCACCTTCTGAGTCAGATGAAGAGCATGTGTTGCTCAAGCTCCGTCCCAAGTTGCCACTCCACAATGATGCTCATCCTCAAGCTGAGGATATGAAGGCAAGAAAGGACAAAGGTCTCAGGCTATGGAGACAATCTGATCCATATGCCGTAAGAAGAAGGACTGCTGTGGACCCCAGATTCCACACCAGAGAGCAGCAGGATTTCTATGAGACCGTGCTAATGGATAAGAAGCCCATTGTTGCTGACACCAGGTATGTCGACTGGAAGTATATTGACAGCAGAGAGCATCGGGACTTCTTTCCCCATGTGCATGAGAGCTTTACTGCATGTGGAGTTGCTGACTTTGTGGGTCAAGAACTGACAGCCTGGAATGACGAGATGATCATGCAGTTCTACGCCACAGCCCACTTCTATCCTGATGGCAAGATCACCTGGATGACTGAAGGTCAAAGGTTTTCTTCAACTGTTGCAGAATGGGCAGAACTTCTGAACGCTCCAGTGCAGAGAGAGGACGACATTGATGTCTATGGGATTCCTAAGAAGAGTCATGATTCCATGAAGAATATGTACAAGGAGATCCCAGCTGCTGATTTGGAGGGATGGAAACTCGGCTCAGTGTATTATCTCCAGGCAGGTCTGACCACCACTAACACTATCCTGAGGCATACTTTGATGCCTAAGTCAGGTGACCACCGGATGATACGAGGCTATTCTATCAACATGCTGCACATTCTCGATGAGAAGGCACCTTTTAAGGTGATGGACTTGATGGTAGAGACCATCAAGAGGACTGCAGCTGACCAGAAGAGGTCGTGTGGGTTTGCACCGCAGATACAGATGCTTATCAACGCCAAGTTTGGCACGGGCAAATTCATGTTGGATAGGAAGCACTTGCCACTGCAGCCAGAGCATGAGGACAACGTAGTTGTGATGGATGAAGAGGATCCTACCTCAGTTGAAGGGCAAGCCAAAATTGAAGCTGCGAAGAAGGCTAAAGCTGACAAAGAGGCAGCAGCAGCAGCAGCTAAGCCAAAGAGCTTCGGAGATCAGATTCTTGAAGCTACCCAGAGAATTGAACAACGCCTGGCCAGCATTGAGCAATCTCAGGAGAGCCTTGAGAGGATTGTCGAGGACAAGATCCACGCTCTGGACGTGAAGCTGACTGAGATTCAGGTGTCTGTCAACAAGCTTGAGGCAGACATGGAGGAGACTAGGCAGGAGAGAGCAGAGCTTATGCAGGATGATCTAGTCCAGGACTCTCATCGCCAGACTGCTCCGGTTCCCAGAGGATCCAGGTCTGCAGCTATCCCAGTGACAGACTCCAGGGCTACCACTTCAGCACCAGCTACAGCTCCAGCAGTTCCTTCAGCTCCAGCATCCACTCCTCCAGCGCAGACATCAGCAGAAGTCTTCGCCGATGCAGCCATCTCTACACCGACATCGACCCAGACGGGAGCCGCCAGCCGAGCCCGCAGTGACGTTTAGCTCTATACCTTTTCGAACTTTTTGGTAACTTGTTGCCAAAGGGGGAGAAATTGTTATAGATCATAGGGCTTCGAGAGAGAGAGAGTGCTCTTTCGTCTTTTCGTTCTTTTGCCGGTTTTCCTTGAGATACTTTGGTTTCTTTTGGTTCCAGATACTTTAAGAGTGCTTGCTACTACGTTTGATGCTACCTTAATGAGTGCTTAGTCATACTATGCTTTAATGTGTGCTTATTGCTTATCATGTGCTATTCCTTATTGTATGGCTATTTACTTTTGTCTTGGTGATTAAGTGCATGTTATTCATTCTTATCATTTTGTGCGCTCCACCAAGATGTATGTGACATGGAAGAGTGACCCATAATCCTAATCGATTGTGCATTTGCATTCAAACGCAAATTTTAAATAATGCACAAATTTAGGGGGAGCTCTTGTTTATCACATACTTCTCAAAGCGACGATATTATTCATTGATTATATCTTTTGTCGAAGCTTTGATCTATATGTTGTCATCAATTACCAAAAAGGGGGGGATTGAAAGTGCAACTAATCCCCGGGTGGTTTTGGTAATTAATAACAACATATATATCATTGAACTAATATTCTCTTGAGAATCATTTCAGAAAAGTTCGATGATGTGGGTATGGAAATGTCTGAAGAAGTGGACCCCTCAAAATGCTAAGACAAGCATTGGCAAAAGCTCAAGACTCTATTTGTGGTTTAGTGATCAAAGATCACATTGAGTCCATAGGAAAAGCCAATACTATTAAAAGGGGATGAGGTTGTGTTAATGTTCTTGTTGCTCAAGTGCTTGGTGATCTAACTCCCTCAACTATCAGCACTATTCACTACTTAACACACACCCATAAGTAATCTCGGTCAATCCAACTCAGTCCCACCGAGATGAAGTTATTTCTACAAACCCTAACATCTCGGTCACACCGATTTCTCCAACTCAGTCCCACCGAGATGAACCACTTCAATTGTTTCTCCAAACCCTAGCTTCTCGGTCAAACCGATTCTGAGTTTCGGTCCCACCGAAAAAGGGCTGCCAACCTTCTGTGGTCAGTTGACATAAATTCGGAATATCCGAGTTTATATTTTCGGTCTCACCGAGATGGCAAACCCTAACCTTTGACTCACTTCGGTCTCACCGAGATGGTATTTTCGGTCCCACCGAAAATCCCAACGTTCACTATATTTGAACTTTCGGTCTAACCGAGTTTTCACTTTGGTCTGACCGAGATTGGTCAAATGTGTGTGTAACGGTTGGATTTTGTGTGGAGGCTATATATACCCCTCCACCCCCTCCTCATTCGTGAGGAGAGCCATCAGAAAGTACCACCACTTCTACCATACACTTTCTGAGAAGTGAACCACCTACCCTTGTGTTGAGATCAAGCCATTCCATTCCTACCATATGAAACTTGATCTCTAGCCTTCCCAAGTTGCTTTCCACTCAAATCTTTCTTCCACCACAGCCATATCAGTGAGGAGAGTTGAGTGTTGGGGAGTTTATCACTTGAAGCACAAGAGCAAGGAGTTCATCACCATCAACGCCGTCTATTACCTTTTGGGGGGTGGTGCCTCCTAGATTGGTTAGGTGTCGCTTGGGAGCCTCCGTCGTGATGTGGAGTTGAACCAAGAAGTTTGTAAGGGCAAGGAGATCGCCTACTTCGTGAAGATCTACCCCGAGTAAGGCTAGTCCTCCGTGGGCGTAGGCCGTGATGGAATAGACAAGGTTGCTTCTTCGTGGACCCTTCGTGGGTGGAGCCCTCCGTGGACTCGCGCAGCCGTTACCCTCCGTGGGTTGAAGTCTCCATCAACGTGGATGTACGATAGCACCACCTATCGGAACCACGACAAAAATCTCCGTGTCACCAAACTGCGTTTGATCTTCTCCACCTCTCTTTTACATGTGCAATTTACTTTCCGCTGCATATACTCTAGAATTGCATGTGTAGGGTGTTACTTGAATTGATCTTAATTGTGAAACTGCCAAAAACATTGCATGATCTAAAGGCAGATTTTTTTATTTTGTCAAGTAGTCTAATCACCCCCCCTCTAGACTTACTTTCGATCCTACAACACTGAACTTCTGCATGTACTCCTTGACAGTGCCACTTCCTTGCTTCAGGGCTCGAAACTCATGCTTTTTGATAGCCATGATTCCAGAAGGAATATGGGCCTTGCGGAATTCTACCTTGAAGTTGTCCCAAGTGATGTCTTGCCCAGCATGCATGACCTTGAATCCATCCCACCAAGCTCTAGCAGTCCCCCCAAGGCAGTGGGCAGCATAAGCCACCTTCTCGCGGTCTTCGGTGCAACCAACTAGTTCCAGCAGTCTCAACGAAAGTTGGCGGTGCATGCTTCTTGAACTCTGCCAACATGGAACATCCATTGCCATTCCCCGCCGGCTGGCGGTTGTTGGTGACAGCTTGAGCAATCATCTGGAGGGCTGCGGTGTTGGCTTGGCGTTCCTCTCGGAAAGCTTGGAGAAGCTGAGCCATGTCCATGTTCGGAGGAGGTGGTGGTGGAGCTTGGTCGTGGGTTTGGTCTTGGCCGGCCTCTGATTGGGCGGATGCTCCGGCTTTAGGCTGCTGGGTACAGGTACCAGTACGAGTTACAACAGGCATCCTGTTGGAGCGGTAAAAGGTCTCATGATTTGGAATGAAGAGGGAAAGCAAAAAAGATGGGTTCCTAGTAAGGGGGTGAGGGTGAGACTAATCATTTTCATGCAAGGGCTGAAAGGGCCAAACACATTCATTAAAAATCCAAATGGGTGATGCAGTCATTTACATATTCCCGAAGGGAAGATACGACGTACATCCAAACACAACAAAAGCAAACACTAGATGGCTTCATATGAACCATACAACGACTCGACTTCGCATAGGGGTTAAACGACCTATCCTACCGTAGAGGTCACGTGTTGGCATATCCGAATCGCGAATAATGCCTAAGCGTCGGAATGCTCAGTCGCGTATTCTGGCTCTTCTGGGTCTTCCTCCTTGTCTTCATCTGTCCGGGCCCCCTTATCACTTGAGGGTGTGGGGGAGTGGAGGAGTTGGATACGGTGGTGTTTGGTCGATGGTGCAGGGAAAAGCTTGCGATATTCTCTTGCCGTCATACGGCGTCGCTGGGGTGGCTCTTCATCCTTGGAAGATACATCTCCTGAGGGTCTTCCGCCTCGATACGCGATAGCGGACCGTCCAGGAGGCGCAACTTCCTTCTTGATCCTATCTGTCTTCTCTTGTGCTCGACGAAGAAGTGCCTTGGTCTTGTGAAGTTCTTCTTGGAGCTTCATCGATTCTGAGGCCAAATCTTGTGCCAAGCTGTCGGCACATAGGCTGAAGTAGGTCTGGAATCGAAGTGGAAGTCCTTCCTTCAGTGGAGGGGCTTGCGCGCTGCTTTCATCTTCACCTTCCTTCCGGTAAGGCAAGAAGCGGGTTGTCAACTTGGCTGCCATCTCCGGAAGAAGTTCTCGGAGACGGGTTAGTGCCTTGAGTGCAGTAGCCTTGACAGCGAGGGGTAGTGTTGCCATCTGGGGTCCCTCGAAGAACCAACTTGTGGGAGGATCGTTTGCCTTCACGATCACTTCCACATAGTACTCCACCTCAGTGTCATTAACCCAATGCTCAGGGTAGGTGAGGATGGGTGCTCGGTGGAACTGGCACTCCTGGAGGCTATCCTCGAGAAGCAAGGGGAACCCAGTGGTCAGCTGCTCTTCAGGTACAACGGCCATCTACAAAGTTTGAATAGGAGAGGTTAATAAGCTGATGATATCTCAGGTTTAGTAAGGTTGAGAAAAGAAGAGAGGTTCAGAAGGTTTTTGAAAAGGGTCTCATCTAACTAACGCCCATGCTAACTAAGGCTTGCTACAGTCAGGATGGCTCTGATACCAGCTCTGTGGGGACCCCGACTTAAGAGTCGAGATCACCGAATGCACGTGTACAGTGATCCCAGAGATCAATGCTCACTGAACACACAGAAGCTGAATAACAAGAGTCTTACATCCATACATACCGTCTTACACAAATTATGACCATTATGGCCAAGTCTTACATAGATAAAGCCTCAAGAGCTGAATAGCAAATAAACTCGAATAGCGGAAGTCTTCGCAGATAAGTGGAACCCATGACATCTGCCTTAACCCTACAGGCATTCTGACTGGGAAAGCGTCCTAGTTCGCATGTTCATCTCCATAGAATTCTTCTTCAAATTCCTGCTCCTCCATGCCTGGCCAATTAAATAACCAGTGGCAAGCCAATGAGTACTTTGAATGTACTCGCAAGCAACCCATGATTTGGTTCAAGGTAATAATGCAAGTTGTAAAACAATAAGCAACTTAGCTACAAGCTAGCTAAGACATTCTACCATTTGTGAGCCATGCATCAATGTACTGGGGTAACCTCGAAGGCAGGTTACAGATATCAACATGAATAGAGTTTAGTTCTTTATCAACGAGTCAAGTCACCACCTTGACTCAACATACACACATACTTTCACCGAGGTTGTAAAATTCTGGACATAGTTTAAGTAGCACCTCCCAATTGTCCATGACCGTGGACACAGCTATTCGAATAGTTTTACACTCTGCAAAGGTTGCACACTTTACCCACAAGATCCGGGAAGCTTTCGTGTCACCCACGATCCCGCAGTACCTCAAGTACTCGGGGGAAGCACCCGGTCATTACCTTTCCCTACACGACACTAACATAGGGTCCACTCGTTGGTGCACAACCCTCGTGTACAAACGGTAAATCATGGGACTTGCCCTTTCTACAATGTCACGCATACACGAAGGGACCAACGGTGTGTCCGGTGCCCTGTGAAAACAGTCATGGTCGCCTATCCAAGCACGACCTCGTCCCGGGAGTGACCTCAAGTCTCCCCCATCACTAGTAATATGGGCACCATGCTAGTATCAGCCTAAGTAATCAATAATGCCCCGTCCAATAAGGGGTAGAGTGGTTGCACATGTTTGGTTGGGACGATAGTCACACATAAATCTAATCCATCATTTTACCCACACACGAGATCTTTCTTGGCACACCACTTCTTCCTCAAGTGATGACCTAACTCAACATCACCCTCGGGCATTAGGGACACCCGATGGGGTTTTCAAATTGAATGCAACCACAAAGGATTCATGGCACATATGCATCACTATGCATCACAACTAATCTTTTGTCATTTCATCGAAGCACATGGTAAAGATCATGAGTAGGGTATGCATCATGTGGTGGCTTTCAACAAGTTTACCATCGTCACTCTTATCATCATGCATTCGGAAATAGAAGGGTTCCGAGGAACACAAGGGTATCATGGTCAAAGGGCTACTTGCCTGGATTGGCTTGGTCTTCAAGGTCTTCAAATCCTTCCCCTCCTTCTTCTTCAGCAACCTCGTCAAACACGGTATCTAATTGTCGCAATAAACAACGGGAAAATAAGACAATAAAAACAGAAAAACCAAAGTGCTCAGAAAAATGTCAACTTATTTTTATAAAATACTAGAGGGAAAACTAAGATGGCAAAAATTCTTAGTTTGAGATTTGGAGTGACAGAATGGGGTATATGAATTTTTGAACAGAGGTTTTAGTGTTCAAATATAGATTTAAATTTGAACAGAATAGAAAAGGTTCATGGATATGGGTGAAAGTGATATCATTAAATAGGTTGGATTTTTACAAGTTTTTAGGAACTGGAATTATTTTATTTGGATTAATATTTAATCCTGTGGAATTATTTGAAAATCCTACAGAAAAGAAAAGGGAAAAGGCTACTGTGCAACTGGGCTAGAACGGCCACCATGCAGCAGGCCCAGAGGGGGATCAGCCCAGCGCACGGGCGCTTGCGCGCGCGCCAGGTTTCAAACCTGACGAGCGGGGCCCAGGCGTCAGCGAGAGGGGAGAGAGGCGAGGGCGAGGAGAGGCTGACAGGCGGGGCCCGCCTGTCATCCCTAACCCTCCGGCAGAGGGCCGACGAGCTCACCGGCGGCGATTCGGGGCATGGCAGGGCGAGCTAAGGGCAGGGACGGAGTCAGCGTGGAGTCGCCGTTCGGGTGGTGGTGGAGGCAGTCGCCGGAGTGGCCTGGTTCGCCGGCGACGAGGAGGGATGGCGGAGAGGCGTCGGGTGTTGGTTGCTCTGGCCGTTTCCGGCAGCTACAGAGAGGGGAAATGATCAGCGTGGGTCGGTGGTTTCAGATCGAACAAGAGGAGCGGCGGGGAGGGTCTGTACCGAGCGGACGACGGCGAGCCGCCGTGGCGGAGCTCGAGCTCGAGGGCTTCTGGGAGAGAGCTGGGAGTGTAGGGGGGCACTGGAGTGAGCTCGGAGGTGAGTGATGGAGAGGAGAGGGCTCGGGGAAGCCTTTATATAGGCGGGCGGCGGTCCACCAAGGAGGTGTGCGCCGGCGAGCTCGTTGTGGTCGCTACAGGCCACGGGGGCTCGTCGGGGCGCGTCTGGGGCGTTTGTGGGTGTGGTTCACGTCCAGAGAGGGGAAGAGGAGGAGCGGGGGAAGTCCAGAGCAGCGCGCGTGCGAGGAGGCTCATTGGTGCTCTCAGGCGGCCGTCGCGTGTGCGAGCTGGGGCGAGAGGAGGGAGAAGGAGGAGGGGGACAGAGCCGGGGCGCGTTGCGGACGTCGAGGCACATCGACTGGCGTGAGTAGGAGGCTCGAGGTGGTCGGGTGCTGCTGATTGGAGGAGGCTACAGTGCGGGAGCGCACTGTAGCATGCTCCAGAGCGCTCAAATGGCCGGCATGGCCGTGTCCCACGCGCTCTGGGCGCGGCCACCATGTCCATTAGCTCTAGGGGTGAGTAAACAACGCAGGGGGAGCATTGGATGCCGAGGAAAGCTTCTAGAGGAAGAGGGGGCTGAGATAGAATGGTGAATACTGCTGTCCAGAATGCAATTTGGGGTTTTACCCCTACTCAATCATGGAGCTGAGGCCAGGGGAGAGTTGCTGGAGGTGCAGGGGAGCCGGAGGAAGCTGTGGTAAAAAGTTGGGCTCAAGGAGAATAAGAAAAGGGGTGAAAGTGGTAACTTTGGAAAATCACCAGAAGGTGTTTGATGTGGTTTTGAGCAATCAAATGATTTCCACTAGACATGAGACTTAACAGGATTAAATGGCATATGGAAATAGGGTGCTCCACCAAGTTTGGGCTCATTTGAAGAAACTTGCCAATGTAACTTTTGTGAACCCTAGAAATCAACAGAAATGGTTTCACCAAGTTTGAGTTAAGAAATTCATCCCTCCTTGATGCACCACTTGGTGTAGTGTCATCATTTGGGGTTGTGATCATGCCCACAAAGTTTGAAGCCCCAAGTAAAAAGTTGGTAATGTAAAGTTGTTCAAATTTGAATTTGAACATAAATGGTTTTGGGGTACTCTGATCAAGTTACCCTTCTCCAAAGCTTGTGCCATTTGGTCTAGATGCATTATTAGACTATTCTAGCATGTGTACCAAGTTTGAGAGCATTTGGACAAGTTTGGAAATGTAACGTTGCTCAAACTCCAAATATGGACATAATGGTTTTGAGGGGTTTTGATGATATTTTCTTGCTTCCCAAGGCATGGGGCTTGGAAAGATCATCAAATATGTCATATATGACATGATAGAATTTCCCTGGAATTTTTAGAGAATATTCCCTTTGTAAATATTTCAAAACCTTGAAATATCCAGAAAGGGTTTCTGAGGGATTTGTCAATGTTTTGAACATGACCAAGTGTTTAAACTCTTATATATGGACAATATATGCCCTAGGAGTCTTCCTGAATTTTGGCAAATATTTTTGAAATAGTTAAATAATTTTTCCCTATTAAAGGCCATTTCTGGCCTTAAGAAAAAGCCTTTAAATAAAATAGGAAAATAACATTTAAAATTATATTTTTGTGGCTTATGGGAGTCCTATATGTACTAGGTTTCAAATATACTCTTTGAAATATTTTTCTCACCCTAAATCAAGCACTTGCAGTGCAAACCTCAATTCAGGGGTTTTTGGAAAACTAATTTTTGAAAATACTTTTTGGCCAAATTATTTTTGTAAGAAAATACTATACTGTTATATACACTTGGTATGATCATTGGGCAGAAGTTTTGGGGTAAGGAGATGAAATCTACAAGAGGGAGTAGTTGACTTTAAAGAGCACTTGAAAATCACAGAGAGAAAAAACTTAATTCCAAATAAAAGCCAAGTGATGCCAAAAGTTTTTTGTTGGTCCAAATTTTCATGCTTTATTGATGCAAATGACATGTTACAAAATGCAGGGTGTGACAGGTTGAAAGTGGTAATTTTTGTTAAATACTCTACATATTGTAAGTAGGAGTGAAAGTTAAGCTTTGTAACCCAATAAGCAAGGCTAGCTACATAGTGCATATGTGTACATGATTGAAAGTAAATATCAACCATGAGTGACTAATATCTTGATGGAAAACTCGAAACTATGGAATATTAGGGATTTTTTTTTTGCATGGTTGGAAATACTAGCAATGTTCATGTGCATTGTAACGGATCATAATTAGAATAATACTTATTCACAAACTTGATACAAAACACTCTAATTTTGATATACATATATCACTAGAGATATATTATGTTTCAATTAGAATATATTCCTTGGGCTGTTTTGTTGAGGTCAGGGAGGGATGTGGTTGGTTTTAAGATATTAATTATGGGTTTTTCTTCAAAATGGTAGACAAGTGGGATGTTTGTGAGAAAAGGCAACAACTTACCTCATGGTCGTTAGATGTAGATCTAATGGTCACAAACGACGGATGGCAGACACACCATCATCACCAACTTAGTCTTCTGTAGGAGTACTAGCAAGATCTGTGCATTGCACGGAACATCAAGATGCATTTTGATATAAAAACACTCGTTGTGATTGACCCGTGCAGGAGTAATCCCATGTGTAAAAACTAATGATATCTCGAGAACTAGGAGATAAGGTGAAGAGGAGTGGGGCATGGTGGTGATTGGTGGTCGGACTGAGCGGAGGCATGGGGATTGACGACGCAGGCAGCGGCCACCTGACCAGTTTGTTCCAGAGGCTTTCGTTCTTAATTTCTCGTTGTTGGAGACAAGGATGAACGAGGGAAGGCCTTGTCTGCAAATGTGGAGAGGGGTGCGGGTATCTTTTAGTTTAATTTCCATCAGTCAGATATAGATCTGACGGTGTATATTGCAAGATGGCACGCGTACCATCATCACCAACTCAGTTTTTTTTATGAGAATAAATATAAGTATGGAGATACAAACGTATTATCGATACTTGTTTCCGTAAACTAGCATCCACATTCTATTCATATCCTCGGCATGTGAGGCCTTAGCACAATGACTTCTCGACTGTGTAAAACAAAGGTTTTCCCGTCGCTGATAAGGAGGGGGTGACGGCGGCGCGCTTTTTGGCTTGCTCTAGTCCTAGTAGTCATACTAGGTGGTCTAAGCGCGTGTAGATTTATTCCTTTTCATGTCTCGTGTTTGCCGTACTGCCATGACTGTTGATGAATAGATGGTAAGTTATTCACGGGGAAACCCTTGTTGAGAGTGTTTGCGAGAGAGAGAGAGAGAGACAGTGTACGTGTGTGATATGTCTAGAGACTGAGGCAATGATAACGGATTCTTTGTGTCTATGTGTGTGGAGGATAGAGAGAGACATGTACATGGGGCTTTGTGTTGTGTAAGGTGGAGACACATATACATAATTAGAGAGTGAGTGTGCGAGATACACATGCGGACATGGGGAGAGATGAGGATCCAGATTAATGGGTGTTTGTGCGTGTCTGTGTGTGATTGTGCGCGCGTTTGTGCGTGAGAGGGAGTGTGTGTATGTGGAGTAGAGAGACCACTAATGATGTAAACCTAGTATAAGGGAAGGGGGAATGGTGTGACATGTGTAGTAGCGGGATAGCATGGGTGC
>LR738714.1:573917533-573997877 GCA_902687465.1 Secale cereale | reverse complement strand
AGAGAGAGAGAGAGAGAAAGAGGTGGCAAGAGAGAGAGAAAGAGAGGTGGCAAGAGAGAGAGAGAGCTAGTGATGGAGAGAGAGAGAGAGAGAAAGAGAGGGGGCGTTTATGTCCATAAATGGCATATAGATAGGGAGACAATGTTGATGTTGTTTGAAATTGGCCTATGTACGGAGACGCAAGGGAAGCGAGTCATCGTGTATGTGATAGGGACTTCATGAGAGATCTAGAATAGATGGTGTAGAGAACAATGTGCGAGATTGAGAACGATGATACATTAGGGAGCTATGGAAAGAGTCACGACATATATGTATACAGGGAGGAGCTGGGGCGGGTCCGCATGTGGGAGAGATAGAAAGAGGAGAGTGGTGCACAAGGAGACAAAGTGTGCTTGTTTTGCAGTGGGGGTTGTGTGTGAGGTGAGTGTGCGAGAACCACATAACTAGGGAGATAGACGTTTGGGGGCAACGTTTTGTGTGTATGGGAAAGATACACTCTACATAGTGCGTGTGCTAGGGAAAGAGAGATGTCGGGTGACCTAGCTAGAGAGTGGGGGATGAGATGTGTGCATGCCCAAGAGACAAAGTGATAGAGACCTATATTGGGGTCCGGACTTTAGAAGAGAGAGGGGTGTTAATATGCTCGTGTGTTGGTGTTTGGGGGAGAGAACGACTTCTGTGTGTGGGGGGCGATGAGGGGGGTGGCTTCAGATAAAGAGTCAGGTGTCTATATTTGAGGGACTTTATCATAATTGAGATATAGATGGTCAATAGTGTGTGCACTCAAGGTTGATCAATTTGTTTCATAGTTTGGACTATGAGATAACAATACTTTTGAACATGTGTGATATACTTTGATGAACAAGAATTACAAACCTAAGATTGGAATATGAATTCGACTCCATCATTAGCTTTTGTAATTCATTTAAACGGAGGTACATTTTTAAGCCGGGATTTCTTGATTTCAAATTCATATATCAAACCTAGAGATATACACATACGGGCATGTTCGAACTTTATAATCATCCACTTTATTCATACACATACACATTTTTGCTCTTGTCGTCATATTTAGGATAAACACATTTGGAATTTCATTATTTGCTTGTAGTAGCTCAATGATCCATATTTGAATTGAATGGACAATCTAAGTTTCGAGTTGGAGACATTGATTTTCAAAACTTACACCCTTTTTTTGCGTGCAAAACAAACAAATTCTCGGCCATGATATCATAGTCTGCCGTACAAGAGCAGAATATAATTTCAGGCGCCAAGCTTTCAAACTTCCCGCTCACATCGAAATATCTCGCGCCTGAAAGTTTAGCCCTGCGATATTAATATTTTACCCCTGCCACATGAACGGAAAAGGGCTGCTTTGGTAACTCCATTGTTTTCCCCTCTTTGCCCCCAACATTCTTCCCCAAAGCCCCTCCCCTTCCCCTCCCCGCCCCCAAACCACGGCAAGCCGCCGAATCTAGTCCTCCGCCGCAGCGGTGGACCTCACACCCCGACGGATCTACCTTCGGCACCTTGGAACCCCCAACTGCGAACTCACCACTTCACTGGAGTCGCTTCAGCGACTGGCTTGTACACCGCTCCAGATCTCCTTGACCGCCATCATGGTCCACCGCACCGGATCTGCTTAACCGGCGCCCTCGTCCACCACAGTGTAGGCCCTTCACTGACTCCCTCGTTCGGCCCTTCATACAAGCCCTCATCCGCCGCAACAGATCCGCCTCACCGAAAGCACTGTACAACGCGCCCGCCGAAGCCTTCGTCCACTGCACCGGACCCGATCCACGGACGCCATATTCAACTCCATCGGCCCTACTTTACCGATGTCGCAGCCTCATTAGATTATTTTGATCTGTACTCCTTCGGTTTTTCTCTTTATCGTGCACCTGTTCACATACCACAGATGAGCTTTCTTGTATGTCAACAGGCACCGTAACCGTAGCACTGGAGCCGCTTCAGCGATGGCGACAACCGGCCCAAACTCAACTGCAACACGAGCACCATCGATGATCCTTAGCTATCAAGTATGCCAACGATACCCGTACGCCGCCGAGAATCAGGTACTATTATCCAACGGCCGCGCCTACATTCACTTTCTTAGCATAAGCACCGCACCTTTGAATTTCTTCAGGGCATCATTCAGTTTTTCATGAGATGTGTTATTCTGCTTGCACCTGTAGGGCCATACTTCTGGCAGTGAACATGTTACATGTGCTAAATTACATACCAATGCACATATACTTAATATGTTTTAGTTTTGTCCTAAGTATTACTGTACTTCCTAGATATCACTGCCTACTATTTTAGTTCTTGCATGTTATATTTATGATAATGGTGTTGTTCTAATGCCACATGTTGGTTCCATCACACTAATTCATGTTCTCTATGCTTAATTACACATCAGGAAACTAGCATGTGGTTCCGCTGGTTTTTGTTCGTTTTACCCTACATTTTCTGATGCTAGCTATTACATCACTGCTACGATCCTCCGTTCATTACTTTTTTGTGTGTTCTTGATCTTCCCAAGTTGCATGACTAATTTGATGCTTCTATTAATTATGGAGCTTCCAACCCCATCAAGCAAACTATTTGTTCTTTTGGGGCTAGCACCTCGAACAAGCATAAAAATAGAGGGAAGCAGATATATTGTCGTGTATGCACACACCCTTCTTTCATTAGTTTAGATGAACCATTGATGATCAATTCGAACCAGTGCATGCAATTAAAATTAATTTTACCTAAATAGAGGGTGCAGAATAAACTACAACAAGTAGATTTGCATCCACGGGATGCTGGCAATATCTTCAAAGAATATTGCAACAGCAGCGAGGCTTCACAACAACATATGGTAAGCCAGTGTGTTTTAGTACATGTGAAATGTAATGCATGTGGGCTGCTTTCTTGGCTTGTGCCCTCATCCTATAATCCTACAGAATAACAAATAGTTCAGTTGTCCGCTTTGCTGTATTGCTTGATTTGAATGCTTGTTTGTTACTTGTTGCGCTATACTGAGTTGGACAATATGTCAGCAGTGCCTGCTGTACTACCGTAAAGAAATGCATGCCTAGTTCATTTGAGTCCTTAACTTTTCCTCTGAACTTCGTCACAAGACTGTCTTCGCAATTTATATGAGGCCACGTTGTTAAGTGCTTTCTCAGATTATTTCAACTGCTTAGATGCCTTGGCAACTTAAATATAGTGGTGGTACACTCCCTTTCAAGTTTTCAACTTATCATTTTAATTTCTTTTCGGCTGATGCTACTTCGAACCATTTAAATATAGCTTGCCATGCTCGGCAATAATTCGTATGTTGTTTACCATGTAAGCTTACTGCCTAGATCATGCGATAACTATCTCTTACTTATGTCCAGCAGAAACCTTTCAGGTTGCCGTTCATACTAGGACACAATGTACAACCCAGAATCTATTTGTGGAAGCAGTGCGCTATCCATGTTACCAGATGGTAGCAGTACAGAGACAACACCGTCGGAGAGCAGTCTGAGCACATATATTATAGTTCTCGAGGCTCTACTAGAGGCAGAAAGAGATGGTGTGGCTGCCATGAATGAGGTAATTTCGATCTTGAAGCTGGAAATTACGCAATTAGCTGCACGCATTATGCAAGCAACCCAAGAATTGGAGGAAGTAAGAATGTTGCATTTGAAGACGGAGGAATTCCTGCTACTTCTACTATCTGAAGCCCAGGGTAATCCCAGTTCTTCTTTAGATAGAAGTTGAAATTGTCATTAGATTATTGTACTTGCATGTTGTGTCATGTCTCTAAATGGATTATGTTGTAAGACCCCCTATGTTGTCCATGGGTTGTAATAATCCGAATTTTTTAGGCGAGGTAATCCTTAGTACTTGTATGATTGACATAAGGTGAACTGTTTTTCGTGTGAGCATATTGTATTGGATGAAATAACTGTTTGACTCAAAGTGTATCCAACCTACTGAATTCGAAGATCACAGCATTTCTAACTCATAATCATATATAAAGGTGGAATAAATCTTTGTTGTGGTTTTAAAGAAATAATAACAAAACGTAGAATTATCTGTGGATATTCGTAATCGAATAAAAATTGGATTTGGATTCAGTTGTCAGGGCCCAGGGCAAATGTGAAAGCTAATTCTCCCAAGTTTTGAATGAAGCGGCTAAACACTCACTATCATTTGTGGGCTGCCCGAAGCAAGTGTTTGCGAGATGGAAATTACTTTCTACCCTGACACTTGACATCCTTATCGACCGGATTTACAATGCTGTCGATAGGGGTAGACTAGTAACTTCAATCAGACGTGACACGACGGGCTCTGAGCCCATTCAGACACGGTGGACACCAAACGTGGGCGGCAAAACACATTTGATTCAAGCTCGTCCGAAAGACATGTGTCTCTCCCTCCATTTCCCCATTCATCCACGGTCGGCGGCAAAACAAACTCTCCTCGTACAAAATCGATGTAGACTAATATTTTAAATAGGGACAGATGTGTAACTTCCCTCACACGTGACACAACCGCCCTACCTGTCAGCCCCGTTTATACACCGTGGGCGCCAATCGTGGGCGGCAAAACACCCTCTCCTCGCCCGAAATCGTTACCGGCAAATATTTGGGAGATGCGAGATTTCCGTCCTATCCCCAACCAACGTGATGTTCGAAATTTTAAAAGGGGGATAAGTTCGTAACTTCGCCACATTTCTGACAAGCGCGTCCCAAAGTTTGATATCCCCCCCTCCATTTCCCCATTCATACACCGTCGGCGCCTCAACAACCTCCCCACTGCGGCCAACCTCCTCCGTCTGCCACCCCATCCTCCACCTTGCCGGAGCCACTACCCCTACCTCGTCGTCCACTGCAAGAGATGGACGTCTCTCATACACGGTGCCGGACCAGGATCCTTTCATCGCTTCGTCTCGCTTCATCGGCGCTGTCGTCCACTTTGCCATTGCCTCTCCTACGACCGCCTTGTCCACGACAACGTGATTTATCCCCCAACCCGGCCGTCTGCCATCTAAGGTACAGCCACCGCACCCGCAGCACCCTCAACGTATCAGCAGGGGCCTACACGGCGTTGCAAGAGAGGTGGTACTCTTCCATATGTGCTTAAATTATTGATCTCACCCGGAAAATAGATCTTAAATTGTTTAATGTACTTTTCTTGTCCGTACCAAATCGTAGTGGCTAGTTGAATGCAAACATTGGTTGCGAAGTAGCTTTGTCCGGTTTGCACCTTCAGATCCGCCATGTCACGGTCACTATACTCATAAAGCTTATGGTTTCCCCCCTTTATATTCACTACCATCATCGTAGGTGCTTCACTGCTTCGTGTCATGCTAGCACTGCTCCTCAAGACCTCAACCCATCAAGCGAAACAACATGCCACTCATATTTCCAAAGCTTACGTGTTGAAATACGAATCTGATATGATGCTCATATTACTAAAATAGAGAATGTTTAATTGGTCACCTAATGTTCCTATATTCGTTTCGAAAAGCATGTGTGCCACCCACTGGTCCAGCTAGTTCTGCTTTCCTGATTTTACTCTTGATGATTAGGGTTTTCCCCTTTTATCTACTCTTCTATGATCTATGTAGGTGCTTTCTGTCATACTAGCATTACTCCACCCTTCAAGCTAAACAACACAACACTCAAAATTCCAAAGCTTAGTTGTTCAAATATGATTGTAATATGATACTGATGTTAGTTAACAAACACATTCAATTGGTTAGCTAAAGGTGCCACTTGAGTTTCCAAATGCATGTCGCGACATATAGAAAGATAGCGGAATTGCATTTCTTTGGCACTTGTTGACTGTACTTTCTTGTTCATACCAAATCTTAGTTTTTATTTCAAAGCAAATATCGGTGGCTAACTACCCTTTGTGCGGTTTGCAGCTTCAGATCTGCCATCCCACTGCCACGGTCAACACTATACTCATCATGCTTACGGTTTCCCCGTTTTATGATGACCACGATCAGCCTACGTGGTTCGTGTCGTAATAGCACTGCTCCACCCATCGAGCTAAACAAGCTTAGTTGTACAAATTCAAATCTGATATTACGCTGATGTTAGTAAAACTAGGAGATTTTTAATTGGTCAGCTAAAGGTTCCTACTTTAGTTTCGAAATGCATGTGAGCCACATATGGAAAGACCGGAAGGAATAGTATTTCTCTGTGCGCTCTGGTTCATCATGGGTGGCCAACCGACATTGTATAGAAAGACTTGTAATATCTTCCATTTGCTTGCTCTTCTGCTCTTCTATAAGATGATCTTCTTCTCTTGAGGTCGACTGGTCAGGTCGAGTTATTCTCCCTTAGTATATTTTGAATCTGTCAGGTCAGCTCGACTTGTTCTTCTTTACTATATGTTGAAGCTATCATCTGTGAAGTATCATCACTTCTGGAGCTCTCATATTTTGAGTAGTAGGCCACGTTATATTAATGCACACACGAAATTACAGCATGCATGTCACCTCTTAGAAGAATTGCAGAGATAGCACAAAGGGGTTTACAAAGAGGAAGTATTGGATTAGAATCACTTCTACATTACAAAGATAATCTCACTTGTTTTTATGTTTTCATGCATGTCAGGTATTGAACATTATCAAAATGAATATGAGAATGGGCGCACGAGAGGAATATTGCGGAACAATTCACTGGCTAACAAACTTGGCATGGTGGAGGATGGCCTATCTTTTTCACCCATCAAGGTGCATGCTCTAACTTGGCAAGGTTGTATTGGTCGCACATATTTTGCATCCGACCTCTTGCATTACTTCTACTTTGTTACACCATCTGCTTAGTTTAAGCATCATATATGAGTATATGCCATACCTATCCATTTTTTGTACCTATTCCATGTGTCGTCATACTATGTTTTTCCAGTCAAATGTTGTTCCTTCGTAATAGATGTCCAAAAGGAAGAGGGTGATTGCAGATCCTCAAGGAGTACAAACTAGGTATTTGGAAAAGGTAGTGCTACATGTTTAATCAGATAGATCAGCAGCCATAGAAAACACAGGCCCAACTATAACAGACTTTACCCCTACTCCAGTGGCCAAACCCCTATTAGAACTGCTGACAGCCCAGCGTCAGGTACCGTCTATGATATCAATTCAAATTTTGAACTCCTAAATTTCTGCATGTGCCATACCTTCTCTCTTGTATGAAAACTAATTTTAGATGAATCTCCTTGCTCAAAGTATCATAGGATCTCACGACAATACTGGGCTCTGCATTGCTCTTGTCAGTACCTCTTGCCCTTTGTCAGCATACTTACACTCATTGATGTTTGATTATGTAGCATCACTATAAATGTTCGCTTCTTTATCCTCCCTTTGCTTGAAATTATAAGATCTATATTTACTCTTAGATAAATATAGAATTAACAAAATGGTTATGAAGTTTTGGATTGCTCATGTAAGTACCTGTTGTCATGTACTCCCTGTGTATCGAATTAATTGTTGATCAATTGGATGTATTTAGAACTTAATAGTGCTAGATACATCCATTTGAGCGACAACTAATAACGGACGGTGGTGGTATTACTGTACATGCATCACGAGATAGTTGATTGTCTAGCATTACTCAGCATCTTATCTGTCATGCCCTCCACTTTCTCCAAATTATCATATCTACATTTACTCTTACCAAAATGTTGAATAAAGCCAATGCCACTTCACACGTTAATGTATGCATTCCTCTTGTCAGTACCTTTTGCCTTGTAACGCTGTACTTAATTAATTGCTATTTGATTATGTATAATCAGTCTGCACCTCAGCTTCATTATCCTCTATTTCTTCCAATATTATTTGATCTATATTTACTCTTTGCAAAATGTAGAATAATGGAAACGCTTATAAAGAATTTTCTTTGGAGAATTATTTGAATTGTCTTTCCATCAACATGGAGAAGAGCTTTGTCCAGCCCGTGTTAACATGTAATGTAAGTTAATACTTCTCAAGCCTTCAAACTTTGTTCTAGTATAAATTTGGATAGGCATCATTTCCTCCACTGTTGTTTACATCTGATTGGATGTTTGCAACAACTACCAGTTTTAAATTGTAGTTGTAAAAACACGTTCCTTATGCAGAACAGAACCATTTATTTGCTTATATAATTGTGAAACCTGTTATGTGTCTCCTTGTTTCTCTTTCAAAGTCGTATCTCTTATGCCAGGCAGAACTTTAGGAAAGAGAGTGAGCCAAACCATCTTGAGGACAGCGAGATGACCCCAAGGTCCTATCTTGATGAAGATAGTGAGTTGAAGCTACTCACCAGCAGGTATGAGACAACCTCTGTGCAGTCGCTGCCTCAATCGGTTCGACTTCTTCAGTCTCAACTTAAAGCGAAAAGGCTTGCTTTAGCTCAGCTCTGACTTGAAGTCAAAGATGTAATGAAGATGTCAAGGGACTGACTTGCGCACTATGGTGCCATACATCTAGGGACGAAGCGTCTATCGTTGACACAACTGAGGTCTCATCAGCTTGTTCGGCTGCTTGCGGGGCCCGAGCTTGCCAGGTCTAGTGCCTTCTGGAGTGCTCTCAGTTTTTTATATTCTTTTGTCAGCGCGTCTACATGCATTGGTGGCGACCTTTGATGCCCAGTGTATGAAATCCGCGGTCATGTTGCACTTTATTATCACCGGTAGCGAACTTTGATTCACAGTAGATGTAATTTGCCGTAATTTCTTTGTTGTATAGTCTAGGTTTATTCTTTGATCGGTATGCTGTAATTTAGGCCGGTAGGTTCAGTGGATCTCAGTGTTGTCGGTCTTCAGGTCGGCCCGTTACTCATATGGGCCAAAACGTGGGCCTATAATCATCTTGGGCCATTAGCATGTCTAATCCTATAGTAGTTTCCCGCCTTTAACAGGCCATGGGCTTCATATTTACTGTAGTGACACTAGGCTTCCTACGGGCCGTAGAAACAATGGGCCTTCTACGGTTCGTAGAAACAATGGGCCTTCTACGGGCCGTATCATCAATGGGCCTTAGACGAGCCGTATGATCGATTGGCCAAACATGGGCCAAAAACAAACCGCATTATGGCCGTGAACGGGCTAGAGTTGGAGTCATCCGTTCACGGGCCGACCATAACAGGCCGTCATTAATAGTTCATATTTGATGACGCTATGAAAACGGCCCAACGTATTAACGGGCCACAAACGGGCCGACTGTAACCACAGGCTGAATTTGGCCCACAAGCAGAAAATGGCAGTAACGGGCCGTAAGTAACCGAATGCTGGAAATGAGCCCAAGAATAAATGGGCCCTGAGAAGGCCGAAAGATAACATGGGCTGCAAACGGCCCAATGGATTAATGGGCCGTTAATGGGTATAAAGTGATACACTGTTCATTGCGGGCCAATTTCACCACGGGCTGTTAATGGGCCAAGACTAAATAGGCCTTGAGAAGGCCGAAAGATAACATGGGCTGCAAACGGCCCAATGGATGAATGGGCCATTAATGGGTATAAAGTGATACACTGTTCATTACGGGCCAGTTTCACCATCGGCCGTTAATGGGCCAAGAGTTACAAAAGGGCCTCATATGGTCCGAAAGACATCATGGGCCATACATGCGCCGGAACTTAAAATGGGTTGGAATCATATTTGACGGCCCAGATGACGCTAGTGGGCCTAATTCGGATAGGTCGTAACGGTCCCTGGGTTAGCGGGTTGTAAATGGGCTATATGCGAACAAGCTGTTAACAGGCTTTTCGTGGGCCGGCCCGCCACCTTTTGACCAAGTCAAATGGGCCAGCCTTTTCACAGGAATGGGCCTCTGTTGGGCCGTGCCACGTGTCGACGTATCATAGGCGCTTTGGGTCCAATGAGAGGGTGACATCTGTCCCAACGGTGAGCCGACACGTGTTTCCTCCAGCCAATGATGATTTTACACGTGGAAAATCCCCATTGGTCGGGGGTGTTAATAGGTTATCGGATCCAAAACCGGACCCGATAGCTTAACGGCGTTCCGTTACGATGGATGCCACGTGTCGGTCACCCTTGATGAAAGCACTTCTGTGACGCGCGATTTATCGTCATGGAAGTGGACACTTCCTTGATGAAATTTTGGTAATGACATGGAACACTTCTACGACAACACAGGTATGACTATCTTGATTCTGTCATAAATTTGTCATGGATGTACATGCATGACAGAAAACGTGACCTACTGTGACAAACACGTATCATCATGGAAGTGTATTTTTTTGTAGTGAGTACCAAGGACCCCGAGTCTGAAGCGGAAAGACCGGGAAAGGGAAAAAAGGGGTAATGACCCGGGAGGACAACAGTATAACCCGGCCACCTCCAAGGTACAATATCGATGAGGTGATGAATCAGTCGTGTCCAAAGCACGGGTCTGAGGAAAAACCGGCCACCCATGCATGGAAAGATTGCATCATCATGCGATCTTACAGAGAGTTTATCCAGAACGGTCATGGACCAAACGGCGGCTCAGGATCCGGGTTTCAGGGTCCGGGTCATGGTGGTGGCGGCTCTAGCTCCGGCTTTCAGGGCCAAGGCAGTCATGACGGCAACAATCAACAGAACAACCAAGGGAACCAGCAGCAGTCCGGTTATCAGAGTAACCTGAAGCAGCTGAGCAATGGCCAATACCACGTGTTCACCACGAGTCTGTGCAAACGAGACCAGAAGCTCCATAAGAGGGCGGTGAATGTTGTTGACCCAGCAGTGCCCCGTTACTTAAGATGGTCTGAGCAGCCCATTATGTGGAGCCGCAAAGATCACCCGCCCGAGTTGATAATCCGGGTCAGCTGGCCCTAGTGGTGCTCCCTCGGGTCGGAGGGTACAAGTTCACCAAGGTACTCATGGATGGAGGTAGCAGCATCAACATTCTTTATTATAATACCTTCCGTCGTATGGGGTTAACTGATAAGAAGCTTAAGCCGTCGAACACTGTCTTTCATGGAGTTGTGCCTGGTAAGTCGGCGTATCCAGTTGTTAAGATTGATTTGGAAGTAACCTTTGGAGATGAACATGACTCCAGGACAGAAACTTTGACGTTTGAAGTTGTGAGGATCCACAGCCCGTACCATGCTTTATTTGGTGGGCCGGCTTATGCTAAGTTTATGGCAAGGCCATGTTACGTTTATTTGCAGCTCAAGATGTCGGGTCATAAGGGGAATATCATAGTGCATGGGAGTCGCACCATAGCTTTGGAATATGAAGAAGGCGATGCGGCTTACGCAGAGTCGGTTTGTGCCACAGAGGAGCTCAAGTTTTACAAAGATAATGTTGACCCGGCAGATATGACATCTTTAAAGAAACCAACTACAGAGCATGACCCATTGCTAAAGTTTAAGTCGGCAGATGACACCAAGATGGTTGACTCCTGGTGACTCATCTAAGGAGTTCAGTATTAGTGCAAATCTGGATCCAAAATAGGAAAGCGCGCTCATCGAGTTCATCCGTGAGAACCGGGACATCTTTGCATGGAAGCCTTCAGACATGCCGGGTGTACCGAGAGAATTCGCTGAGCACACTCTCAATATTGATCCGAAGTATAAGCCGGTCACACAGTTTCTTCGTCGTTTGAATAAAGAGAGACGGAAGGCCATTGGTGAAGAGGTGGCCCGGCTCTTGGCGACCGGGTTCATCATAGAAGTTTTTCATCCTGAGTGGTTGGCTAACCCGGTTTTGGTGCTTAAAAAGAATGGCACATGGTGCATGTGTGTGGACTACACAGACTTAATCAAGGCTTGTCCAGCTGATCCGTTCGCCCTCCCTCGTATTGATCAGATCATTGATGCTACAACGGGTTGTGAGCGCTTGAGGTTTTTGGATGCATATTCTGGATATCACCAGATCAAGATGGCGGTTAAGGACCAGGAGAAGACGGCTTTCATCACTCTGTTTGGAGCCTTCTGCTATGTATCTATGCCTTTCGGGCTTAAGAGTTCCCAGGCGACTTACTAGAGGTGCGTACAAAACTGCTTGCATGGTCAGATTGGGCGTAATGTTCATGCTTATGTGGACGATATCGTGGTTAAGTCCAGAAAGAAGGATAATCTGATTGATGACTTCAAGGAAACGCTTGACAATCTCTGGGTGTATAAGATGATGCTTAACCCGACCAAGTGTGTTTTTGGTGTCCCGACAGGCAAACTTTTGGGTTTTCTAGTCTCTGAGCGAGGCATCGAGGCTAACCCAGAAAAGATCAAGGCTATCACCTCCTTGGCAAGGCCAAAATGTATCAATGATGTCCAGCGCGTGGCAGGACGGATAGCAGCGTTGAGCCGGTTCATAAGCCGCTTAGGTGAGAAGGCTATCCCTCTATACCAGATGATGAAGAAGATAAATGATTTTGTGTGGAGTGAAGCTGCTGATGAAGCGTTCGAGGCACTCAAGAAACAATTGGCTGAGCCGCCGGTTCTTGCGGCCCCCATTGAGAAAGAGCCTTTGTTGTTATATGTTGCTGCAAATCGCAGGGCTGTCAGTGTGGCCATTGTGGTGGAAAGAAAGGAGGCTGGTAAAGAGCACCTGGTTCGAAGGCCAGTTTACTACATCAGTGAGGTTCTCATCGAGTCTAAACAGAGATATCCACATTGGCAGAAGCTGGTTTACGGAGTCTTTATGGCAAGCCGGAAACTCAAAGCAGTATTTCCTGGGTCATCCCATTACGGTGGTGAGCTCTGCTCCCTCAGGGGACATTATGCAGAATAGGGAAGCTATATGACGAGTGGCCAGGTGGGCCATTGAGCTTGGGACTCATGATTTAAATTATATGCCTCGAACAACCATCAAATCGCAAGCACTGGTGAATTTTATCAATGACTAGACAGAACTGCAGACGCCTGAGGAAAAGTCGGAAAATACATATTGGATGATTCACTTTGACGGGTCCAGGCAATTGGAGGGCTCGGGGGCTGGAGTTGTTTTAACTTCCCCACGAGGTGATAAACTTTCTTATGTCCTCCGGTTAATGTTTCCATGTACTAATAATGAGTTGAATATGAGGCCCTGCTCCATGGTCTTCGGATGGCTAAAGAGATGAATTTAAGCCGGGTAAGATGTTTTGGCGACTCAGATTTGGTAGCTCAGCTGGTTTCTGGCACCTAGGACTCCAAGGATCCGCTCATGGCAGCTTATCGCCGAGAGGTCGATGCTATTGCGGGTCACTTCAAGGGTTACCAAGTTGAGCATATCGATCGAAGGAAGAATGAGGCAGTTGACGCCTTGAGCCGGTTAGGATCTCAGTGTAAGTCGGTACCCCCCAATACCTTTTTGGACGTTTTGCTTAACCCGTTTGTCAAGTTGCCTACGGAGGAGGACCTTGATATCCCTGACCCGGAGGCACAGTTGGTGGCGGCTCTTTTATGTCATACCAGATTGGACAGTTCGATATTTGGCTTATATGGCCCGGGGTGAGTTACCTGAGGATGAAATCCTAGCCAGACAGATAACCCGGCGGTCTAAGTCGATGACGATTGTTAATGGAGAATTGCACCACCGCAGTGTTACAGGCACGTTTCAACGATGTGTCTCGCCTGAGGAAGGCTATGAGATCTTGCGAGAGATCTATGAGGGAGATTATGGTCATCATGCCGGTTCTAAATCTCTGGTAGCCAAAGCTTTTCAGCATGGGTTCTATTGGTTAACGACTCATGTTGATGCTGAAGACTTGGTCAGTAGATGTGACGGTTGTCAAAAAATTTCATGGCGTGCTCATGTTTCGGCTCAAGAGTTGAGGATGATTCCCATTACCTGGCCGTTTGCAACCTGGGGGCTTGATATGGTAGGACCTTTTAAAAGATCCAAAGATAAGAAAACCCACCTGTTGGTGGCGGTGGACAAATTCACCAAGTGGATCAAGGCAGAGCCAGTCAGCAAATGTGATGCAGAAACAACGGTGCAATTCATCAAGAAGGTGATTTTCCGGTTTGGTTTCCCCCATAGTATCATAACAGACAATGGCACTAATCTGTCTAAGGGTGCTATGAAGGAGTTTTTTCAACATGAGCATATCCGGCTTGATGTATCTTCTGTGGCTCACCCTCAGTCCAATGGTCAAGTAGAGCGGGCCAACCAAGAGATTTTACGAGGGATCAAGCCCCGACTCATGGTTCCTCTGAAGAGAACGCCGGGTTATTGGGTGGAGGAGTTACCTTCCATGTTCTGGAGCATTAATACAACACCCAAAAGGTCTACATGATACACGCCCTTGTTCATGGTCTACGGAGCAGAGGCGGTTCTTCCTAGCGATATCCGTCATGACTCGCCCCGAGTGGTGGCTTACGTGGAAGCTGATAATGAGACGACACGTCAGGATGCGTTGGATCGATTGGATGAAGAACGTGATCTCGCGGCGGCTCGTTCGGCGATTTATCAATAGGATTTACAACGATATCACAGCCGGCGGGTCAAGACCAGAACCTTTCAAGAAGGCGACTTAGTTCTCTGGCTCATCCAAGATCAGATTGACATGAATAAACTTTCACGGCCTTGGGAAGGACCTTTTGTCGTCAGCAAGAATCTGCACAATGGGTCATACTACTTGATTGATATTTGAGAGCACAAGGACTCACGTACATCAGAAGAGGAGACTAATCGGCCGTGGAATATCGCTTACCTCCGGCCTTACTATACTTAAGACTCTGGCTCTCATGATGTAATTAGATGATGTAAATATCAGTACAATATAATAAAGCCGGCATCCCCACCAATTCGGGGCCTCTGCCATTTTTTCAAAGTTGAGTCTTTATTATCATCATACATATTTTCTCAAGAAGCTTAGTACCCAAATCAAAGGAATCATGAAGAGTTGGATGCATAGCACAGCTCCAACATAAGCTCTTGATGAGAATAATCAGCAAGTATGTCACTTGGGGGCTTCCTGTTCAAACATAGGCGTATTCGACCAAAGAGAACACATCATTGCTACCCATTTGACTGGGTTATGTTCAAACATAGACGTATTCGACCAAAGAGGGCATAACATGTGTGTCGTGGAATTAGCACGGCAGATGTTCGGTTTAACGGACATAGTTGAGGATCCATCGCACGGGTTAGCTTGAAGGGGTTAAAAAGCACACAAAGGACACAGAGGTTTTATACTAGTTCGGCCCCTTCGAGGAAGGTAAAAGCCTACGTCTAGTTTGGTTTGGTATTGCTTGGGCATCGATGAACAGGGAGCGGATTGCTTGCCTGTGTCTCGACGGATTGTTTCTTGTCCTTGAACCGTCGCCGGGTCGTCCCTTTATATAGAGGCAACGCCCGGTCCGGTTTACAGAGTCCCGAGGCCGGCTCATATTGGTGTCCGCCTCGGTCTCTGCTCTTTCTTCCTTGTCTCTCAAGTTACATGACCAGACGGTTTACAAACCGTAACTCTACACATGGGCCCTAAGCCTTCATGGGCCGTAACCTCTACTGAGCTTTACAATTACACAACTATATTATCATAATCCGGTTTACTCAAGCCGGTTTACACCTGCTAGTAATATCCCTGACATTAGGCCCCAGAATGATTTCAAATTGTTCATATCAGTCTTCCCAGTTTTGCAGAATCTTCTTTCTTGTATCTTCTCAGTTTTTGTAAACCGGCGATGACGTCATCCCTGGAAATCACTTGATTCGATCGTGACATCACTTCCTCATTTATCGCACACAACTGTTCATTATCTTCGCTTTAAAGGCCATCCCGAGAATCGAGGCGACAAGGAATCTTTATCCAATCTCTCTCTTCCTCAAATCCCGCGCTTACCATTTCGTCTCTGCTCGGCCTATAAATACCACTCGAGACCCATCTCTTTCTCCTTCTGCTTCTTCTTCCTCCGTCTCCGCACCCGAGCTTCCGCCGTCGCCCGTCGAGCTCGCCGTCGCCAGCAAGTCCGGCCGCCGCATCAACCTGAACGCGACCAGATAACTCGCCGCTCGTCGTCTCTTTCTGTCTCAGGTACTTCTCTTTCCTTCGCCGTAGATCCGTAACTTAGGGTTCTTCTATGCCTCCGCCATTAAACCTCAAAAGCTTCAGCTGTTCATCCTATATGCCATGCCCGTAGTAATTTTTGACCTTGGATTTATCTCCGAAACTTGCTCCTGCTCCGTAACCTTTATGCTTTGATCTGTGCTTCTTAATTCATCTTTAGATTCATTTGAACTGTAGAAGACTCCCGCAGTTCTTCTATAATAGACCTGCATAAATTTCCTCTTTTCCTTACCGCGTAGATCTTTTTTACCTTAGCTTTCTGTAAGAACCTGTTTCTTCATCTCTATAGATCTGTAAGATATTCGTCGGTTTAGTCGGTCATACATGGCTTCTGCAACACATCAACTATGAACACGACGGTTTAGCTTCTTTCTTTTGTAGTCATAAACCGGTAGTAGCTCATTTCCTGCTTACTTCCAGGTTAGTAATATCATTAGTCCCTTGTCTAAACCGTCGTTGTGATTTTGCATCTGTGCCCCGGTTTATGCCTCTGTACTTGATTAATCCGGATTTTATACTTCACCCTTTTAGCACTTTCCTTCTGCTACTATGTCTGCCAAGCAGTTTGTTTCTTGCGACTGGGTCCCTTCCATCATTACAGAAGAAGACTTAGTTAACGCTGCTGCAATTGGCACTCTGGGCCCTCAGGCAGACCTAAAATGGCGGGCCCCAGGAAATGAATGTCCCCCTACTCCCAAAGAAGGAGAAGTTATTGTCTTCTTTGACCACATGGCTCGAGGTTTTACTCCTCCCGGTTCAAAATTCTTCCGGGACGTGCTTGCCGCTTTTCAACTTCACCCTCAGGACATAGGTCCAAACTCCATTTCAAACATCTGCGATTTCCAAGTTTTCTCAGAGGTGTATCTTCAACAGGAGCCATCAGTCGACTTGTTCCGGGATTTTTTCCATCTGAACCGGTGAAGTGATTTTACTGGCGGACCTCATCAAGAACTGGGTGGGGTCAGCATTCAAAAGAGAAGAGATGCAGTCTTTCCTCACGCCGCTCTTCATACACACCCCAAGGATTGGAACAAGTCTTGGTTATATTGCCACGACACTTCACCTGAAGGAGAGAACCCACTGCCGGGTTATCGCGAACATCGTCTTCCTGAAGATCACCCTCTGCCGCAGCGTCTCAGCTCCTCAGAACGGCCCCGGTTCGCTTCTCAACTCGCCAAGCTCAAGGCCTTTATGGCCAACGGATTAACCTGAGTTGTTTTTATGCGTTGCTGGCTTGCCTGGAGTATCCTCCCTCTGAGCCCGCGCTCCAGTTTGATGTGTAAATATTCCGGAAAGCCGGATGATCCTCAACGGTTTACCGACGTAGTACTTTCTGAAACGGAAGTTATTGAATCTGCCAAGAAAATGCTCAACGTCTCTTTGGAAGAATGTAGCCAAACCGGATTGGCTCCATACTATAAGAAGAACAAACTGCATGCGGTAAGTCTTAATCTCTTATGTATGTTTTTAATCCGTTCATTTAAATCGTCTTCCAATTATCTCTCGTATTTGGCACAGGCCGACGATCCTTTCTGGAAAAGGAAACATCAGGATAAGGCAGGCAAACAGCCGCGCCGGAAAACCTTCGTAGTTAAGAAGAGAAAGGCGGCTGCTGGCTCCGGTTCTCACGTTGAAGAGGATGATCCGGATTCTGAGGTATGAATCAATCCTGATATGCTTCATTGTTCTTTTATCCCGGTTTATGTTAATAGTGTCTTTTTCACAGGATTTGGCTGAAGGGGATAAAGCGGCAGAAACTAAGGTAATCACTCTTTCTTCAGATTCAGAACCACCTCCACCAAAGATTCGTCGGGTAGTCCGGAAATATCAGTTTTCTCATCCTTACGCTCAATTGGACCCCAATTTTCTTTTGAAGAAACAGCAACATGAAGCTCGTCGGGCTACACGCCATAGTGGCCTTGTAGTCGAGTCTTCCGGAATATCTCTTACTCCGGCTCGGAGGCGCCGTTCTGAGGTTATACTTTCTCCAACTCTTCTTCATCCCAAGGCCGGGCTTATACGCAAACCACTTAAACCGTCTGATCCTAATTATCAGGAGACTCCTTTATCGTCTTCTGGCGAATCAACTGCCACACAGGTCCCGGCTTTGAAAACTGTCCCGGGGTAAGTCCTTCATCGTATCCAGTTTATGATTGCATTTGCTTTTGTGACTCTGATTCATTTTCCAATTCCTTTCAGCAAGCCTAAGCCTAGTAAAAAGGCAAAGGCCAGCAAAACGGCTGCTGAGACTGCCATTGATGATCCGGCGGCTGATCCAGATACAACCATCCCTCCGGAAAATGAGCCTACAGTTCAGCTTGAAGATCCTGCTCCCATGGACCACACTTATGCCACGGCTCCTGAGAATCCCAACACTAAAAATGTCCATGAACCAGTGAGTCCTGCCCGGGCCAACCCTCCTCGGACTAGCCCGGCCCCCGCTAGTCCGATTCATACTGCTACTCCACCACCGGCAGCTGCTCCTTCTCCGGATATTCAAATAACCGGTACAGCTTACATCGCTCCTGCTGAGCCCATTTTTTTAGCCAAGCACACAGCTAAAGCGGAGAAACTCCAGCAAGAGAAGGGCAAATGAAGTACAGACTTGTCTAGTTTCGCCGAGCTGAGTGCCCAGGAGCTCTATTCCGGGTATTTGAACCGGCTTCATACCAGTCGGGACTATGAAGCGGGCTTGGTCAATATGATGAAGGACAAATACGAGGTATCTTACTTGTCCTTTGCTTTTGCCTTCTTTGTATTTCTGCATGTATCATGGTAGCCCCCAAGTTACGGTTTAGCTATGTTAGAAGGTGAACCGGTACTTCCAGCTGTGAGCAAGTGATCTTACATTAGCCCCCAAGTGCCAGGGGCATAACTCGGTTTATGTGCCTGGGACTTGTCTGAATCTTTCTTTTGATGTTTCAACTGCCCATTAGTCCTCAAGTGTCAAGTAGACAACTTGTTTGTGTGCTTGAGACTTATCTTTAATTGTCACTCTTTGATACTTCAATTGCCCATTAGCCCCCAAGTGTCAAGTGGATAACTTGGTTATATGCTTGAGACTTGTCTGAATTCTGTCCCCTATTCCACTTGATTTCCCTTGCAGGCTGATTTGAACCGGAGGGCTGAAGAAATAAATGAACTCCGGAGTAGACTTGCTGAAACTGAGTCTGCTGCTGCCAAGGCCAAAAAAGATCTGGCACTGAGCTTAACCACTGCTGAACAGTTGAAGAAATACTTTGAATCAGAGCGGGCAACCTGGGAAGTGCAGAAAAATGCTCTTGAAAAGAGAGCGAAAGACGCTGAGGAAGCTCTTAATCCGGTGACCGAAGAGTTGACTGGTTTAAAAAGGCAAATAGAACTTATGACTTCTGCCGTCTTCGGTAAATACTTAACCTGCACATGCTTTCATTTCTGCAACCTTTAATCCGTTCCGGTTTAATTGTGATCATCATATGCAGGACGACGCGTCACCCATCTTGGGGATGATCTCCGGAAGAAACTCAAGGCCTCTTATACTCTGGTTGAGCAGCTGTATTCTGGTGCTCAGCGGATTATAAGTGCAATGTCTTTCAATAAACCGGCCCCTACCACCATCCAAGGCACTCTGGAGAAGTTGTCTATCTTTCCTGCACGCTTGGAAGAGGTGAAGAAGTCTGCTGCCCGAGCCGCTTCTCTCGTAGCGCTCACCAGAGCCAAAGCGTGGGTTCCAGACTTTGATCCGGAAGAAGCTCTGAACGGGTATCCCAGTACCAAAGAAGATGGATCGGCCTTCACCGGTAAAGACCTTCATGCCTTGACGAAGGAGATGCGTCCTCTTGCCAGCAAACTTGCTGTTGAATCAGATTTGACCAGGTATCATCCGGCGTATGATTTACAGAATGAGCGGGTGGATCGACCGGTTTATGATACCGTGAATCTAATCCCACCAGTGCGCCCCCACACTTTCGCCCCAGATGTTGATCCGTCTGATCTTATCACGGAAGAGATGTACTTCCGTGCTTTAACAAAAATCGATTGGTGCGTCCCTAACTTTCAGCCGCTTCAAGAAGACGAAGAAGCTCCGGAATAGGTCGATCCTCAGCCGTCGCAGCAGGAGGAAGCATAGGCCGCACAGTTTATCTTTGTAGTTGCAGTCTCATTTTACTGGAAATTTTTTAATCCGTTCAGGCCTGCTATGCCTTGTAATAGGATAGCCTAAAATATTGTCCGTCTTGATCCGGATGTCCCAACTTTTTGCTTTGACGTTTGCCAATTTGAATTTTGTCTGATATGGTTTATCTTGCGTACTATCTGTTTCTGCATAGATAACACTTAAAAGATGTCCTAACGGTTTACCGCCGGACCAATTAAATTGCTCACAAAATATATCAAACAAGTGTTTGTTTATACCAGAAATAACTTCATACCTGCAATTAAGTATGCTTGATATTCTTAATCCGGCGAACTTTGCAGTTTTCTGAGGGAGCCTTTGTGATAGACCCAATAATAATTCCGGGTTTATAGAAGCTACCGGTTTAAATAATGCTGGAACTCTGTGTCCAGACTTTTGAATATACGTGGTCAACTTTGGAGTTGTCCCACTCCGGATCAAAGAACCATAAAACACAAATACAAAAAATATAAGTTTGCAAATAAAACCATGTAGTCGAGGCTTTTTGCGAGCTGCCAGGCTCCAAATCGAGACTTCTGATTCGAATACGATCAGTAAACCGGACCATAGGGGCTAAGCTAGGATTCGAATATGATCCTAACCCCCTACTGGCCTAGAAAATTTAGCCAAGCAATGGATTCGAATACGATCCATTGAGCTTCTGATTCGAATACGATCAGTAAACCGGACCATAGGGGCTAAGCTAGGATTCGAATACGATCCTAACCCCCTACTGGCCTTGAAATTATAGCCAAGCAATGGATTCGAATACGATCCATTGAGCTTATGATTCGAATACGATCATACAAATCGGACCATAGGGGCTAAGCTAGGATTCGAATACGATCCTAACCCCCTACTGGCCTTTGCCATGTTCTCTTTGGTTCGAATACGACCTATGTTTGAACAGAAATGGCTATGTTCTCTTTGGTTTGAATACGACCTATGTTTGAATAGAAATGGCTATGTTCTCTTTGGTTCGAATACGACCTATGTTTGAACAGGAAGCCCTTTAGTGATTGCAGCGGCAGAGTACATATATGGGAGTTGTCCTACATAACCAGATAGACTGATCAAAGCATCTTATTTTCTTTACAAAATGACATATAGTAAGAGAAATAAATTTTAGATGGTTATCACCATAAGATACTTATATTGGAAAAAAGGCTGATCCCCTGGTTTATCGAGGGTGCCGGTTTATTCATTAATCATAATATATACATAGGATACAGCAGAGCTCATGGCTTAGGTATAGTAGGGCCGCAAGAGGGCAATGTTCCACGGCCTCTTTGTCTCTTCTTCTGATGTCCGTGAATCCTTATGCTCTCGAACGTCCACCAGGTAATATGAACCGTTGTGTAGATTCTTGCTGACCACAAAGGGCCCTTCCCAAGGCGGGGATAGTTTGTGCATGTATGTTTGGTCCTGGATGATCCGGAGTACCAAATCTCCCTCCAGGAACGTCCTGGTCTTGATCCGGCGGCTGTGATATCTGCGCAAGTCCTGTTGATAAATTGCGGACCGTGCTGCTGCTATGTCATGTTCTTCATCCAGCCGGTCCAAACTGTCCTGTCTGGCCTGCTCATTGGCCGCTTCAACATAAGCCGTCACCCGTGGCGAATCATGACGGATATCACTTGGAAGGACCGCTTAAGCACCCTACCATGAAGAAAGGTGTATAACCTGTGGACCGGTTCGGCGTAGTATTGATGCTCCAGAGGACAGAAGGTAACTCCTCAACCCAGCACCCTGGTGTTCTTTGCAGGGGAGTCATAAGCCGGGGCTTGATACCTCGCAAAATCTCCTGATTCGCTCTTTCAGCTTGACCATTAGATTGAGGGTGAGCTACAGAAGATACGTCTAGACGAATATTCTCGCGTTGACAAAACTCTTCCATCTCTCCCTTAGATAAATTGGTGCCATTGTCTGTGATGATGCTGTGTGGAAAGCCAAATCGGAAAATTACCTTTTTGATGAATTTAACCGCTGTTGCCGCATCACACTTGCTCACAGGCTCTGCCTCAATCCACTTTGTAAATTTGTCCACAGCAACCAGCAGATGAGTTTTTTGATCCTGGGATCGTTTGTAAGGCCCAACCATATCAAGCCCCCAAGTCGCAAACGGCCAAGTAATCGGTATCATCCGGAGCTCCTGTGCTGGAACAAGAGCACGTCGTGAAAATTTCTGACAAGCATCACACTTCCGGACTAGATCCGCTGCATCAGCATGGGCTGTCAGCCAATAGAACCCATGTCGAAAGGCTTTAGCCACCAAGGATTTTGAACCGGCATGATGACCACAATCCCCTTCATGGATCTCACGCAGAATATCACAACCTTCCTCAGATGACACACACCGCTGAAACGCTCCAGAAACACTGCGATGGTGAAGTTCTCCGTTGGCAATTGTCATGGATTTGGAGCGCCGGATTATCTGTCTTGCTTCGATCTCATCGTCCGGCAATTCCCCACGACTTAGATATGCCAAGTATGGGAGTGTCCAATCCGGAATAACATGAAGCGCTGCAACTAGCTGTGCCTCCGGATCAGGAACGGCCAGATCTTCCTCCGATGGCACCTGAACCGATGGACTGTGCAGCTCTTCCAAAAAAGTATTAGGTGGTACCAGTTTACGCTGAGAACCCAGCCGGCTCAGAGCATCGGCCGCTTCATTCTTTCGCCGGTCTATGTGATCCACTTGATACCCTTTGAAATATCCTGCGACTGCTTCAACTTCTCGTCTGTAAGCTGCCATGAGAGGGTCTCTTGAATCCCACTTATCGGATACTTGCTGTACCACTAAATCTGAATCGCCAAAACACTTGACCCGACTCAAGTTCATCTCCTTAGCCATCCGTAAGCCATGAAGCAATGCTTCATACTCTGCTGCATTATTAGTACAAGGAAACAGTAAACGGAGGACGTAACAAAACTTGTCCCCTCGCGGGAAGTTAAAACAACTCCAGCCCCCGAGCCTTCTAACTGCCTTGAACCGTCAAAGTGAATCGTCCAGTATGTAAGATCCGGCTTCTCCTCTGGTGTTTGCAGTTCTGTCCAATCATTGATGAAATCCACCAATGCTTGGGATTTGATAGCGGTGCGTGGCACATACTTCAATCTGTGTGGGCTAAGCTCAATGGCCCACTTTGCCACTCTGCCAGTACCTTCCCTGTTCTGGATTATATCCCCCAATGGTGCTGAACTAACAACAGTTATTGGGTGGCCTTGGAAATAATGTTTCAACTTCCGGTTTGCCATGAACACACCATATACCAGCTTCTGCCAATGCGGGTACCTTTGCTTGGATTCCATGAGAACTTCACTAACATAATAGACTAGACGTTGAACCGGGTATTCCTTTCCTGCCTCCTTGCGCTCAACCACGATTGCCACGCTGACTGCCCGTGCATTGGCAGCGACGTATAACAATAATGGCTCATTATCAACAGGGGCAGCAAGGACCAGCAGCTCTGCCAACTGCCGCTTCAAATCCTCAAACACAGCGTTTGCCTCATCACTCCATATAAACCGGTTTGTCTTTCTCAGCATCTGATAAAGCGGAATTGCCTTCTCTCCCAGACGGCTGATGAACCGGCTCAATGCTGTGATCCGGCCAGCGATCCGCTGAACATCATTGATGCAAGCCGATTTAGTCAAAGATGTGATTGCCTTGATCTTCTCCGGATTGGCCTCTATTCCTCTATTTGACACCAAGAATCCAAGGAGCTTGCCCGCCGGAACACCGAAAGCACACTTCTCCGGGTTAAGCATCATTTTATAGGCTCGGAGATTGTCAAAGGTCTCCTTGAGGTCCTCTATCAGCGTCTCCTCCTTCCTTGATTTCACCACAATATCATCCACATAGGCATGAACATTACTCCCTATCTGCCCCTTAAGACAATTCTATACGCAACGCTGGTAAGTTGCTTGGGCACTCTTGAGCCCAAAGGGCATAGACACATAGCAAAAAGCACCAAAAGGGGTTATGAAGGACGTCTTCTCCTGATCTTTAACTGCCATCTTGATCTGGTGATACCCTGAATATGCATCCAAAAAACTTAGCCGCTTACATCCCGCTGTAGCATCAATGATCTGATCAATACGAGGGAGAGCAAAAGGATCGGTTGGACAAGCTTTGTTCAGGTCTGTGTAATCTACACACATTCTCCACTTTCCATTTTTCTTTAACACCAGCACCGGATTAGCCAACCACTCCGGGTGAAAAACTTCAACTATGAACCCTGCGGCCAAAAGCCTGGCCACTTCTTCTCCTATAGCCTTGCGCCTTTCTTCGTTGAAGCGGCGCAGATACTGCTTGATCGGTTTAAACTTCGGATCAATGTTAAGACTGTGCTCAGCGAGTTCCCTCGGAATACCTGCTTGTCAGAAGGTTTCTATGCAAAGATATCCCGGTTCTCACGGATGAACTCGATGAGCGCGCCTTCCTATTTAGGATCGAGGTTAGCGCTGATAGTGAACTGCTTGGATGAATCGCCCGGCACAAAGTCAACTTGCTTGGTCTCCTCCGCAGACTTAAACTTCAATGCCGGATCATGCTCTGTAGTTGGTTTCTTCAACGGGGACATATCTGCCGGATCAACATTGTCCTTGTAAAACTTCAACTCCTCCGTAGCACATACTGCTTCCGCATAAGCAGCGTCTCCTTCTTCGCACTCCAATGCAATCTTGCGACTTCCATGAACCGTGATGATTCCTTTGTGACCCGACATCTTGAGCTGTACATAAACATAACACGGCCTGGCCATAAACTTGGCGTAAACCGGTCTTCCAAACAGAGCATGATAGGGGCTCCGGATCTTGACAACTTCAAAGGTTATCATCTCCGACCTGGAATCCTGTTCATCTCCAAAGGTAACTTCTAAGTCAATTTTCCCAACTGGGTAAGCTGATTTACCTGGCACCACTCCACGGAACACCGTGTTTGACTGTCTTAGCTTCTTATCCGTCAGCCCCATGCGACGGAAAGTCTCATAATATAAGATATTGATGTTGTTGCCGCCGTCCATGAGGACTTTGGTAAATTTGTAGCCACCCACCTGTGGTGCCACCACTAAAGCCAATTGGCCCGGATTATCAGCTCGCGGCGGATGATCCTCTCGGCTCCACATGATAGGTTGCTCCGACCAACGCAAGAACTGTGGTGTTGCCGGTTCAACCGCATGGACCGCCCGTTTTAAGATTTTCTGATCCCGTTTGCACAAACTCGTAGTGAACACATGATACTGCCCGCTACTCAACTCCTTCGGATTACTCTGATATCCGGACTGCTGACGCTGCTGATTGCCCTGGTTATTGTGATTACCCTGGCCCTGCTGTTGGTTGTTTTGGTTATTGTAACCACCCTGACCATGCTGCTGATTGCCTTGGTTATTGTAACCGCCCTGACCATACTGGTTATTGCCTTGGTTATTATAACCACTGTTGTTGCCACGATATCCTGATCCGGAGCCGTTCCCCTGGTGACCCGGACCGTAAAACCCGGGGCCTGATCCGCCGCCAGGTGGCCTGTTGTTAGATCTGAACCGGCTCATGGCTTCCATTATGGCCTTGCATTCTCCTATGGTGTGTTTAGCTGGATGTTCTTTTGATCCGTGTTTCGGGCAAGGCTCATTCAACTCTTGCTCCCAGCTAACGGCCCCTCCGCCGGTTTGTAGAGGCGGTTTACCCTTGTTGGGCTGAAAGCCCCCTTGAACTTGGATATTGGCCACGAAATCAGAGCCACCCTCTGCCTTTCATTTTCCTAAGAAGCTTGTTCCGACCGGATTAGCCTGCGCCGGTTTACCGGGCTTATTGGCTTTTCCAGTTTTATCTCCATCCGCTTCAGGATACTTAGTGTTGTCGGAGTCCCCGTACTTCACCAGAGCGCTCATGAGAGTTCCCATGTCATTACAATCCCGTTTGAGTCTTCCCAGCTTTAACTTCAGAGAATCAAACCGGCAATTGTTTTCCAGTGTCACTATTGCTGTACTGGGATTGATACCGTTCGAAGAGTGCAAGATTTCTGATACTCGCCGCACCCATGCACTTGTAGGCTCCTGGTCTCCTTGTATACAGGCTACCAGATCCACCACTGACATTGGCTGCTTGCATGTATCCTTGAAGTTTCTGATAAACTGGCGGCGTAACTCTCCCCATGATCTGATGGAATTAGGTGGTAAGCCCTTCAGCCAGGTCCGGGTTGTACCCTCAAGCATCATGGTAAAGTACTTCGCGCAAGCCGCTTCATCCACGTCCAGCATCTCCATAGCCATCTCGTAACTCTCAACCCAAGCCTCTGGAGCTAAATCTGCTATGTAATTAGGCACTTTCCGTGGACCTTTGAAATCCTTGGGTGACTTCACGCTCCGTAGAGCAGGGACAAGACACTGCACCCCAAAGGAACTCGTCGTGACTCGTGTTTCTGTTGTGGTTGTGTGAACCAGCGTCGTTTGGCAGACCTCCTCGCGGGCCGCAGATCTAATCCGGTTTGCCTCCTGAGCTAGCGCCTCTGCGCCCGCCGGATTATCCTGTCTGTGACGGTGTCGCCTCCATTCACTACTGGACACCTCCGGTTCTTCCCAATGCCTAGTATAACTCCGATTGTGGCGTGGTGTTGAATGAAGCCTCTCCCTGCTATAAGAATACGCTTCCTGTTGTGTCAACGCCGTGTTAAGCAGATCCTTGACCCGGCGTGCCTCCATAGCCACGGGGGATGTCCCCTCAGTGGGTAAAGCGGCCAGGCGTGAAGCGGCAGCAACAATATTATCCAAAGGGTTTGAGTAATGACCCGGAGGAGTAGGGATGTGAGGTGTGGACGTAACCCGGCGATCTTGCTCGGCAGTGGGCTGTCGGACCGGTTCACCCCTCACCGGGGCCGTCCTTCGGTTTACCTCCGGATCATTGCTAGCTCCCGCTCCTGGCGTCCCGAAGAGATTCATCGCCTCATAGACCGGCGGTAAACGAGACTCGTGCTTTCTATCCCTTACTCCTTGCACAGAGGCTTGATCCATCCTTAACTGAAAAGCCTGAGAATCCAGCTCTGCCTGTCTTGTTGCTATCATAGCTTTCTCTGCATTCAGATCCTCTCTTGCTTGCTCGATCCGGCCCCTCAGCTGTTGGATTTCTGCATCGTGCTGCGCCTTGTCTGCGGGAGCCACCACTGCTACTGCCCGTGCTGTTAACTCCACTACCAAGGTTGATAGAGCGTCAGCGGCCGAGGGAGCTTGCCCGCTCCCCCCTGCTCCGGTTGTGAATGCCCCGGTCATCGTGGGCTGTGACGTAGGCTGTGATCCGGCCATAAAGACAGCCACCCGGTTTGGCAGATCAAAGGGGTCCGGAATACTATCTCCATCGGACGCACCCTCAGATCGGCCATCCCGCAACAGATACAAGGATTCAGTCTCTCCGGATGATGATTCATCGTCGGAATAGACAACTGTCTCGCTACCAGAATCCGATCCGTCCTCGGCTTGGACACCGTGAACCGCTCCGACGAAGACGCGCTTCATGGCAGGCTGAATCCGGGCCGATCTCGTACGCTGAGCCGGCTCGACGATGTTGGGGAAGACGTCCGGCTCAGGTCCCGGTTCACCAATCTTGCCGATGAAGACGCGGATGCCACCGAAGGGAACCCGGTACCCGTATTCGATTGAATCGGCCTCCGGTCCCCAGCCTGCGTCGTCGATGTAGATCCGGCCGCGGCGACTCTTGGTCATCCGGCCGACCGCGTAGCCCCTGAGCCCTTCAAAGCTGCCCTTCAAGAACTCAAAACCATCGTGCGGAGGCCCCACGGAGGGCGCCAACTGTCGTGGAATTAGCACGACAGATGTCCGGTTTAACGGACTTAGTTGAGGAACCATCGCACGGGTTAGCTTGAAGGGGTTAAAAAGCACACAAAGGACACAGAGGTTTTATACTAGTTCGGCCCCTTCGAGGAAGGTAAAAGCCTACGTCTAGTTTGGTTTGGTATTGCTTGGGCGTCGATGAACAGGGAGCGGATTGCTTGCCTGTGTCTCGACGGATTGTTTCTTGTCCTTGAACCATCGTCGAGTCGTCCCTTTATATAGCGGCAACGCCCGGTCCGGTTTACAGAGTCCCGAGGCCGGCTCATATTGGTGTCCACCTCGGTCTCTGCTCTTTCTTCCTTGTCTCTCAAGCTACATGACCAGACGGTTTACAAACCGTAACTCTACACATGGGCCCTAAGCCTTCATGGGCCGTAACCTCTACTGAGCTTTACAATTACACAACTATATTACCATAATCCGGTTTACTCTAGCCGGTTTACACCTGCTAGTAATATCCCTGACATTGTGGGTCATCCTACCTGTACCCAGCTGCTTCAACTCCATCAGGTCATCCTGATTGACCCGGCGAACTCTTGGCAATCAGTCTTAATGGCGTATTCGACCAAGTCCTGAGCTTTCTAAGGTTCAAACGCCAGCTATCACTGCGAGAGCACGGTGCTACAGATAGTCAGGATAGATCCAGGCTCAAAATGCCGCCTTCCTTGAAACTTGGATAACTCGGCCTATGATGCAAGATGCAACTCTCACCCCGCGTACTCTAGGCAAGTCTATCTTTAAAAACAAAGACCTGTACTTGTTTAGGTTCAAATGTTGATTGGGTACTGTGAGAGCCGGCTCATAGCACGCACGTACCTTCCAGGGGCCACCAAGGCTAGTTTCATTGAAGAAGAACCTTTGGCTTGGCGGCCTGCAAAAGCCTCGAGTGTTTTTTCGCTTGTTTTTTTTTCTGATTCTCTTTGATTTCTTGTAAGTTTTCGTTTTTGATTTGCGTTCTTTGCAAGATCGGCCGAGCTGCCTCCCTTCATGGCTCATATTTGAAGCCTCTCCGGGTCTCTACAACCCAATCTACTGAATGGCTCTAAGCCGCGGGAGAATAACAATCTTATTTCTAGAATTATACCTTTACAAGGTTATGACTATATGGAGGCTGATTAATCCGGAAGTCCAAATCATATCTTCAGGTATCACTGTGTTTATAACAATTAAACCAGCCCTGGTTCTGGACATCTGTCCCCAGTGGCACTGGTTAGGCATACTGACCCGCCCGGCGGTAAACCGCCAGGGCATTTGTTTTCTGTTTATATGCAGGATACAATTAATATCAATCTGCGCACGCCAATACCATCATAAGAATAAAGTAAGGATTTCAACATTCGGTGTTCCATGATGTCATCAAAAGACAAGTGTGCACGACGGCACAGCAGTTGGTACAATAAGCCGACAGGAAAAATGTTTCGCTATCCTATTACAAGATGTTGTGAGCCAAACAAAAGTTCAAATGTTTTTATCATAGGTACATGAGCCGCCCGGCGGTTCATTCTCCTTGGCCTTGCTGCTTTGATGATTCCGGGTCATCCTTCGCTGGTTCTTCGTCCTCCTTTGTTCGAAAATTCTGCGCCAACCAATCCAAGCCAGCTAGAGCTTCAAATTTAGCCGCCCCATCAATAAGATCAGAGGGATCAATTTCACGGGCAAAGGTATGCTTACTAATTGGAGGAATTAGATCCATCACTTTATAAGACGGAGTGGACATCTTCTGGTTCTCCGTATCATAAGCCGGCTGATATTTAGACAAGTCTATTTCATTCGCGATCAAACTAGCCAGTGGGCGGATGTCCTTGACATAGGCAGCGAAGTCTTTATGGTCAAAAGCTGTGCCGTCTTCTTTCATACTTGGATACCCAGTAGCCAAGTCGGATGGATCCAGCTCTGGAAGCCACGCCTTAGCCCGGCTCAAGGCCGTTACAACACCTGCTCTCGCAGATGACTGCTTGATTTCGTCTATTCTGGCAGGCAGAACGGAGAGTCTTCGTAAGATATCCACAAACAACGTTGGTGCTTGGCTGGACGGAGAGACACCAGCCAGGGCACGCTGCGCTCCAGTATATAGTTGTTCCACAAGGGTGTAGACGGCTTTTAGCTTTACAAGTGGATCTCTGCCAAGAATACTGCTTTTCCTACCTACATGACCATTAAGTTGATTAGTAACAGGTTAAGTTCTCCCAAGATTTTATTTTAAAAGTTGTAACACGGCGCCTTACCAAAGATGGCTGCTGTCATTTCTGAGACATGATGTTTTAAGCCGGTGAGCTCAGTTGTCACTGCTTCAAGAGACATTTCGGCTTGTTCAGCTTGTTGATCTAAGGAAGCCTTTTCTTTAGCCCATGCAGATTCCTCGAACTTAAGTTTAGCCTTCAAATTGTTTGCTTCAGACAGGCTAAATTGAAACTTTGGTTCAGCTTTCTGAGTTTCCGACTCTTGGTGCATAAGCCGCTCCCTGGCATCCTTTAACTGTGTTTGTAATTTAGCAGTGGTTTCTTGAACAGGCAAAGTGAGCATGAGATGGATTGATTACCGGTTTAACAAAGATAGAAGTCCCAAGCCTTTTGCAAGCAACAACACTTGGCACTTGGGGGCTAATGGAGGCTGAGGTTGTTCTTTTCTGAGCCGGATTAATGTTATTAAAGTCTCAAGAACTTTGCAAGCAAGAGTACTTGAACCTTGGGGGCTAATGGATGTGTAATTTTTTCTAAAATTAATAGTTCATGAACATAAAAGTCCCAAGCACTTTGCAAGCAACATCACTTGGCACTTGGGGGCTAATGTACATCGCTTCTGTATTAAAAGTTAATTATATTAGCCCGGCGGCAACATGGTTATTACCACTGGCTCATGGATGGTGTGCAGGCAAGTTCTGTGCAATAATAATAAGGCCCGGCTCATTCAACCTGATTAAGTCGGCCCTTGGGGGCTACACATGCAATGTTCCTCAAGGATGGATTTTTTGTTGAGGGGTATGCCGTTTTAAAAGGTGGCAATTTTTCTAAAGTCTACAGTATATTCAGTTTTATCATATCCACTAGACTTGGGGGCTGGAAGGACAGTTAGAAATTGGTCAAGAATGTTACCTCAAATTTCTGGTGCATCTGCTTCACCATATCAATTTCAAGATCGCGATTGATGTGGACTTGATTGAGAAAACCAGAAAAGACTTTGCCAGTACTCAGCTGTGGATACTGAGACGTGTCAAACCTCACTCATCGCTTTTCATCAAGTTCTTGCTTGGCGGTGTGTTTAGCTAACACAGTTGGGTTGCCCGACTCTCTGAAACTAGTACCAATAAATGTAACATCTTCAGGCCAGTCTTCTGTCGGCTCAGATGGGGCAGGCGGTTTAGCAGGTGCAGAATCAACCTTGGCAGGAGCAGTGGCGGCATCAGGTATCTCAGGAGGAGCGTAATGGGTAGTTTCCTCAGTTGGCCTATGAACATCTGTTGCCGACGCCTGCAGCGCCGGCTTAATGACCTTGGGGTCAGTCGCCGGCTTATTTGCCCTGGCCCTCTTGACAGGTTTGTCTTGACCTCTACATGAATTAAAGTAAGTCACTACAAGGTTATAAAGATTTAAGGATAAGTTGAACAAGGAAGAAGTCATTTACCCAGGGGCGGTCTTGAAAGCCGGAAGTTGACTCTGAGATGAATCGCCGGAGAATGAATGAGAGGTTTACTATTAATTTGAATCGGACGAGTTCAGTGGTTGCTGTATAAGACCCGTTAGCGGATAATGAGAGTTTATGAATGGAAATACATCATTCTGGCATTTTCGTCGAGGCAGGGTATTGGGTAAGCCGGAGGACAATTCCTCTTCTCTGGAGTTTTGAGTCCGACGCCGACTCTCGTGTTATTGTTGCTTCAAAAGAAAGTGAGGATCCAAATGAGCTGAAGGGTGTGAAAATCTTACTTTCCAGATAACCCGTCGAACTTTTTGTCTTGGCAAGGATTCTGAGCCAGAGGAAATAGTAATTACCTCTTCATCTGCGGCCTGACTGGCCTCCGTGTCATCCTGGCAATAATCGGTGTCAATAAGATAATTGAAGTAAGAACCAAGACAGTCAAGGACTACCTCCGACTCAGTGTCGTAGTTTAGTTCAAACAGTTCGGAAGCACTGGTTTTCTTCTTGGTCTTCTTAACAGCTTTTTTGGCGGCTTTCTTGGCGACTCTGGCTCTCTTAGCAGCTTCGGGATCATAAGATTTCTTCCAGAAGGTCGACTTAGCTTGTGAGAGGTGGCAAAGTCAAGTTTGAAAAGGGAACTGTAATTATAAAATGGCAACAGTTGAGGTTAAGACTTACCTCTCATGCCGGGTTAGATTTGCAGAAAGGCAACATACCCACTTTGCTGCAGTCAAACAAGGATTCATTTAAAACGGTTTTTGTCATATCTGCGATGACATTCTCCTCCAGATCCTTAGAGCTATGACGCAAAGGGTCATTCTTTTCTCCAGTACACTCACACATTAAACTGGACCTGCGGCTTAGAGGAATAATTCGCCAAGCGAGCCAGCACCGGGCTAAGTCAATTCCTGTTAATCCATTTCCCAATAGGGCATTCACCTTTGAAAGAGTGGGGGCAATTGACTTGCGTTATGCAGCAGTGAGCTTTTCAGCAAGAGGGTGATTGGTGTCTAAACATTGAACACAAAGACCCAACAATGGATGCTCGTTAGCCGGAGAAGTATCTTTACAATAAAACCAAGTTTTATTCCAATCTTTCGGATGACTCGGCAGACAGCATAAGGAAAAATAGAGTCTCTCCTTCTTTGGATGGAGAGAGCCCCAAGCTCCAAGCTAGGGCAATTGGTAAATTCGTTCTGGCGGTTTAAATAAAAGAACTCCCTAAAAAGCAAGATGTTGGGCTCGGCTTGAAGATATACTTCACAAAAAACCTGAAGTTGCAAATATTTGACATGGAATTGGGTCTGATGTCTTGGGGATGGAGCTGGAAAAAGTGCAGAACATCCCTGAAGAATTTAGAGCTGGGTGGTGAGAAACCCCGGTTCATGTGGTCAATTTAAACAATCACTTCATCATCTGTGGGTGCATGTTTCTCTTCGCCCGGGTTAGGAGCACGATAAGGCATAACTGGAGCATTTGGCAGATATCCGACTTTGACAAAGTCGGCCAGTGTAGCTTCAGTAACAATTGAAGGGCCCAGTTGCAAGTGGTGATTGTATTTGGTGGCATCGTGAACAAGCAGACCTAAAGAAAGAAAGATTATTGCCGGTTTAGAATCAGTTCGTTAAAACCGGAAACAAATTATTACTACACGTTCAGCATGGCGGCTTAAATGGGGCCTAATGGCATAAGAATAATCATAAGTCGGAAAATTAAGCCGCCATGACATATGCGAGTGTTCAGAAAAGCAAATTTCACTAAGTCTGGGAAAAACAGTTTTTGCAGGTTGCAGTGGTAATTTTGGATCTACAGCAGTTCGAAAAGCAAGACTAAAATGATGAACAGGCAAACCTAAAGTTCAAGGTCATACAGTTTATGAGGATGAATCTACTCTACCAGAGAGGATATATCATGACGTTTGATAAGGAGATAAGAACAACATCAGTGCATAAAGAAATACCAATATCATAAGAGAAGCTATAATGGCGGAAGGAAGAGGAACGGCGACGAACTGCACATAAACCCTAACAGATCTAAGATGGAAGAACAAGAAGAACATACCTGGTCGGATGAGCGGCGGCAATGCATGGAAGAAGCCCGACGGCGTCAGGCGGATGCTGCAGAAGCTGATGAAGGTGAAGCAGAGGACGGCGGCGCCGGTGAAGCTCAGAGACAGAGAGTCGCGAGGAAGAAGACAAGACGGAAGAAGCAAGGGGAGAATGGAAAGGGCTTCCGGTTCTATTTATAAGCAAGATGGATGAGGGTCACACGCGAAAATCGAGGAGGCAAGTAAACAGGAAAGTGATGATACAGGCGCCTCGATTGTTGCGATCCTATTAAAGCGGAAGGATTTGTTAGAATCTGGACAGTTCAAAGGCCAGCAACAGGTGACATCATGGCGGGTTACCATTATTATAAAAACTGACGTCATGGCGGATCACTATCATTTCAAAAACGGATGTCACAGCGGGTTACAGTTTCTCGCAAGAAGATGAAGAAAGATTGACATGAACAAGTTCAAATCAACCTGTGGCCTAATGTTGGGAATATAAGTATTTCATATGACCCGCCCAGGAGGGGCCGGGTTACCCAACGTCTGTTCATGGGCCCAGCCCAGAAGCACGTTAAAGATGGCGGTTTAGTTATGGGCCCAATGCCTATGGTGACTTAAAGCCTGTAAGTATCAACCGCCATATATGTGACTTGTGTTGTAAGGCAGGTAATAAGAGTCACCGGGCCGGACACGATTGTATGAGCCGACCGGGACTCCGTAGGCCGCAGGGCGTCAACCCGTGTATATTAGGGGACGACCCGACAGTGGCTTACGGCAAGAAAGAATAGATCGAGGGCTAGGCAAGCGCGTCTGCACCCTAGCAATCGACACCCCAGCAATTCCACCTCAAACTGGATTAGGGTTTACCCTCACCGCAAGGGGCCGAACCAGTATAAACTCCCTATGTCCTTTGTCTTTTTCTTAACCCCTTTAAGCTAACCACGTCGCTATGGCTCTGCAATCAAATCCTTTCCTTAGGACATCTGTCGTGACACTTCCACGACAGGTTTCGTACCCTACCATAATCTCTTCGTTTTTTCTCCTCTATTAGTAACTTTGGAGTGAGTTGCTACTTCTCGAGCTTGTATTGTATTCCCTCGAAGAGGAAAGGGAGATGCATCACAGTAGCGTAAGTATTTCCCTCAGTTTTGAGAACCAAGGTATCAATCTAGTAGGAGACCACGCGCGAGTCCCTCGCACCTGCACAAACAAATAAGAACTTCGCAGCCAACGCGATAAGGGGTTGTCAATCCCTTTACGGTCACTTATGAAAGTGAGATCTGATAAATAGTTTGATATTTTTGGTATTTTTGGTTATAAGATCAGAAAGTAAAAGAGGAAAATTAAAGTAGATTGTAGATTGATATGTTGAGAATACACCCGGGGGCCATAGTGTTCTCTAGTGGCTTCTCTCATGATAGCGATATTCTACGGCGGGTAAACAAATTATTGTCAAGCAATTGATTGAAAAGTGAATAATTATGTGACTATCTAGGCATGATCATTATATATAGGCATCACATCGGAGACAAGTTGTAATGCCCCGGATGTAATACTTTCCCTTTTGGGCTTATAATATATCTCCGGCTTCATCTGTTTCCATTCCGGGTTCTTCGTCTTTCGGGCTTTCGTCGTTTTGTCGTGTGAGTGTGTGGCATTCATTCATATCATGTAGACATGTGCATTGCATTGCATTTGTGTTGTCAGTTGCATCCGGTTCCGCGTGTTTTTTTCCGTTGTCTGTTTCGCGTTCCGGAGCTCCCTCACGTGTCCGTGACGTCCCGTAGGCCTACTTTGTTGTTCGGGCGTTTAACGTTACCGGTGTGCCGCGAGGTTGTTGTCTGTGTTGTTGTTTTGTTGTGTGCAACCCGCCTCTCAAATCTCGTCTCGTTTGGACTCCGTTGGTTTTTCCATCCGTTGTTCGTGTGGGTCCGAAGTGCCTTCACTTCGTGTTCCAGAAACACCCCTACTGCAGCCTTTTATCTCCTCCTAGGCCCTTTAAAACTATCCCCGCGATCGGATCCGTCGGATCGCGATCGGAGGGCTCCTAACGCCCCTAAATCCCCCTAAACCTAGAAAAACTGCTATATATAGACCCCTCTAGGTCTATTTTGGCATCCCCTATTGTTTTTTTTTCTCAGATCCAATCTTCCTTCTTCTCCACTAGAAAAAATCCTCTGGATCCCGAGGGGAACCAGCTCCCTCGAGAGAGCCGCCGTCGCGCTCGGGATCGCATCGATCGGATCTGGCGCAAGTCAACGCCCAGATCCCTTCGCACCTTCCTCCGCCGGCCGGTCGGTCTCCCCACGCCAGCGCGGGCCTGCGACCGCACCGACCGACCGGGCTCAGCCTCCCGCAGCGCGCCGTCCGATCTGGACCACTTCGACGCCACGTGGCCCGTCCCTCTCGTCGGCCCGCATCGCCCTCACTCTTCGCCAGGCGGCCTCGCCTGGACCACTTCCCCGCGTACGGCCCGAGGCCTCTCCCGCCACTCCTCCGGATCCAGCCCAGCCACGGGCCACCACATCGCCGCGAGGCCCATCGCGCCGTCGCCTCCTCATCGCTCCACCGAGGCCAGGCGGGCCTCCCTCCCTCCAGCCGCGTGGAGCTGGGCCGCTCCTTCACCGCGCCGGGATGTGCGCCGAGCCAGGCGGGCTCCCGCCTCCAGCCGCGACCGGGCAGGCCCGTAGCCGCCCGGGCCTCTCCCTTCAGCACCGCTCGCTGGGCCAGATCCGTCGCCGCCGGCCCACTCCATCTTTTCTTCAGATCTGATTCTGCCTGAGGTTGAACCCTAGATCTACTATGTCCCTGTTTTAGTGTACTATGATGCACTTTTCAAACATGCATAACTTTTACTGTGTTGCTCCGTTTTGCGCGTGTGATATGTCCAGACGTTCGTGGAGATGTGCTCTACGTTTTATCTGTTGTAGTCATGCATGTTAGAGATCATCTAGGTGCTTGTTTTGCTGTTGCAAGAGTGCATCATGATATAAACTGCTGTTATGTGTTATTTTCATGCCACCTTTGCCATGTGATATCTTTTAGCTCGTTTGTCCGAATGATGCAAATGACATGTCCACGTGTTCGTCTTGCCACGAACTACGTGTTGCTTGTGCTAGGTTGCATGTTAGATTTATTATTGCCTTGTTATCATCGTTGCAAAGTGCCATGTGGCTGTGATGTGTTTTCACTTGTTATGAAATGCCATCTTGTTGAGCTCGTTGCAATCGTTGTGTTCACCTCCATGATGCATGCTTGTGTGTTTCGGGATCACCTTCATGTGCACTTTGATGAGGTGCTTACCCTTTGCCATGTTTAGTTTCGAGGTGACTTAAACATGCTCTTTTATATGCCTTGATGATATTGCTGTTTTAGGACTTAGTGGTTTTTCACTAAGTCTGAAATCTATAACGTTCCGATGCCATGTTCGTATGATGTTCTAGGTCAAAGCATGATAGTTTTGGGGTGGATTTTGATTGTTCCTTGTAGTATATATTGTTGTCCTTCCATCCATGTCCTCACATGCCTATTTGAGTGGCTGTAGCATGTTTATCTTGTGCTCTAAAGTTTCAATAAAATTCTGCTGCCAGAATTTTATTGCCAAGTTCAATATGTCCAAGATCATTGCTATTGATCCGTGGCTCCGTTGGGGGTGCACCTTGGACATAGTTGCTGTACTATATGTCTAGTGTGTGTTCATGTCCTTTACCATGTTATTTGGGTGCTGTAGCTTAATTATTTTGAGCTCCGAAGATGCTATGTTGCTGTAATTTTCAGCTTTCGCTCAAATCTTGTTTCAGGCATAACTTTTAGCCCGTAACTCCGATTTCAGCGATTCTTATATCAAACTTGGTTGATTTTCTGTGTAGATTAATAATATCAGATTGTTATCTTGTTTTGAGGTGTTTTGCTTGAGTGATGTTTTACGTGCTCCTTAGTGCATCCATCATGCATTCATGTTTTTCGAGTGCGCATTGCATCTTGTTGATTGGTGCTTGGTGTGATTGTTTTGTTTAGAGCCGGAAGCTGAGACCGAGTACGAGGTTGAGCACGAGGTTTCCAACGAGGTTGAGCACGAGGACCCTTCTTACGATCTGAACGACTTTTCTTCAGGCAAGATGACTGAACCCCGATAACATTACTATCTTTGCCTATTGCTAGTAGTCTCGATCTATAGTTTTGCCTCGATGCCCATGATCTTCTTGTCAGCCTCCTATTTGTAACCAATTGCCATGTTTAACCAACCTACCTATGCAAACCGTTGCTTGGCTAAGTACGCTTCGCTCAGCCCTTCTTATAGCGTTGCTAGTTGCAGGTGAAGTGAAGATGCTTGCTCCATGTTGAAGTTTGGTTGTGTTATATCACACTATATAATTGCTAAATGAAATCATATATATATTGGCAAGGGTGGAAGGCTAAGCCTTTTGCTTGGTGATTTGTTCCACTCATGCCGTTAGGATCCGTATAAGCCGGTATTATGTTCCTTGATTATGCGTTCCTAACACGGTTGGGGTGTATGGGACCCCCTCGATAAACCGCTAAGTGCTAAGTCTTTTCCAGCAAATCCCAACATTGGTACTATTTGCCTAATAACAAACTAAACATGCATAGGGAATAATTAACCCTCTTTCTTAATCAACAACCCCGGGCCAGTGCTCCACATGAGTGTTGGTCCGAAACGGGGAGCCTGCGGGGCCACCTCGAGGAAACTCAAGGTGTGGTAAAAACCCGTAGCTTCACCCATCCGGTCGTGTCCTGAGACTTAGATACGCGCGGCTACTATCAGGGTGTCGACACGCCGGGAGGATTTGCTGGATTAGCCTTACCTTAGCCCGGTATATCTTGAGCACGGGATTCCGAGGATACTCGGGTCTTCCCACTTTGGAGTTGCGACTCCGCGGATCGTGGGCTTGTAATGGGTCAAGTTGGAACACCCCTGCAGGGTTTGAACTTTCAAAAGCCGTGCCCGCGGTTATGTGGCAGATGGGATCTTGTTAATTCTGGTTGTAGATAACTTGACACAATGATACTAATACACTACCAGCGTGTGTTCCGTGATCGTCAATTTCCGAATAGGGATTCGGGAGTTGAACACTGAGGGGTTATGATTGTGGAGCTTGTAGCTAGGATCACTTCGTGATCACTTCTCGCCGAGGCCTTCTCTTCTCGCTCTCACTTGCGTAAGCTAGATGCTAGTTGCTGCTGCAGACTTATTCTTTTCTTCAGCCTTTCCCTCACCTAAAGGCTTAAATAGTTCTGTTACCCGGGAACGGGATTGCTGAGTCCTCTGTGGCTCACAGTTACTTCACACACCAGATGCAGGTCCAGCTGTGAGCTATCCAGGTGATGGCACCGAGCTGGATTGGGAGTACGACGAGGAGCGTAGTCGGTACTACGTGCGCTACCCGGACGATCAGTAGTGGAGTCTCTTACTAGGATTCGATCCGCCTGTGGTTTATTTATCTGAGTTCGGTACTTTGACATTTGGCTTTTGCCCTTAGAGGGTTGTGATGTTCTTAATGTATGATGTTTGAGACTTGTACTGTTATTCTGTGACGTGGCGAGTGTAAGCCAACTATTTTCAGTTTACTATCCCCTCTTTTACATGAGTTGTGCAAAGATTACCGAACTTGAGATCATTCTAGGATGGATTTATGCCTTTAAGTCGTGCCTCGACACGTAGGAGGTATAACTCCATCCTGGGCATTACAAGTTGGTATTCAGAGCCTTCTCCGACCTAGGAGCCCCCACTGTTTGATCGAACCGTTGACGGTCGAGTCTAGGCACACACTGAAAACTTTTTGAGTCCTATATTATATCGGAGAGTAGGATTTCTTTGCTTCTCATCCCCTTTCTCTCTGGTGAGGACTCCTGACGTCTACTCTTGTCTCTCCTATCTTCAAAATTTGCACAAATTTTTTTTTTAGGAATCCCGCGAGTATTCTGGGATTGTTTCGATGTTCTTGTGACAAGGATATTGTTCTCGATGCCTCCTGTTACCGAGGAGTTGAGCTTCGGGGTATCATTGTAACAAGCATATCGCGGCAGTACTAAATACTTAAGACGGCCGACATCGAAAATCTCCCCTATACGGCCAGTGGCAAGATAACCCCGACATCACCCAGTACTGGGGAGGTAGTTTGGGAGTATTGCCATAGCTTGTTATAGTGGATGCTTTTCGAAGGTCCGAGGTACACAGTTTCCGAGAAAGACTGGTTATGTGTTGAAGGATGGATACACCTGGATGTAGGTTAGAGTTGATTGCGCGGTGCTTCCCGTGTATCCCCAACACCTGATTGCATAACTGGAATCTTTCGGAAATCTATAGGTGGGTTTTATCCAGTAGATCGTAGGCATTCTTCCAACGAATGCAGGTTAGTGAGTTCGGGGTTCGACATTGAGTGAAGGGGTTATATGACCGATGTTACTATCAGGAGTTGCATCTTAAAGGGTCCTTGGCTATGCTGATCCGGGGATTGCAAAACCTTTTCGTAACGCGTTCATATGCTTTCAGCACAATGATGTTAGAACGAAACTCCTCTCTTGTGTTTGTTCCTTTCCGTACCTTGTTGTTTACTTTTTTATCCTTTTGTCCCCTATGTGGCTTCTCGTGAAGACTGATGTTATCAATTAACTGAGAATATCATTCGTTCCTCTTGTTCGGATGTTTTCATTCGTTCTATTGTCGAATGATTATTGAGAAGACTTGTTGCAATTCATTCCATTGATTCAGCTTATTCCTTTTGTCAATCAATTGCTGATTCGTGGTCATCTCTTACAGGATGGCTCCGAAAAAGGTTCCAAACGCTAACCCAGAGGTGGAAGAGGTTCCAGAACATCCTCCTTCCCCTCCTCCTCCGCCTGAGGCTTGGAGAGCAATTATGCAGACTACAGCTCAGAACACTCAGTTGATGATGCAAATGATGCAGCAGATGCAAACTATGCAAGCTAATCAGGGTGTTCCAGTGAACCAAGGCAACTTCTTCCAGCAGCACCATGCTACTCTCAACCAGTTCTTGGCCAACAATCCTAAAGCTTTCAGTTACTGTGTCGACCCTCTTGATGCTGAAGATTGGCTAACCGATATCAAGAAGCATTTTGAGTGCAGTAACGTGAAGGAAGATGACTATGTGAAGTTTGCAGCCTTCCAACTGAAAGATCAAGCAGCTGACTGGTGGCAGCAGTACAAAGACTCCAGGCCGGGTCAAGTGATCTCTTGGGAGAATTTCTGCAAGGATTTCCGCTCGCACCACATTCCTACAAGTGTCATCGAGGGTATGCGTGAGCAATTCCGCAACCTCAAGCAGGGCTCCATGACAGTCTATCAGTATAATGTCAAGTTCCAAAACCTCGCTCGCTATGCAAAGCAAGACATTCCTGATGCCAAGAGCAAAATCTATCAGTTCCGTGGAGGTCTCAAAGATGAACTTCAGCTTGCTCTCACTTTGTTCGAGCCCGATGAATTCGACAAGTTCTATAACATGGCTTTGAAACAAGAAGCAGCTCAGCTTAAGATGGAGGCTTCTAAGAAGAGAATTCGAGATGCTGTTCACTCTTCCTCATCGTCTCAGTTGGCTGCGAAACAACAGAAATTCTGGCTTCCTCCTCCTCCAGTGATTCGAGCTCCTTTCAACAACTTCAACAACTCCAACAACAAGAACTCTAGTGGTCGTGGTTTCTCCCACCCACCCAACCTGAGCAACCAGTCGAAGAAGCAGTTTCAGTCTCAAGGCTCCAAGTCCAGTGGCTCTCATTTCCGTCCTCTCTCAGAAGTGACTTGCAACAAATGTACTCAGAAAGGTCACTATGCCAACAGATGTCCGAATCCGAAGCGTCTTCCTCCTCCTCCACCTGTGAGTTCAGCTATTGTCAGGCATGATCCAAAGGCAGCAAGAGTCAATCTGATGAATGCAGCACAAGCGGAGGCTTCTTCTGATGTCATTTTGGGTAACCTTCCAGTGAACTCTTTTCCTGCTAAAGTGTTATTTGATTCGGGTGCATCATGCTCTTTCATGTCTCAACCATTTGCATCCAAGTATAATGTTGACATCCAAAGTCTGCCTCAGAAGTTGCAAGTTATTTCTCCGGGGAGACGTATGTCTTCCAACATATATGCTCCGGATGTTTCTATTCACATGGGTGACTATCGATTTTTGGCTTCTCCGGTGGTTCTTGGTAATTCTGACATCGACCTCATCCTCGGAATGGATTGGCTTTCTCAGCATGATGCTCACATTGATTGTGCTCAAAAGGAAGTCAAGATGACTCATTCTGATGAAGATGTGATTATCTTTGCTTCAAGGGATAATACTATTCGGCTTTTCTCTCTTAATGATAAGGGCGAAATTAATGCCATAAATCAAATTCCTGTGGTGAACGAATATCAAGACGTCTTTCCAGAAGAACTTCCAGGCATGCCTCCACACCGTCAGGTGGAGTTTGTCATTGAACTCGAGCCGGGCACTGAACCTGCTTGCCGGCGTCCATACAAGCTCTCTCCGGATGAATTGAAGGAATTGAAGAAGCAGCTTGATAAGCAGGAGAGTATGGGTCTCATCAGACCGAGTACATCTCCGTGGGGCTGTGGCGTCTTATTTGTCAAGAAGAAAGATGGCACGGAGCGTCTCTGTGTTGACTACCGGCCATTGAACAAGAAGACGATTAAGAACAAGTATCCGCTCCCCAACATCAACGAACTCTTTGAGCAGCTCAAAGGAGCTAAAGTGTTCTCTAAGCTTGACCTCCGAATGGGCTATCATCAAATTCGCATTCGCGAGGAAGACATTCCCAAGACGGCCTTCAGAACGAGCTACGGTTCATACGAGTATACCGTCATGTCTTTCGGTCTCGCCAATGCTCCTCCTACCTTTTCAAGGATGATGCATTACATCTTCAACCCCTATACGGGCGAGTTCGTGCTTGTGTATCTGGATGATATTCTGGTGTTTTCCAAGAATTAAGAAGATCACGAAAAGCACTTGCGTCTGGTTCTTGATCGACTCCGAGAGCATAAATTCTATGCCAAGTTCTCCAAGTGCGAGTTTTGGCTCGATAAGGTTTTGTACCTGGGCCACATCATCTCAGCTGACGGTATTGCGGTTAATCCCGAGAAAGTTGAAGCAATTGTCAACTGGGAAGCTCCTCAGAACGTCAAGCAGCTCCGCAGTTTTCTGGGTCTTGCCAGCTATTGCAGAAGGTTTGTGGAGAACTTCTCCAAGATTGCCAAGCCTCTTTCCAACCTGCTTCAGAAGAATGTCAAATACTTTTGGTCTCCCGAATGTGAAGTGGCATTCAAAACCCTCAAAGAGAAGCTTGTCTCTGCTCCAGTTCTGACTCCTCCGGATGAAACCAAGCCCTATGAAGTATTCTGCGATGCTTCTCTTCAAGGTCTTGGTGGTGTGCTTATGCAAGATAAGAGAATTGTGGCATATACTTCTCGGCAGCTCAAGCCAAGTGAGAAGAACTATCCCACACATGATCTCGAGCTAGCAGCTGTGGTACATGCTCTGATTACGTGGAGACATCTGTTGTTGGGCAGAAAGGTCGACATCTTCACTGATCACAAGAGCTTGAAGTACATCTTCACACAGCCGCATCTGAACCTCCGCCAGACTCGTTGGGTTGAAATGATCCAAGAGTACAACCCCAGCATCGAATACACTCCAGGCAAGGCGAATGTGATTGCAGATGCTTTGAGCAGAAAGGCATATTGCAACAGCCTTCTTATCTAGCCACACCAGCCTGAGCTTTGTGAAGCTTTCAGGAAGCTCAACCTCTAGGTTGTTCCGCAGGGTTTTCTTGCAAATCTCCAAATTGCTCCTACCTTGGAAGATCAAGTCCGTGAGGCCCAGCTCAGTGATACCATGGTGAAGAAGGTGAAACATGGGATTGCAAAGGGCACTCCAAAATACAAGTGCTTCCGTGTTGATGAGAGAGATACCTTGTTCTTCGAGGACAGACTCGTTGTTCCCAAAGGTGATCTCAGGAAGCTCATAATGGAAGAAGCTCATGATTCTCTCCTTTCCATTCATCCTGGCAGTTCCAAGATGTATCAAGATCTCAAGCAATCTTACTGGTGGACACGCATGAAAAAGGAGATTGCCCAATTCGTGAACGAATGTGATGTATGCAGAAGAGTGAAAGCAGAACATCAACGTCCAGCCGGACTTCTCCAACCTCTTCCTATTCCCGAGTGGAAGTTCGACCACATTGAAATGGACTTCGTCACTGGCTTTCCTAAATCCAAGCGAGGAAATGATGCTATCTTTGTGGTGATTGACAAGCTTACCAAAGTCGCTCACTTTCTTCCAGTCAAAGAATCAATCAATGCAGCTCAACTTGCAGAGCTGTACACTTCCAGAATTGTGTCCCTACATGGCATTCCTCAAGTGATATCCTCAGACCGTGGAAGCTTGTTCACATCAAGGTTCTGGGACTCCTTTCAGTCCGCCATGGGAACTAAGATCAGATTCAGGACTGCCTTTCACCCTCAGACTAGTGGTCAAGTCGAGCGTGTGAATCAGATTCTAGAAGACATGCTCAGAGCCTGTGTCATCTCCTTCGGCATGAAATGGGAAGACTGCCTTCCATTTGCCGAGTTCTCTTACAACAACAGCTTTCAAGCAAGTGCAGGCAAAGCACCGTTTGAAATTCTCTATGGCAGAAAGTGTCGTACCCCTCTCAACTGGTCTGAAACAGGCGAACGCCAACTCCTTGGCAATGACTTGATTTCAGAAGCCGAAGAAATGTGCAAAGTCATACGTGAGAATCTCAAGGCCGCTCAGTCGTGTCAGAAGAGCTACTATGACGGAAAGCATCGTGATTTGGCATTCAACATCGATGATCATGTCTATCTCCGAGTTTCTCCGATGAAAGGAACCCAAAGATTCGGTATCAAAGGAAAACTTGCTCCTAGATACGTCGGGCCTTTCAAGATTCTTGGCAAAAGAGGCGATCTAGCCTATCAGCTTGAGCCCCCTTCAAACTATGCAAATGTTCATGATGTCTTCCATGTGTCTCAACTTCGCAAATGCTTCAAGGCACCTGAGCGCATGATTCCGTTTGAGGAGATTGATCTTCAACAAGACCTTTCCTACCGAGAGCATCCAGTTGCAATTCTCGAAGAAACCGAACGCAAGACCCGCAACAAGTCCATCAAGTTTCTGAAAGTCAAGTGGTCACATCACACCGACCGAGAAGCTACATGGGAACAAGAAGATCATCTTCGTTCCGAGTACCCTTCCTTTTTCTAGTCCTAGATCTCGGGACGAGATCTTTTTGTAGTAGAGGAGAGTTTGTAATGCCCCGGATGTAATACTTTCCCTTTTGGGCTTATAATATATCTCCGGCTTCATCTGTTTCCATTCCGGGTTCTTCGTCTTTCGGGCTTTCGTCGTTTTGTCGTGTGAGTGTGTGGCATTCATTCATATCATGTAGACATGTGCATTGCATTGCATTTGTGTTGTCGGTTGCATCCGGTTCCGCGTGTTTTTTTCCGTTGTCCGTTTCGCGTTCCGGAGCTCCCTCACGTGTCCGTGACGTCCCGTAGGCCTACTTTGTTGTTCGGGCGTTCAACGTTACCGGTGTGCCGCGAGGTTGTTGTCTGTGTTGTTGTTTTGTTGTGTGCAACCCGCCTCTCAAATCTCGTCTCGTTTGGACTCCGTTGGTTTTTCCATCCGTTGTTCGTGTGGGTCCGAAGTGCCTTCACTTCGTGTTCCAGAAACACCCCTACTGCAGCCTTTTATCTCCTCCTAGGCCCTTTAAAACTATCCCCGCGATCGGATCCGTCGGATCGCGATCGGAGGGCTCCTAACGCCCCTAAATCCCCCTAAACCTAGAAAAACTGCTATATATACACCCCTCTAGGTCTATTTTGGCATCCCCTATTGTTTTTTTTCTCAGATCCAATCTTCCTTCTTCTCCACTGGAAAAAATCCTCTGGATCCCGAGGGGAACCAGCTCCCTCGAGAGAGCCGCCGTCGCGCTCGGGATCCCATCGATCGGATCTGGCGCAAGTCAACGCCCAGATCCCTTCGCACCTTCCTCCGCCGGCCGGTCGGTCTCCCCACGCCAGCGCGGGCCTGCGACCGCACCGACCGACCGGGCTCAGCCTCCCGCAGCGCGCCGTCCGCTCTGGACCACTTCGACACCACGCGGCCCGTCCCTCTCCTCGGCCCGCATCACCCTCACTCTTCGCCAGGCGGCCTTGCCTGGACCACTTCCCCGCGTACGGCCCGAGGCCTCTCCCGCCACTCCTCCGGATCCAGCCCAGCCACGGGCCACCACATCGCCGCGAGGCCCATCGCGCCGTCGCCTCCTCATCGCTCCACCGAGGCCAGGCGGGCCTCCCTCCCTCCAGCCGCGTGGAGCTGGGCCGCTCCTTCACCGCGCCGGGCTGTGCGCCGAGCCAGGCGAGCTCCCGCCTCCAGCCGCGACCGGGCCGGCCCGTAGCCGCCCGGGCCTCTCCCTTCAGCACCGCTCGCTGGGCCAGATCCGTCGCCGCCGGCCCACTCCATCTTTTCTTCAGATCTGATTCTGCCTGAGGTTGAACCCTAGATCTACTAAGTCCCTGTTTTAGTGTACTGTGATGCACTTTTCAAACATGCATAACTTTTACTGTGTTGCTCCGTTTTGCGCGTGTGATATGTCCAGACGTTCGTGGAGATGTGCTCTACGTTTTATCTGTTGTAGTCATGCATGTTAGAGATCATCTAGGTGCTTGTTTTGCTGTTGCAAGAGTGCATCATGATATAAACTGCTGTTATGTGTTATTTTCATGCCACCTTTGCCATGTGATATCTTTTAGCTCGTTTGTCCGAATGATGCAAATGACATGTCCACGTGTTCGTCTTGCCACGAACTACGTGTTGCTTGTGCTAGGTTGCATGTTAGATTTATTATTGCCTTGTTATCATCGTTGCAAAGTGCCATGTGGCTGTGATGTGTTTTCACTTGTTATGAAATGCCATCTTGTTGAGCTCGTTGCAATCGTTGTGTTCACCTCCATGATGCATGCTTGTGTGTTTCGGGATCACCTTCATGTGCACTTTGATGAGGTGCTTACCCTTTGCCATGTTTAGTTTCGAGGTGACTTAAACATGCTCTTTTATATGCCTTGATGATATTGCTGTTTTAGGACTTAGTGGTTTTTCACTAAGTCTGAAATCTGTAACGTTCTGATGCCATGTTCATATGATGTTCTAGGTCAAAGCATGATAGTTTTGGGGTGGATTTTGATTGTTCCTTGTAGTATATATTGTTGTCTTTCCATCCATGTCCTCACATGCCTATTTGAGTGGCTGTAGCATGTTTATCTTGTGCTCTAAAGTTTCAATAAAATTCTGCTGCCAGAATTTTATTGCCAAGTTCAATATGTCCAAGATCATTGCTATTGATCCGTGGCTCCGTTGGGGGTGCACCTTGGACATAGTTGCTGTACTATATGTCTAGTTTGTGTTCATGTCCTTTACCATGTTATTTGGGTGCTGTAGCTTAATTATTTTGAGCTCCGAAGATGCTATGTTGCTGTAATTTTCAGCTTTCGCTCAAATCTTGTTTCGGGCATAACTTTTAGCCCGTAACTCCGATTTCAGCGATTCTTATATCAAACTTGGTTGATTTTCTGTGTAGATTAATAATATCAGATTGTTATCTTGTTTTGAGGTGTTTTGCTTGAGTGATGTTTTACGTGCTCCTTAGTGCATCCATCATGCATTCATGTTTTTCGAGTGCGCATTGCATCTTGTTGATTGGTGCTTGGTGTGATTGTTTTGTTTAGAGCCGGAAGCTGAGACCGAGTACGAGGTTGAGCACGAGGTTTCCAACGAGGTTGAGCACGAGGACCCTTCTTACGATCCGAACGACTTCTCTTCAGGCAAGATGACCGAACCCCGATAACATTACTATCTTTGCCTATTGCTAGTAGTCTCGATCTATAGTTTTGCCTCGATGCCCATGATCTTCTTGTCAGCCTCCTATTTGTAACCAATTGCCATGTTTAACCAACCTACCTATGCAAACCGTTGCTTGGCTAAGTACGCTTCGCTCAGCCCTTCTTATAGCGTTGCTAGTTGCAGGTGAAGTGAAGATGCTTGCTTCATGTTGAAGTTTGGTTGGGTTATATCACACTATATAATTGCTAAATGAAATCATCTATATATTGGCAAGGGTGGAAGGCTAAGCCTTTTGCTTGGTGATTTGTTCCACTCATGCCGTTAGGATCCGTATAAGCCGGTATTATGTTCCTTGATTATGCGTTCCTAACACGGTTGGGGTGTATGGGACCCCCTCGATAAACCGCTAAGTGCTAAGTCTTTTCCAGCAAATCCCAACATTGGTACTATTTGCCTAATAACAAACTAAACATGCATAGGGAGTAATTAACCCTCTTTCTTAATCAACAACCCCGGGCCAGTGCTCCACATGAGTGTTGGTCCAAAACGGGGAGCCTGCGGGGCCACCTCGAGGAAACTCAAGGTCTGGTAAAAACCCGTAGCTTCACCCATCCGGTCGTGTCCTGAGACTTAGATACGCGCGGCTACTATCAGGGTGTCGACACGCCGGGAGGATTTGCTGGATTAGCCTTACCTTAGCCCGGTATATCTTGAGCACGGGATTCCGAGGATACTCGGGTCTTCCCACTTTGGAGTTGCGACTCCGCGGATCGTGGGCTTGTAATGGGTCAAGTTGGAACACCCCTGCAGGGTTTGAACTTTCGAAAGCCGTGCCCGCGGTTATGTAGCAGATGGGAGCTTGTTAATTCCGGTTGTAGATAACTTGACACAATGATACTAATACACTACCAGCGTGTGTTCCGTGATCGTCAATTTCCGAATAGGGATTCGGGAGTTGAACACGGAGGGGTTATGATTGTGGAGCTTGTAGCTAGGATCACTTCGTGATCACTTCTCGCCGAGGCCTTCTCTTCTCGCTCTCACTTGCGTAAGCTAGATGCTAGTTGCTGCTGCAGACTTATTCTTTTCTTCAGCCTTTCCCTCACCTAAAGGCTTAAATAGTTCTGTTACCCGGGAACGGGATTGCTGAGTCCTCTGTGGCTCACAGTTACTTCACACACCAGATGCAGGTCCAGCTGTGAGCTATCCAGGTGATGGCATCGAGCTGGATTGGGAGTACGACGAGGAGCGTAGTCGGTACTACGTGCGCTACCCGGACGATCAGTAGTGGAGTCTCTTACTAGGATTCGATCCGCCTGTGGTTTATTTATCTGAGTTCGGTACTTTGACATTTGGCTTTTGCCCTTAGAGGGTTGTGATGTTCTTAATGTATGATGTTTGAGACTTGTACTGTTATTCTGTGACGTGGCGAGTGTAAGCCAACTATTTTCAGTTTACTATCCCCTCTTTTACATGAGTTGTGCAAAGATTACCGAACTTGAGATCATTCTAGGATGGATTTATGCCTTTAAGTCGTGCCTCGACACGTAGGAGGTATAACTCCATCCTGGGCATTACACAAGTAGACCAAAACGATTCTGCATCTACTACTATTACTCCACACATCGACCGCTATCCAGCATGCATCTAGTGTATTAAGCTCATAAGAACAGAGTAACGCCTTAAGCAAGATGACATGATGTAGATAGATAAACTCAAACTTAGTGATATAAACCCCATCTTTTTGTCCTCGATGGCAACAATACAATACGTGCCTTGCTGCCCCTACTATCACTGGGAAAGGACACCGCAAGATTGAACCCAAAGCCAAGCACTTCTCCCATTTGCAAGAACTATAGATCTAGTAGGCCAAACCAAACCAATAATGCGAGGAGACTTGCAAGGATATTATAATCATACATAAACAGTTCAGAAAAGAACCAAATATTTCTCATAGATAATCTTGATCTTAAACCCACAATTCATCGGATCTTGACAAACACACTGCAAAAAGAGATTACATCGAATAGATCTCCTCGAAGACCGAGGAGAACTTTGCATTGAGATCCAAAGAGAGAGAAGAATACATCTAGATACTAGCTATGGACCCGAAGGTCTGTGGTAAACTACTCACAACTCATGGTGAGGCGATGATGATGATGTAGAAGCACTCCGTGGAAGATCCCCCCTCCGGCGGAGCTCTGGAACAGGCCCCGAGATGGGATCTCACGGGAACAGAAGGTTGCGGTGGTGGAACTAGGGTTTTTTCTGTTGTTCTAATGGTTTCGGGGTACGTAGGTATATATAGGAGGAAGGAGGGCACCGGGGGCCAGACGGGGTGCCCATGAGGCAGGGGCGCGCCCCCCACCCTCGTGCATGCCCTGTCAGCCCTACTCCGTGTTTCTCAAGTCTCCCGTGCGTATTTTGCTCTAAAAATATCTCTCCCGAAGGTTTCATTCCGTTTGGACTCCGTTTGATATTCCTTTTCTGTAAAACCCTAAAACAGGCAAAAAACAACAATCTGGACTGGGCCTTTGGGTTAGTAGGTTCGTCCCAAAAATAATATAAAAGTGTATAACAAAGCCCATTAAACATTCAAAACATGATAAATAATAGCATGGAACAATAAAAAATTATAGATACTTTGGAGACGTATCAAGCATCACCAAGCTGAATTCCTGCTCGTCCTCGAGTAGGTAAATGATAAAAATAGAATTTTTGATGTGGAATGCTAACCAACATAGTTTTCAATGTAATTCTCTTAATTGTGGCATGAATGTTCAAATCTGAAAGATTCAAGACAAAAGTCTATATTGACTTAAGAAATAATAATACTTCAAGCATACTAACAAAGCAATCAAGTCTTCTCAAATTACTATGGCTAAAGAAAGTTATCCCTACAAAATCATATATTCTAGCTATGCTCCCTCTTCATCACACAAAATATTCATATCATGCACAACCCCGATTTCAGCCAAGCACTTGTTTTCATACTCTATTCTTTCAAACCTTTCAACTTTCACGCAATACATGAGCGTGAGCCATGGATATAGCACTATGGGTGGAATAGAGAGGTGGTTGTGGAGAAGACAAAAAGGAGGGAGATAGTCTCACAATGACTAGGCGTATCAACGGGCTACGGAGATGCCCATCAATAGATATCAATGTGAGTGAGTAGGGATTGCCATGCAACGGATGCACAAGAGCTAAAAATGTATGAAAGCTCAAGAAAAGAAACTAGTGGGTGTGCTTCCAACTTGCTTGCTCATGAAGACCTAGGGCATTTGAGGAAGCCCATTGTTGGAATATACAAGCCAAGTTCTATAATGAAAATTCCCACTAGTATATGAAAGTGACTAAACATGAGACTCTCTATCATGAAGAACATGGTGCTACTTTGAAGCACAAGTGTGGAAAAAGATAGTAGCAATTGTCCCTTCTCTCTTTTCTTTCATTTTTTTGGAGGGGCTTTCTCCTTTTTTTAGCCCCTCTCCATTTTTTTTGGGCCATATCCTTTTTTTCATTGGCCTCTCCTCACATGGGACAATGCTCTAATAATGATGATCATCACACTTTTATTGATTTACAACTCGATACTAGAACAAAGTACTCTATATGAATGCCTCCGGCGGTGTACCGGGATATGCAATGAATCAAGAGTGACATGTATGAAAAATTATGCATGGTGGCCTAGCCACAAATACGGTGTCAACTACATGATCATGCATGGCAATATGACAATATGATGCGTGTCATATGAACAGAACGGTGGAAAGTTGCATGGCAATATATCTCAGAATGGCTATGGAAATGCCATGATAGGTAGGTATGGTGGCTGTTTTGAGGAATATATATGGTGGCTGTTTTGAGGAAGGATATATAGTGGGTGTACGGTACCGGGGAAACTTGCGTGATACAAGAGAGGCTAGCAATGGTGGAAGGGTGAGAGTGCGTATAATCCATGGACTCAACATTAGTCATAAGAACTCATATACTTATTGCAAAAATTTATGAGTTATCAAAACAAAGCAATCAATGCATGCTCCTAGGGGGGAGGTTGGTAGGAGTTAACCATCGCGCGCCCCCAACCTCCACACAAAGGTTGACACTTTACAAATACCTCATGCTCTAACTTCGTCACATAGCGGTTCACCATATGTGCATGCTACGGGAATCACTAACCTTAACACAAGCATTTCTCAATTTCATTATAACTCCACTAGCATGACTCTAATATCACTATCCTCATAACCTCAGAACAATTATCAAGCATCCAACTTCTCACCATATTCAATGCTCTTAGTGTGAAAGTTTTTACTACATTGATATTGGATGTCTATCATGTGTAGACTAGTTTTATAGCCTAAACACATTACCATGCTGTTTTAATAGACTCTCAAATAGATATAAGTGAAGCATGAGAGTTCAACAATTTCTTCAAAATATTATCACCACCGTGCTCTAAAAGATATAAGTGAAGCACTAGAGCAAAACTATTCAACTCAAAAGATATAAGTGAAGCACATAGAGTATCCAATCAATTCCTAGGCCATATTTAACTGTCTCAAATAGGTGTGTCCAGCAAGGATAATTGTGGCATACTAACAAGCAAAGACTCAAATTATACAAGACGCTCCAAGTAAAACACATATCATGTGGTGAATAAAAATATAGCTCCGAGTATAGTTACTGATGGATGAAGACGAAAGAGGGGATGCCTTCCCGGGGCATCCCCAAGCTTAGGCTTTTGGTTGTCCTTGAATTTTACCTTGGGGTGCCTTGGGCATACCCAAGCTTAGGCTCTTGCCACTCTTTGTTCCATAGTCCATCAAAGCAATACTCAAAACTTGAAAACTTCACAACACAAAACTTAGACAAAAATCTCGTGAGCTCCGTTAGTATAAGAAAGCGAACCATTACTCAAAGGTACTGCCATGAATTCATTCTCTGTTTATATTGGTGTTAAACCTACTGTATTCAACTTCTCTATGGTTCATACTTCCCAATACTACTCATAGATTCATTGAAATAAGCAAACAACACACGAAGAATAGAATCTGTCAAAAACAGAAAAGTCTGTAGTAATCTGCAGTTTTCGCATACTTATGTAACTCCAAATAAATCAAACTAAATCAGTAAACGTGAGGAATTTGTCTATTAATCATCTGCAAAAAGAAACAACTAAATAGAACGCTTCAGTAAAATCTGGTGATCATTCTAGCGAGCGCTAACGATTCTGTTTTTCATAGCAAGATCATATTAACTTCACACAAGTCTTCCCAAAGGTTCTACTTGGCACACACACTAATTAAAACACAAAACCACATCTAAACAGAAGCTAGATGCAATATTTATTCCTAAACAGAAGCAAACACAAAAAATATAAAATTGGGTTGCCTCCCACCAAGCACTATCGTTTTACGCCCCTAGCTAGGCATGATACATGGACAGTTCCAGGTATTGCCATCTTTGGAAGGCAATCAATAAGTGGCTCTCATAATAGATTCATATGGTAATTTGATTTTCTTTCTAGGAAAGTGTTCCATGCCTTTCCTTAATGGAAATTGGAATCTAATATTTCCTTCCTTCATATCAATAATTGCACCAATCGTTCTAAGGAAAGGTCTACCAAGAATAATAGGACATGAAGGATTGCAATCTATATCAAGAACAATGAAATCTACGGGCACATAATTCCTATTGGCAACAATAAGAACATCATTAATCCTTCCCATAGGTTTATTAATAGTGGAATCCGCAAGATGCAAATTTAAAGAACAATCATCAAGCTCATGGAATCCTAGCAAGTCACACAAAGTTTTTGGGATAGTGGAGACACTTGCACCCAAATCACACAAAGCAAAGCATTCATGATCTTTAATTTTTATTTTGATAGTAGGTTCCGACTCATCATAAAGCTTTCTAGGGATAGAAACTTCTAACTCAAGTTTTTCTTCATAAGATTGCATCAAAGCATCAACTATGTGTTTGGTAAAAGCTTTATTTTGACTATAAGCATGCGGAGAGTTTAGTATGGATTGCAACAAGGAAATACAATCAATCAAATAGCAATTATCATAATTGAATCCCTTGAAATCCAAAGTAGTGGGTTCATCACTATGCAAAGTTTTAATCTCTTCACTCCCACTTTAAATAATTTTAGCATCAAGATCTAAAAACTCTGAATCATTGGGACACCTTAAAGTAGAATCATCTCCAATCCTATATTAATCAAGATTTATACTAGAAAACAAGGATCTAATAGGAGACACATCAATAACTTTCAGATCTTCATCTTTATTTTCATGATAACTAGAAGAACACGCTTTTATATAATTCTCTCTTTTAGCATGCATCCTAGCGGTTCTTTCTTTGCATTCATCAATGGAAATTCTCATGGCTTTGAGAGACTCATTGATATCATGCTTAGGTGGGATAGATCTAAGTTTCAAAGAATCAACATCAAGAGTAATTATATCCACACTTCTAGCCAGTTCATGAATCTTAAGCAATTTTTCTTCAAGCATAGCATTGAAATTCTTATGCAAAATCATAAAAATCCTTAACACTAGTTTCAAATTTAGAAGGCATGTTTCCATAAGAGTTGTGGTAGGAATTACCATAATTATTAGAGGAATTACTAGGAAAAGGCCTAGGATTAAAGTTCCCTCTATAAGCATTCTTACCTAAATTATTCCTACCAATAAAATTCACATCCAAAGATTCATTGTTATTTTCAATCAAAGTGGACAAAGGCATATCATTAGGATCAGAAGAAGCACTCTTAGCAGCAAATAATTTCATAATTTCATCCATCTTTCCACTCAAAACACTAATTTCTTCAATAGCATGGACTTTTTTACTAGTAGATCTTTCGGTGTGCCATTGAGAATAATTAGCCATAATATTATCTAGGAGTTTGGTAGCTTATCCTAAGGTAGTTTCCATGTAAGTGCCTCCTACGGCCGAATCTAAAAGATTTCTAAAAGCGAAATTCAAGCCAGCATAAAAGTTCTGAATAATCGTCCATAGGTTCAAACCATGTGAAGGGCAATTATGTATCATTAATTACATTCTCTCCCAAGCTTGTGCAATATGCTCAAGATCTAGTTGCTTAAAATTCGTTTTTAAGAGAGATGATCTTAGCAGGAGGGAAATACTTAGAGATAAAAGCATCTTTGCACTTATTCCACGAATCAATACTATTTCTAGGCAAAGAGGAAAACCAAGTTTTAGCACGATCTCTAAGTGAAAACGGAAATAACGTCAATTTAACCATATCATTATCTGTATCCCTTTTCTTTTGCATATCACAGAAATGAACAAATTTGTTTAGATGGGTAGCGCATCTTCACTAGGAAGGCCGGAAAATTGATCTTTCATGACAAGATTCAACAGAGTTGCATTGATCTCACAAGATTCAGCATCGGTAATAGGAGCAATCGGAGTGCTAATAAAATCATTATTGTTGGTATTGGACAAGTCACACAATTTGGTATTGTTCTGAGCCATAGTGACAAGCAAGCAATCCAACACACACAAGCAAACAAGAAGCAAGCGAATGATAAACACACGGCAGAAGAAGGGCAAATAAAACGGCAAGGGTAAAGTGGGGGAGAGGAAAACGAGAGGCAAAAAATGTAATGCGAAGGATAAAGGTTTGTGATAGGTACTTGGTATATGACTTTTGCGTAAGCCTCCCCGGCAACGGCGCCAGAAATTATTCTTGCTACTTCTCGAGCTTGTGTTGTATCCCCTCGAAGAGGAAAGGGAGATGTAGCACAGTAGCGTAAGTATTTCCCTCAGTTATTGAGAACCAAGGTATCAATCCAGTAGGAGACCACGCGCGAGTCCCTCGCATCTGCACAAATAAATAAGAACTTCGTAGCCAATGCGATAAGGGGTTGTCAATCCCTTTACGGTCACTTACGAAAGTGAGATCTGATAGAGATGATAGTTTGATATTTTTGGTACTTTTGGTTATAAGATTAGAAAGTAAAAGCAGAAAAGTAAAGTAGATTGTAGATGGATATGTTGAGAATAGACTCGGGGGCCATAGTGTTCTCTAGTGGCTTCTCTCATGATAGCGATATTCTACGGCGGGTAAACAAATTACTGTAGAGCAATTGATAGAAAAGCGAATAATTATGAGACTATCTAGGCATGATCATTATATATAGGCATCACGTCCGAGGCAAGTAGATCGAAACGATTCTTCATCTACTACCATTACTCCACACATCGACCGCTATCCAGCATGCATCTAGTGTACTAAGCTCATAAGAACAGAGTAACGCCTTAAGCAAGATGACATGATGTAGAGGGATAAACTCAAACTTAGTGAGATAAACCTCATCTTTTTATCCTCGATGGCAACAATACAATACATGCCTTGTTACCCCTACTGTCACTGGGAAAGGACACCGCAAGATTGAACCCAAAGCCAAGCACTTCTCCCATTGCAAGAACTATAGATCTAGTAGGCCAAACCAAACCAATAATTCGAAGAGACTTGCAAGGATATTATAATCATACATAAAGAGTTCAGAAAAGAACCAAATATTTCTCATAGATAATCTTGATCATAAACCCACAATTAATCGGATCTCGACAAACACACCGCAAAAAGAGATTACATCAAATAGATCTCCTCGAACACCGAGGAGAACTTTGTATTGAGATCCAAAGAGAGAGAATAAGCCATCTAGATACTAGCTATGGACCCGAAGGTCTGTGGTAAACTACTCACAACTCATGGTGAGGCGATGATGATGATGTAGAAGCACTCAGTGGAAGATCCCCCCTCCGGCGGAGCTCCGGAACAGGCCCCAAGATGGGATCTCATGGGAACAGAAGGTTGCGGCGGTGGAACTAGGGTTTTTTCTGTTGTTCTGATGGTTTCGGGGTACGTTGGTATATATAGGAGGAAGGAGGGCATCGGGGGCCAGAAGGGGTACCCACGAGGCAGGGGCGCGCCCTATAGGGGGGGGCTCCCCCCACCCTTGTGGACGCCCTGTCAGCCCTACTCCGTGGTTCTCAAGTGTCCCGTGCGTATTTTGCTCCAAAAATTATCTCTCCCGAAGGTTTCATTCCGTTTGGACTCCGTTTGATATTCCTTTTCTGTAAAACCCTAAAACGGGCAAAAAACAACAATCTGGACCGGGCCTTTGGGTTAGTAGGTTAGTCCCAAAAATAATATAAAAGTGTATAACAAAGCCCATTAAACATCCAAAACATCATAAATAATAGCATGGAACAATAAAAAATTATAGATACATTGGAGACGTATCATGACTCTTTGTTGCATGTTGTGGGCTAGTAATATGATCCAATTATGTTATCCTTATTGAGAGAACTTGCACTAGTGAAAGTATAAACCCTAGGCCTTGTTTCCTATCATTGCAACACCGTTTATGCTCACTTTTACCACTTTCTACCTTGCTGTTTTTATATTTTCAGTTTACAAAGATCTATATCTGCCATCCATATTGCACTTGTATCACCATCTCTTTGCCGAACTAGTGCACCTATACAATTTACCATTGTATTGGGTGTGTTGGGGACACAAGAGACTCTTTGTTATTTGGTTGCAGGGTTGTTTGAGAGAGACCATCTTCATCTTACGCCTCCCACGGATTGATATACCTTAGGTCATCCACTTGAGGGAAATTTGCTACTGTCTTACAAACCTCTGCACTTGGAGGCCCAACAACGTCTACAAGAAGAAGGTTGCGTAGTAGACATCAAGCTCTTTTCTGGCGCCATTGCCGGGGAGGTGAGTGCGTGAAGGTTACCTTCCAATCAAATCTTTTAGTTTCTTGTTTTATCACTAGTTTAGTTTATAAAAGAAAACTACAAAAATTGAATTAAGGTTACCTTATATGCTTCATCTTTTTAATATCTTTTATGAAAATGATGGAAAGGAAAATTATGCCCAAGTACTAGAAGAAGAATGCATTAAAAAAATTGGCACTAAATACTTGAATGATGAGCTTGATTGCAATTTTGTTAGTGTGAATCCTTTGAATATCCATGATGCTAATGATATGCAAAGCCACAAGCTTGGGGATGCTATGTTTGACGATGATGATATGTTTAGTCCCCCAAGTTTTGATGAGCAAATTTATTATGATGAAAGCATGCCTCCTATTTATGATGATTATTGTGATGACACGTATGCTATAAAGAATAATGATAATTATGAAACTTGTCATCATGATTTTAATTTTCAATTGGATTATTCACATGATAGTTATTTTGTTGAATTTGCTCCTCCCAGTACGATGAATGAGAAGAATTTTGCTTATGCGGAGAGTAGTAAAATTTCTATGCAAGTAGATCATGAAAAGAATGCTCTATGTGCTGGTTATATGGTTGAATTCATTCAAGATGCTACTGAAAATTATTATGAGAGAGGATCATATGCTTCTACATATTGCAATAATATCAAGTTTTCTCTATGTGTGCTTAAAATTTTGAAGTTATGCTCGTTTTCCCTTCCTGTGCTAGTTGATTATTGTTCCCACAAGTTGTTTGCTCACAAAATCCATATGCATAGAAAGTGGGTTAGACTTAAATGTTCTAGTCATATTCTTCATGATGCCCCCTTTATGTTTCAATTCTTATCTTTTATACGAGCATCATTGAAATCATTGTGCCTAGCTAGGGGCGTTAAACGATAGCGCTTGTTGGGAGGCAACCCAATTTTATTTTCTTTGCTTTTTATTCTGTTTAGGAATAAATATTGCATCTAGCTTCTGTTTAGATGTGGTTTTGTGTTTTAGTTAGTGTTTGTGCCAAGTAGAACCTTTGGGAAGACTTCTGTGAAGTTTATGTGATCTTGCTGTAAAAAACAGAAACTTTTGCGCTCACGAGATTAGCTACCATTTTTTTACTGGAGAGTGATTTTAAGTTGATTCTTTTTGCAGATGATTAATAGACAAATTACTCAGGTCCACCAATTTATTTCAGAATTTTTAGAGTAACAGAAGTATTCGAAAGTTAGAGATTGCTACAGACTGTTCTGTTTTTGACAGATTTTGTTTTCTATGTGTTGTTTGATTATCTTGATGAATCTATGAGTAGTATCGAAGGGTATGAACCATAGAGAAGTTTTAATACAGTAGATATTACACCAATATGAATTTATAATGAGTTCACAACAGTACCTAAGTGGTGGTTTTATTTTCTTATACTAACGAAGCTTATGAATTTTCTGTTGAGTTTTGTGTTGTGAAGTTTTCAAGTTTTGGGTAAAGATTCGATGGACTATGGAATAAGGACTGGCAAGAGCCTAAGCTTGGGGATGCCTATGGCACCCCAAGGTAATGTTCAAGGACAACCAAAAGCCTAAGCTTGGGGATCCCCCAGGAAGGCATCCCCTCTTTCGTCTTCGTTCATCGGTAACTTTACTCGATGCTACATTTTTATTCACCACATGATATGTGTTTTGCTTGGAGCGTCGCATTGTTTTATTTTGTTTTGATTGCTGTTTGAATAATATCCCAAGATCTGAAATTCTTAATTGTTAGAGAGTCTTCACATAGTTACATAATTATTCAACTACTCGTTGATCTTCACTTATATCTTTCGGAGTAGTTTGTCGTTTGCTCTAGTGCTTCACTTATATCTTTTAGAGCACGGCGGTGGTTTTATTTTGAAGAAAGAAATAGATGAACTCTCATTCTTCACTTATATTATTTTGAGAGTCCTTTAGAACAGCATGGCAATTGGCTTTGATTATACAACTAGTCCTAATATGATAGGCATCCAAGTTGGGTATAGTAACAACTTTCATACAAGTGCATTGAATATTATAAGAAGTTTGATACTTGATGTTTGTTTTGAGATATGAGGATGGTGATATAAGAGTCATGCTAGTAGAGTAGTTGTGAATTTGATAAATACTTGTGTTGAGGTTTGCAAGACCCATAGCATGCATGTATGGTAACAGTTGTGTGACAAATTTGAAGCATGAAGTATTTCATTGAGTGTCATCCTTTGTGTGGAGGTCGGGATCGCGCGATGGTTAACTCCTACCAACCCTTCCGCTAGGAGCATGCGTGTAGTACTTTGTTTTGATAACTTGTAGATTTTTGCAATAAGTATGTGAGTTCTTTATGACTAATGTTGAGTCCATGGATTATACGCACTCTCACCCTTCCACCATTGCTAGCCTCTGTTGTACCGCGCAACTTTCGCCAGTACCATACACCCACCATACACCTTCCTCAAAATAGCCACCATACCTACCTATCATGGCATTTCCATAGCCATTCCGAGATATATTGCCATGCAACTTTCCACCGTTCCGTTTGTTATGACACGCTTCATCATTGTCATATTGCCATGCATGATCATTTAGTTGACATCGTATTTGTGGCAAGGCCACCAAGCATAATTTTTCATACATGTCACTCTTGATTCATTGCACATCCCGGTACACCGCCAGAGGCATTCATAGAGTCATACTTTGTTCTAGTATCGAGTTGTAAATCAATAGAAGTGTGACGATCATCATTATTAGAGCATTGTCCCAAAGAAGAAAAAAGAAAAAGGAAAGAAAAAGAAAAGAAAAAGAAAAAGAAGGAAAGGCCAAAGAAAAAAAGAAAGGCCCAAAAAAAGAAAAATAAATAAATAAAAATAAATAAATAAAAATAAATAAATAAAAGAAAAGGGACAATGCTACTATATATTTTCCACACTTGTGCTTCAAAGTAGCACCACGATCTTCATGATAGAGAGTCGCTTGTTTTGTCACTTTCATATACTAGTGGGAATTTTCATTATAGAACTTGGCTTGTATATTCCAATGACGGGCTTCCTCAAATGCCCTAGGTCTTCATGAGCAAGCAAGTTGAATGCACACACACTTAGTTTCTTTTGTTGAGCTTTCATACATGTATAGCTCTAGTGCATCTGTTGCATGGCAATCCGTACTCACTCACATTGATATCTATTGATGGGCGTCTCCATAGCCCATCGATACGCCTAGTTGATGTGAGACCATCTTCCTCTTTTTTCTTCTCCACAACCACCAATCTATTCCACCTACAGTGCTATATCCATGGCTCACGCTCATGTATTGCGTGAAAGTTGAAAAAGTTTGAAAATTTGAAGTATGAAACAACTGCTTGGCTGAAATCGGAGTTGTGCATGATTTGAGTATTTTGTGTGACGAAGATGGAGCATAGCCAAACTATATGATTTTGTAGGGTTGAACTTTCTTTGTCCATGTTATTTTGAGAAGACATAATTGCTTTGTTAGTACGCTTGAAGTATTATTATTCTTATGTCAATACAAACTTTTGTCTTGAATCTTTCAGATCTGAACATTCATGCCACAATAAAGAAAATTTCATTGAGAATTATTTTAGGTATCATTCCACATCAAAAATTCTGTTTTTATCATTTGCCTACTCGAGGACGAGCAGGAATTAAGCTTGGGGATGCTTGATACGTCTCCAACGTATCTATAATTTTTTATTGTTCCATGCTATTATATTGTCCTTCTAGGATGTTTTATGGGCTTTTATATACACTTTTATATGATTTTTGGGACTAACCTATTAACCCAGAGCCCAGTGCCAGTTTTTGTTTTTCCTTGTTTTTGAGTTTTACAGAAAAGGAATATCAAACGTAGTCCTATTGACGTGCCAATTTTTGATGATTTTTTATGGACCAAAAGAAGCCCGCGGAGTAAAAGAGTTGGGCGAGGACAGTCACGGGCTGCCCAAGAGGGTGGGGGCGTGCCCACACCCCTGGGCGCGCCCCCTATCTCGTGGATAGCCCGGAGACCCCCCCTGACTTGTGCCCTATGCCAAAAAATCCTATAAATATTGAAACCTCCAGAAAATATCCTAGATCGGGAGTTCCGCTGCCGAAAGCCTCTGTTGCCATCGAAAACCAACCTAGACCCTGTTCCGGCACCCTGTCGGAGGGGGAATCCCTCTCCGGTGGCCATCTTCATCATCCCGGCGCTCTCCATGACGAGGGGGGAGTAGTTCACCCTCGGGGCTGAGGGTATGTACCAGTAGCTATCTGGTTGATCTCTCTCTCTCTCTCTCTCTCTCTCTCTCTCTCTCTCTCTCTCTCTCTCTCGTGTTCTTGAGATGGCACGATCTTGATGTATCGCGAGCTTTGCTATTATAGTTGGATCTTATGATGCTTCTCCTCCTCTACTCTCTTGTAATGGATTGAGTTTTCGCTTTGGAGTTATCTTATCGGATTGAGTCTTTAAGGATTTGAGAACACTTGATGTATGTCTTGCGTGGGATACCCGTGGTGACGATGGGGTATTCTATTGATTCACTTGATGTATGTTTTGGTGATCAACTTGCGGGTTCCGTGACCTTGGGAATCTATGCATAGTGGTTGGCACACGTTTTTGTCTTGACTCTCCGGTAGAAACTTTGGGGCACTCTTTGAAGTACTTTGTGTTGGTTGAATAGATGAATCTGAGATTGTGTGATGCATATCGTATAATCATGCCCACGGATACTTGAGGTGACAATGGAGTATCTAGGTGACATTAGGGTTTTGGTTGATTTGTGTCTTAAGGTGTTATTCTAGTACGAACTCTATGATAGATTGGACGGAAAGAATAGCTTCGTGTTATTTTACTACAGACTCTTGAATAGATCGATCAGAAAGAATAACTTTGAGGTGGTTTCCTACCCTACCTTAATCTCTTCGTTTGTTCTCCGATATTAGTGACTTTAGAGTGACTCTTTGTTGCATGTTGAGGGCTAGTAATATGATCCAATTATGTTATCCTTGTTGGGAGAACTTGCACTAGTGAAAGTATGAACCCTATGCCTTGTTTCCTATCATTGCAACACCGTTTATGCTCACTTTTACCACTTGCTACCTTGATGTTTTTATATTTTCAGTTTACAAAAACCTATATCGACCATCCATATTGCACTTGTATCACCATCTCTTAGCCGAACTAGTGCACCTATATAATTTACCATTGTATTGGGTGTGTTGGGGACAGAATAGACTCTTTGTTATTGGTTGCAGGGTTGTTTGAGAGAGACCATCTTCATCCTATGCCTCCCACGGATTGATAAACCTTAGGTCATCCACTTGAGGGAAATTTTCTAGTGTCCTACAAACCTCTGCACTTGGAGGCCCAACAACATCTATAAGAAGAAAGTTGCGTAGTAGACATCATGCGGCGAGCCGCAAACTCACAGATAATGCCGAGGACCTTTTTTGGACATCTTACATGCCAAGAAGGTATATAACAAGAAAGAAAGAAAGTTTTACACAGGGTCTTAATCTAAAAAGAAACCTTAGTGCGGGTCCCTGTTGCACGTCTGCGCCGTTTTCTCCTCTGTAATGTGTCCTTGAAGGTGTGAGTATGATGGCCATCTGTAGAAAGGAAAAAAGGAATAAACCTAGAAAAGAAGAAATTGATCCGGTGTGGCCATAACAAGTCTGGTTCGTCTAATGAACCTAAAGAAGATAAGTTTAAAGTCCGAATAGGGTCTAGCCGAACTATGGACTATATGCGGGTGCCCCCTGTCATCGCCCAAGGAATTTTTAAGGCATAATTATGTACCCGAGGCACATATGCTATCACCTTATGGGGCAGTCGATAGGGGCGTAGCTGTCAATCTTGCTCAGGTTCATCTGAGCTACCGCACTCAAGCGTGTGCCGGACACGTTTAGCTGTGTCCGCTATTGATAGATTATCCGGCCTGAGTAGGCCGCATTGGACTTCGGCTGCTAAGCCGTAGTGTCCTCCTCCATATGAAGAGAGCGCTCCATATTTCCATTGATTGTGATAACACCACGTGGTCCAAACATCTTGAGCTTTAAATAGGCATAATGTGGGACTGCATCAAAGCGGGCGAAGGCCGTTCTTCCGAGTTGAGCGTGATAGCCACTTCGGAACAGAGCTATGTCGAAGAGTAGTTCTTCGCTTCGAAAGTTGTCGGGAGAACCGAATACAACTTCCAACATTAAAGAGCATGTGCAGCGAGCTTCAACGCCCGGTATCACTCCTTTAAAGGTCATGCTGCTTGGCTTGATTCTTGATAGGTCGATCCCCATCTTGCGGACAGTATCCTGGTATATCAGATTGAGGCTGCTACCGCCGTCCATGAGGACTCGGGTCAGATGGTATCCATCTATTATTGGATCGAGCACTAGGGCAGCCGAACCCACATGCTGAATACTAGTCGGATGGTCCCTGTGATCAAAGGTGATCGGGCAGGCTGACCATGGGTTGAATTTTGGGGCGACAGGCTCAACGGCATAGACGTCTCGGAGTGCGCGCTTGCGCTTCCTCTTTGGGATATGAGTGGCATATATCATGTTCACTATTTTGACCTCCGGTGGAAATTTCTTCTGTCCCCCTATATTCGGATGGCGAGGTTCATCCTCGTCTTCGCTCTGAGGCTCCTTCCTCTTGTGTTCGGCGTTTAGCTTGCCGGCCTGTTTGAATACCCAACAGTTACGGTTGGTGTGGTTGGCAGGTTTTTCTGGGGTGCCATGGATTTGGCAGGGCCTGTCTAATATTCTGTCCAAACTTGACGGACCGTCTTTGTTGCCTTTAAATGGCTTCTTCCGTTGACCGGGTCTGGAGCCATTGAATCCGGCGTTTACCGCTGTATCATCTGGGCTTCCAGAATTGTTTTGACGTTTCTTTTTGTTACGTCGTGGCTTTCCATTGCCATCCCAGACTTCGGATGTTCCAGGGTCACTGGTGCTGCTATGAGCTAACCAGCTATCCTCACCCGCGCAAAAGCGAGTCATGAGTGTAGCTAAGGCTTCCATTGTCCTCGGCTTTTCCTGTCCAAGGTGTCTGGCCAGCCATTCGTCCCGGATACTGTGCTTAAATGCCGCTAGGGCTTCAGCGTCCAGACAGTGCACGATTTGGTTCTTCTTAGTAAGAAACCGATTCCAAAGAATGCGGGCTGACTCCCCGGGTTGTTGGATAATGTGACTTAGATCGTCAGCGTCCGGGGGCCGGACATAGGTCCCTTGAAAATTGGCCCGAAAAGCGTCCTCAAGTTCTTCCCAACTCCCAATGGAGTTCTCTGGGAGGTTGCTTAGCCAGTGCCAAGCTGGTCCTTTTAGCTTGAGGGGTAAATATTTGATGGCGTGGAGATCATCTCCTCGAGCCATGTGGATGTGAAGAATAAAGTCTTCTATCCAGACAGCGGGATCTGTCATACCGTCGTACGCTTCGATGTTCACGGGTTTGAACCCTTCTGGGTAATCATGACCCATCACCCATCGGTGAAGCATAAAGGGTGTGAAGCTCCTCTGTATCGTGCTATATCGTGGCATATGTCCGATGGTTGTGGTGTTCGGTATTGACCCCGAACTGGCATGTCACCGGCGCGATTGGCTTGATAGCTTTTTTGTGTAAGTCCTCACGCAGGTCGTGTTTTCGGACTTGGGCTGGACCCTCCTTTCCTTTATGGGGTGGTGGTGGGTGCTTGTTTACGCCATTGCTAGCGACTCTATCCCGTCCACGAGGTGGTCGGTCCGGCTTGTTGGTGGTGTTATTTTTCGGTGGGACGGGCGCAATGGCCTCGTCGTCGAATTCGGGCAGCAGTTTGCGTTTTGGATAGCCTTTGGTTTGGCCGTTAAAGCCATGTTTCTGTTTGGCGTCTAGCACCTCGTTCCATCTATCATTGAGCGTGTCTTATGCAGCTCGAAGCTGTCTCTACTGCTTTTTAGGCTCCGTGCGGTGGCTATAAGCCGCCGATGGAAGTGTTTTTGTTCAGAGGGTTCTTTTGGGATGGTATATTCATCGTCATCCAGGCTAGCCTCTTCTTCGGAGACCGGTTCGCAGTCATTGTCTGCGCATCGCTGTCATCGGACAGCGGCTTCGGACTCTGTTCGCCGTCCTCTCGCTCCTCCTGCTCTAACGCTGGGTCTGCGGGGTCTTCGGCTTGTTCCGGAATGTCACCATCATTAGTCACGGTGTTGCTATCCTTTCCTTTATGGGATTTAGTTCTGCGTTTTGGACGCCGGCGCTTGAGAGGTTCTTCGGCAGGCTTGTCCTCTACGGGATTGTTTTCGCCATCGCCCTCCACCTCTTTGGGTGCATCCGCCATGTACACGTCGTAGGAAGACGTGGCCGTCCACCGCCTGGTTACGAGCCGGCCTTGACTTGGATCCGCTTCAGTTTCGAGGTCCATCCCTTCTATGTCTTCGGAAGCATAGTCAAGTAGATCGGTTAGATCTTCGACCATGGCTATCAAGTGGGTGGTGGGTGGGGGACGAAATTCTCCATCAGCCGCCAGTTCGAACCGGATATAATTCGGCTGTGTACTCTCATCCAAGGAGAGAGATCTTAACGACCTTAACATGTCACCAAGGGGTGAGTGCTGGAAAATATCTGCAGCACAGAATTCGGCGATATGTGCCTGATCGGATTTGAAGGGCGCGGTTACGTGCAATTCAGAATCAGAGACCAAAGTTGAGTCTGGAGTTCTGGTAACACAGAACCCATCGGTAGTTGGGTCCGTGTGCAGCTCCAACACCATAGAGTCTGCGGCTCCCGTGGTGGGGTTGAGCTTCCCATCTTCGGGTGACGCGATCTGTTCTGGATCTAGGGCCAGAACTGTTGCAGGTGCTATTTCCCGATCCAATGATGGAGTTAAGTCATGATCATCGTGGTGGCAGAGAGTGGTTGCCGCTGGCTCAAATCCGGTGAAGCTCAAGTCTCCATGGGTATCAACAACGTAGTTCAAGCTCCCGAATCTGACATGATGGCCAGGGGCATAGCTCTTGATCTGCTCCAGGTGGGCTTCGGTGTTTGGCACGAAGCGCGAAGCCGACGAACACGAAAAGTTGGTCGGGAGGGAAAATTCCCTCGGCGTCGCTGTTGCAGTTGACGACGTGATCCATCAGTCCTTCCATCGACGACATAGTGGAACTCTCAATGAAAGCACCAATGTCGGTGTCAAAACCGACGGATCTCGGGTAGGGGTCCCGAACTATATGTATGAGGATCGATGGTAATAGGAGGCTGGGGACACGATGTTTACCCAGGTTCAGGCCCTCTCGATCGAGGTAATACCCTATTTCCTGCTATATTCATATGGATGAATATGAATACAAGAGTTGATCTACCTCGAGATCGTAATGGCTAAACCCTAAGTCTAGTCTATGAGGATATTCTGATTATGTTCTCCTTCTAGCCTCTGTGGACTAAACCCTCTGGTTTATATACACATCGGAGAGGCCTAGGGTTTGTACATGTCATCTTGCAGAGGAAGGAAAATCTACACTTGAACCTAAAACTTGCCATTACAGAAATACAGGAGTCCTATCTGGATACGAGAGATAATCTTCTATAATAATCTTTGTGGCCCACCAGTCTGGCACACCAAGAGTTTGTACGGCCACATGAGGACCCCCCGATCCAGGACTCCCTCAACCATGGCGCAGGCGCGCAGGGGAAGGCGTGCGGCGCAACTGCGAGCTGGCTGTAGGCGCGAGCGGCAACGGCATGCCATGGCGGGCACGGACGCAGCGGACGCAACTGGTACTAGGGAAAAGCCTAGCAGTAGCACGGGTTTTAGTTGTATGTAGCGTGGCTCAGCCCACACTATATCTATACATGTGTAGTAGTAGCATGCTTTGTAGAAACGCGCTGCTGATAATAGCTGCAGCGCTTTTAGTGAAGCCACACTGCTGCTAATCTAACTAGTAGTAGCATGCTTTCTGTTCATCGCTACTTGTATATTGTTTTCCATTTATAGCATATTTATATGTCGTTATACAAATTTTGATATAATACCAATTAAGAGGTTGTGAAGAAGAAATTTGGATTAGATTCATTTGGATGAATCAAAAGTTGAATTAGGACGATGATCCACATGAATCTAATCCACGTTCTTTCCACCAACACTAGCTAATAACAAATCATCATGATAATCATGATCAACATCATCATCATCATATTAATATAAAAAGTCTTGCATCATATCATCACGAAAAACACTAGCTAATAATCATCATAGTCATTACCACCAACACTATTTAATCATCATAGTCATAGTGTAGCTATCTAATCACCACCAACACTAGCTAATAATAATCATCATAGTCATTACCACCAACACTAGCTAATAATCATCATCGTATTCATTATCACCAACACTAGCTATTTAATCATCATAGTCATAGTGTAGCTAATCATTACTGCTGCTCTATCTCTCAGGTAAAATAGCATAGAACATGTGTAGCACTCCTGCTTCAATATGTTGGAGCATGCAGATGAACCTGTCTCCTAATTGTGGGCCGCGCTTCTGATTGCTGCCCCCTAGTACTTATCTGTTGCGATCCTTCACAATTTTGCTCCAGTCTTTGACTATTAAGACTTGTTAGCTTCGAGAAATCTTAAATGCACCGAAGTGCAATGTAGGATGTCCTGGACGTAAGCTAACCATTGTCATGCGACCTTTACTCGATCCACTGAGGCACAACTATCATCGGGATTCCCTATTGAAGAACATCGTAGTAACATACTTAGCAATGAAGTTTAGCTTAAAAATAATGTTTTCAAAAGATGCACTCAGGACAAATAGTCAGAATCATACCATCTTTCCTAAAAAGATGTGACCGTAGTTCAACACGCATTCTAGTGGTCGCACATTTTAAGTACTAATATTTTTAGTCCAGGAAAATAATTTGTCTTGACAGTATCAAGATCCTCAAGCCAAGAAACATAATGACTTATCTCCTCGCTGTTTAGTTCAGCCCCGGGACAGTAGTAGGTCATGTCTACCAAGCGTCGGACATGTTTGTTTGAATGGAAATAAGCTTTCAATAGAAATTAGTTGTCAACTATTTTTGAATAAACAATATCGAAGACATAAATATTGGTTGAGAAACTCACATAATGGAAGAACTGGAGGCGTCTGCACATCGACCCAGATGTCGATATTACCTTCAATATCATCATCTTCCGGGCGAATATCAAAGGTGATAAGCATATCGGGCTCAAATGCATAAGCTTTGCATAGTGCTCTCCTATTTGTGCATTCAAAATATGTGTACGTGTCTGCATGGTATAATTTTGCGTCGAAAGTATAACAATGCTTAGTCCTCAAGTGAACTCTCTTTACCTTCATAGTTTCCATAGGACTGAAACCAATCTTATCTTGCATGGCATGGGATACGCTTGTAGAATAGTAAAAAATTAGAATTATTAGTTGAAGCAAATGAAGCAGAAGTGATACTTAATTACGAAAAAATACTTGTCATCGTTACGTACTATATCCACTTCGAAGGTCTCATCCAGCTTGATGCTGAAGCGCCTACCATCAACTAGGAAATTTCTGTCATACAGGCCGCACTTGTCTTCAGAGTATTCGCACATACCAAAATCCTTTTCGTCGGCAGACAGTTCCTATGTTCATAGTTGAAACATTAATTGAAAATCTTATAATTAATCCGAACATTTCATTTTGTTAAGAAGCATAACTAAATACCCTAGTTTTACTCACGTATTCAACTAACTGAACACACAGATCGCTATTAATCAATATGCAACGGGTTGACTTTAGGTCTGTCGAGTCTTCCTTCCTAAACTCTCATCTCACTTAAAGTCAACCCGAAATATCGTTTAATTATCTTTCTAGAAAATCCAGGCCACTCGATATTTCCTACATATTCTAGCACAAGTCATGCCAAAATTCACGGAAAAATTCGGCATGACCTTTGCTAAAAAAGGACATATCGAGCGCCTGAAATTTGCCGGAACGAAAATAAATTAACACTCTGGCAAAACATAGGCCACTCAAAGGTGTAACCTGCAAGCATGACCGGCCACTTGGGCAAGCACATATCCTATTTGAGCAACACAAGATATACATGTTTTTATCTACATCATATGAGCATTCAAACTTGATGGTCATTGCATTTCAATGGTTGAAAATATGAAAAAAAAAACATTTCAAAATATCTTATAGGACTCATATTGATATGGAGATTTGGCTGGTCTCACCTCGAGGTCGGAGGGGGTCGATGACCGGGACGACGGCGGGGACGATGGAGGGACTCCTTGATTTCTGCCAAAACAAAAACCCTATAAGCTATCAACCAAAAACAAAAACATTTCCAATTTAAGCATTCAATAAGCAAAACCGAATCGTAAAATATATAAGTATTCAAATTAGCATGCATTCAATAAGCAAAACTAAATCATATCTTGCGTCCGTACATCCTCGAATATTATCACTAATACATCCCGAATAGTATCATACATATAACATCACTAATACAACTAAAACCCTAGCGAACGACAGGTATCGGCGCGGGCGATGGACACCTAAATAGAAGGAACCATCACAGGATCATAGCTCCAGTGAGATCCCTGAAGAACCTGCCAGGTTTTGGAGAACCTGCCCTCCAACCCAACCATGTAGCGAGGGACATGCTCGTTCTCCTCGCTAACATGGTGGCGTACCACCTCCGCGGGGTCCTCAAGCCTCTGCACCATCACTGGCCCATGCGACCGCCACCAAAGAAGGTTCGAGTCAACGACGGGCTGGCTCCTCACCAAGTTGCACCCCCAGTAGGTAGCGCCTCCCAGTACCAGCCCGGCAGAGCCTAGTCCCGGACATGGCTCATCTGGTCAAGCAGGTGTCCTCCGCCGAGTCGACGACGAGGATATGGGATAGGCATCGTCGACGTCGATGCGGAGATAATTGCTTTAACTAAAAAAATAACAACAAATGTGACATGTTCAACTAGTTGTATTAATTCAACTAGTTCTTACTAAAAATAAACTTACTATATATAAAAATAAACTAGTTCTTACTAAAAATAAACTAGTTCAACTAGTTATATTAATTTTCTTACTAAAGATACACTTGTTCTATTAATTCAACCAGTACTTAGTTCTTACTAAAAAAATACTAGTTCAACTAGTTCTATTAAATTTCTGACCAATTCTAGCAAACACTACTAGCCTATTTCTTAATAACTAATTAGTACCTAGGAACTACGGCCCTAATTACCATCTAATTTGATGAACCCTAACTAATTTGATGCAATCTAAAATTTGAAGAACCCTAGGAACATTAGCTAGTAAGACGTAGGGGAGGGGAAGAGGAGGCGTGCTCATCTCGGGTGCCTGCGGCGAGGGAGGGGCAGGCAGCGTCGAGGTCGGGGTCGGGGCTCGGGTGCGCGGCGGAGGGCGGGGTCGAGGTCAGGGTCGGGGTGGTGTCGAGGGTGTGCGGAGAGAGACAGGAGAGCGTGCGGCGGCCGACGGCGATGCAGGGCGACGACGACGACGATGGTGGAGGAGTGGCATTTGGGGGAAGTGGTCGTGAGGAAGAACAAACCACGCGGTTAAGTCAAAAGTAGCAGTAGCGTGTTCTAGTAAGTGCGTTGCTGCTAAGTTAGCTACAACGCGTTTCAGAAGATGTGCTAGTGCTATTCCTTTTTTTTCCTTTTTCATTTATTTTTCTTTACATTTTATCCTTTCTCCTTTTTCTATTTCTGTCATTTTCATTTACTTTTCAATTTGCTTTCCATCTACTTTTATTTTCGTTAACAGTAGCGTCTTTCTACATAAATGCGCTGCTACAAAACTAGTAGCGGTAGCGCTGTTCCTATAAGATCGCAACTACTATGTGAAGCCTATCGGCTTAGCAGTGGGAATTTTAGTAGTAACGCTTTTACTGTTAGACGCGCTACTGCTACATATGTATCTGTAGCGCGGTTTTCGCCAACGCGCTACTGCCAGTTAGCAGTAGCGTGCTTTTTTAACAAGCGCTACTGCTAAAGTTCTGTGTATAAGTTTTCTCTAGTAGAGCGAACATTTTGGGGAGCGGGCGCGGCATCGGCCAGGCGAGCGGGCGCGGCGCGCGTGGCGGCGGTCGGGCGAGAGGGCGGGGTGCGCACACGCGGGAGGGCGCGGCATCGGCCAGGCGAGCGGGCGGGGAGCGGGCGCGAGCGCAGCGCGACGGGGCGGCAACGAGCGCAACGAGACGGTGGTGGCCGGGGGCGAGCGACGGATGCGCATGGGAGCGCCGGGAGCTTAGCGGGCACGCGCGGAGGCTGCCGGGGGCGAGCACGAGCGCCGCGGGGCGCGGCAGGTGCGGGGCAGAGCGGGCGCGGCAGCTACTGGGCCGAGCGGGGGCACGACGAGCTGCGAAAGGGCGCACAGCGAGGCTGGGGCGAGTCCACGGCAGGGCCGAGGTGCGAGCGGCGAGGCTGGGTCAAGCTCGGGCGAGGCCAAGGCGCACGCGAAGGTGCGGCAACGAGCTTGGGGCGAGGCCGGGGCTTGGGGCCGAGCGCGGCCAAGCAGCGCGTCCGCAGGTGGCGCGGCGAGGCGGCGGGGAGCACGGCGGGTAGGCAACGACAAGCGGACAGGCGCGACCGAGCTGGCGAGCGGTGAGGCGGGGCATGCTCTGGGGCGGTAGGTGCGGGGCCGGGGCGTGGCGAGCGTACTGGAGACGGACAAGTTTGAGTATTCTGCAGCGTTGGGCGTCTCAAACGCAAGCCGGGCACACATGTCCATTTTCGCACCCATTGCCACCCCAAAGGGACAAAATCCGAACAAAGCGGACGTCCGTTTGGGGGTCCTGCGGTGGAGTTGGCCTAAATACGCCACGTTAAGTATGTTCTAGCGTTCGAGCACTAACATGATCATGACGCGTGCGTGTGAGCTGCCAGGAGCAGCTGCCGCTCCGGTCATAGAGATCATATCATATATACTATCAGACCCTAGCCCCCGCTGTCAGGCACGTCCATCCTACCCCTTTCCTCCGCTGCCGCTAGAGCAGGTCGCCGGGCGAAGCCCCGGGCGACTCATGGCGGCTGCAGAGGCCCTCATGCTTCCCGCACCAGATCAGGTGAGGCGGGTCACCCATGGCGTCGGGGTGGTTTCTCCCCCGATCAGCGTCGCGGCTGCGCGGTTGTTTGTCTTGGGCGACGGCGCAAGGTGGCGACGTGATGCTGGGCGAAGGCAGCGGAGCTACCAGGCTTTGAACAAGATCTGGTGGCGTCGGCCGTTCGATGGGCTCGCAGGGTCATGGCGGCCTTGATCGCGGTGGCCGGCGGCTCGGCCTGTCGTCGGTGGCGGCCCTGTATGGTGGCGACGAGTGAAGCTCGGGCTTCCCGTGGTGGCATGGCGTGGTGCTGTCCCTATCCAAAGCGTATCTGCATCGGTGATCTCGTGGTTTTGCCGTGGATTGGTTCAGTACAGAGACGGTGATGAGTGTGCGGGATACATCTCGGCGGCTCTCACGGTTTGGCAAGGTGGGGTGGGAGCCCTCCTCCCAGGCTCCAGTGGTGGTGCATTCAAGGAGTGGCCGGTGCGCCAGGGTTCCTACGGTGGCACTACTATTGCGGTTGGTCGCCGGATCTAGGCGGCTAGATATGGGGCTTTGAAGGCGATCGAGACAGTGCACAGGTTGTCAGGTAGATTTCTTGGGACGGATCTGGGTGAAAACTTGGTCTTCGGTATTTGGCCGGAGCCGGTGCGGACGATGCCCTTATCATCGTTTCCTTCATGAAGGCATCATCGAGGTGAAGCTCCTAACTCCACCCAATACCTTCGGGGGAAACCCTAGATTGGCTGATCAGATGACTGCGGCATTCATGTGTCGTTACTCCCTTGGGGACGGCATTCTTGGACATGCACTCGGGCTCGAGGGACTAGCGGATTGCTTTTTCAGTGGAGCGGTGTTTATTTCTACATATTCATGGCGGCGGTTCTCGGCGGCATGCAGCAGTGGAGGCTTGGCGTCAGATGTGTGGCGATGGACACGCGCAGGAGGTCGACACTGTCTGGCGTCATGGTGGCGTCGATGACACAGAGTCCTGACAAGGTCGATGCGTCAGTACATGCTTTGAGGATGGATCAAGGGAAGACGAAGGTGACGGCCCTTTGCAGCGTGTGCGTGTGGTACTCACTGAGAGTGCACCGGACCGGAGTGCTACCCAGTTCTGCCTATGTGGCTTGGATGGGCCATTCGGCGTTAGATGTTAGGCTTTCGTGCGATGTCTGTTTGGTATTTGGCCTGGACATTAGGCACCCCTTTATCAAGAGGATAGGAGTAGCGACATGTGTCGTCTAGATGGTGGCCTTGAGTTTACTGTTGTATTACTTTGTAAGATCTTTGTGGATAATAAATAATATGACTACATGCATCACCCAGATGTAGAGGGAGGGGGTGATTCTTCCTTTTTTTTTAAAGACCGGATAACCATTATCCAGGCAGGCCTTGGTGGTCTAGTCCTCGATGGCCTCAGGTGCTGTGGCCGTGCATGCATGCATGCACGCATCACAATGGCATCAATGGCGTTCATTAAGAGACGAAGTATCCACAATAACTTCATGTATGTTTGAAATATCGCGCGATGGCTTCACAAGAGCAAAACTCCTTCCCTCCTCTTCAAGCTTGACATCCGCAAAGCATTTGACTCTGTGCGGTGGGAATACATCCTCAACCTCCTTCAAAGGAGAGGCTTTCCAAACAAGTTCAGGGCGTGGATCACCGCTCTTCTTAAGACATCTTCCTCGAGAATCCTTCTCAATGGGATACCCGGCAATGCCATCAAACACGGGAAGGGCCTTCGACAAGGAGATTCACTATCTCCTCTACTCTTTGTCATTGCCATTGATCCTCTCCAACAAGTTCTTAATGCCGCCACTCGCTGCGGGATTCTTCACAAGATCAAAGGGCGTGGCACTTGCTTTCGGACCTCCCTTTATGCGGACGACGCAACTGTTTTTGTCAAGCCCTTAAAGGAGGATGTTTCGAACCTTGCAACCATCCTGGATTGCTTTGGTCGGGTCACAGGATTATGCACAAACTTCCAAAAAAGCTCTGTTGTCCCCGTAAGATGCGGGAGCTTGAACTTGGACGAGATCCTCCATGGAGTTCCGACCTCCCGTGCCTCTTTCCTAGTGAAGTATTTGGGCCCTCCTCTCTCCATGTGGCAGCTCAAGAGGGTCGACTGACAATACCTTGAGGACAAGGTCGCCGGAAACCTTGTCTCCTGGGAAGGTGGGAATATCACCACAAAGGGTCGGTGCGTTCTTGTCAAGTCAGTGCTCACCTCGCAGGTGATCTTTCATGCCACCTCCCTGATCATCCTGCCCGGCACGCTTGCTAACATCAATAAGATCGAGAGGGCATTCCTCTAGTTCGGGACGGACTAGACGATTGGAGCCAACTGTAAGGTCAACTGGGAGACGGTGTGCCGCCCTAAGGATCTAGGGGGCTTGGTGTGCTTCATCTTGGGAAATTTTCCCGTGCACTAAGATTACGATGGCCTTGGTATTAATTGAATGACTCCCATCGGATGTGGGTGGGAATGGGCAATCCCTGTGACGAGGACGACATGGACCTCTTCTATACTTCAACCACTATCACTATTGGCGATGGGGCTATTGTGCCTTTTTGGGAATCCCCTTGGTTATTTGGTAGGAAACCAAAAGATGTGGCTCCACTCATCTTTGAGTGCTCTACGAGGAAAAATTGGAAGGTGCGCGAAGCCTTACTCGAGGGCGCATGGATTGGCAAAGTCAGAATTTCGACCTCCTTTACGCTTGAGCATGTCCGTCCATTTGTCCATCTTTGGACCTTGCTTTAGAATGTTCACCTCGAGGAGGATAGGGTGGATAGGGTGGACTCCATCGCATGGAAGCACACAACGAATGGTGCATACACCACATCCTCAGCATATAGGGTGCAATTCTTGGACATTGCGTGCACAAAGATGAATAAAACCATTTGGAAGGTTTGGGCACCCCAAAAAAACAAGTTCTTTGCTTGGCTAGCAATTCAAAATCGTGTTTGGACTGCCGACCGCTTGGCCAAGCGAGGTTGGGACATTTGCGGACTTTGCCCGCTATGCAAGAGGGAGCAAGAATTCGTGGCCCACCTCTTCTACAAGTGCCGATACATGTTGAGGCTATGGGAAATGCTAAAAGTATGGTTGCGATTGGATACCATGGATATTACTACTTGGCCTGGGAACGATCGATCAAGGATTGGTGGACAAGCATGTCTAGAGCAACGAGGGTCCATAGGAATGCTATGGCCTCCCTCACAATGCTTGTTAGCTGGACTATATGGAATAAGAGAAACGCAAGGATTTTCCGCAATAAGTTCCAGCCACCCAACATCCTATTTATCAATATAAAGAGCGAGGCTGAACTTTGGGTCACCACCGGGGCAAAAAATGTGGGTCTTTTGATGCCGAGAGAGTAATGACCATGACGTAATATTTTTTAATTTCTTTACAATGTGCTGCAAACTCTTGTCCGTTTTCTTCTTAATTAATGAATGAGGCAAAGCTTTTGCCTCCATTTAAAAAAAGGACAATGGCAGACACGAGCTAACCTGGGAGCCCTGTCATCAAGTGCTAATATGCGGCGCACAGTGATCTGAAACAGGATTAGGAATACCGCATATCATCGCGTCCTTGACTGGCCCGGATTGCGCAGGGCGTGCGATCGCGGCAAAATGAACAAAACTAACCTCGGAACCCAACTAATTTACAAACTGAATGATGGGTGAAATTTCTTCAGCAGCCGCAGATCGGCGTTACAGTACAATGAGTAGCGTCTGACTGACAGGCGCTACACTTCTGCCAGCATGGTATTTCTGGATCAAGCTAGGCTTCACCCCTCATTGTGCCACGTCTATACAAAAGGAGGTGCACTATCATGTACGCATATTGCCACACGATACGGTGCAGGAAGCTCGGCATTCTGGTGTTGGCGGATACATGTATATTGCCACACCAAAAAGAAACCGATGAAAAGTACCAAAAAAACAAATGAAAATAGAGAAATCCCAATAGAAACCAAAACATAAAACAAAGAAATGAAAAAACCCGAATAAAAAATATTCAAATGAATGAATATAGAGAAAACCTGGAAATAAATAAATAAATGAAAGAAAGAAAGAGGTAAGTAACTGTGCAGCTCCTTTTGGTCTAAATCTGCACATGGTAGTGCAACTCCTTTCGTCCGAGCGCTGCACAGCCAAGGGGCCATCTGGCCCTGAGATGCCACACTGACCAAACCTATAGCGCGTGTCAGTCAGACGCTACCCGGTGTAGTGTAGTGCCGACCTGTGAGACGCTACTCAAAATGATCAGCTGAGTGAAAAAGTTCACCCACAGTTCAGTTTGTGAATTAGGCCCATTTTGCCTGCAATCGCGTCAGAGACGGGTGGGTCGGCTCGAACGGTCACCTCTTGATCAGGCCCGGTCCGATACCATGCACGCGCCCCTACTTTGTCTCCTGCGCGGTGGCGACGATCGCTGGGCCGTTGTCGATCCTTTTTTTCTTGCGGGATAATACTTGTTTTTCTCAAAACTAAGAATTACAATCAGGACTGGCAGTGGCTAGAAGTTCGTCCTGACCTGACCCAAGCCGCACAACAGTTCGGCCTTGTGATCGTCCATGACTTGCCAGGAAATGACTACTCCCTTTTTCGAGATTGCCTTTGATTATTGATAAGATTAATGATATATGAGATGTATAATGTGAAAATTATATCATTAGAAGCTTCTTTCATGTGCGAATTTGATGATGTGCTTTGTGTAACTTGCATGTCATATATTATTACACTAACATATGATCAAAGTTAGACTCGAAAAACACATTAGGTCGTATATACATGGAAGGAAGGAGTAGCATTGTTTTTGCTACGCACAATATGTGTAATACAGAAGTACTCCCTCCGTCTGGAAATACTTGTCATCAAAATGAATAAAAGAGGATGTATCTAGATGTATTTTAGTTCTATATACATCTTTTTTTGTCCATTTTGATGACAAGTATTTTCGGACGGAGGGAGTACGTTCAATCAAACTATCTTTGATCTCTTTAACTAGAAAGGCATATTTAGACCTATTTGCATCTCCACTCCATGGCCCGTTGTCGATCTGACCCGTCGTCCGGTTTTGTCGCTCCTTTGGTTCGTAATGGTTTTTCTTAAAGAAGCGCGGCAGTGCTGCCATCTGTAGGTTGTAGTCAGGCAGGCCGGGAAGGCTTCCATGTGATGGCGTGGTACTTGACGGTGCCAGCGGCGCGTTCATTTTATTTCCCATTGCCTTTCTCCTGCTTCAGTCCATCAGCATATTTATGTGGGGCTGTGCGTGCATGTCCGGCCACGATGAATCGACAGACTGACGGACGGACGGAGGCGTCGCCGTGCCAACGCAAACGCCGCATGGCGGCCTGCCGTGTGCAGATGTGGTGGCACCGCGCCAGGACGGGAGTACTACGGGGCATTGACCTTAACCACACCCCTACGTGGGCAGACACTTGCGTACACTCGGTACAGAGGGACGACGCGTCTCCTTTCACCACTACTAGTACGTGTGTAGTAGTACTGGCCGAGGGAGATCTTGTGCAAGTGCAATGCCGTACGGACGCGATATATGGCAAGTTGGCAGATGGAGTAACTGTGACCGGTCGCACTAGTACGTCGAAGAAGTTCAAGAAGACGATGATGTGTGGACACAAGAGACAAGCCACTCCTACAACACCTGTTTGTCTAACATTAAGCACGCAATTAAAGAACAGAGCGAGGACATACCTGCAACCATTGAAGCGGGCATTACAGTATCACCTCTGTGCGTAGAAGTAGTGAAGTACCAACCCACGGGCCCGGGATAACATACGTACAGCCACTGTATATAGCTCCGCCAGTGTACCCACGGGGCCCGGGAAAACATGCGTAGAGCCACGGTATCCAGCACGTCCGGCATACCAGCTGTACCACACTGGATCATACGTATATGGTGTCGATTGACAGATGAGTCACATGCGTGCTGCGCAGCAGGTGACGTGCCTGCCGCACTGACTAGCCGCAGCTATCCACTGTAGCAATCTATCCAGACCACGGACAAATACGGAAAACAAACGGTCGCATCACGCGTCCACGCACCCCGAGCCGAGCTTCTGGGCGAAGGCTGCTCCCGTCATGCATGCAACGGGACCGAATAAAAAAAGAAAGATGAAACAAACAGAGCAAAGGCTCCCGCATCTAAAAAAGAGAGGAGGGAATTGTCTGCATGTATGATCATACAGTGACAACCCTGTAGCAGAACGGAGTAGACGTGCCTGCAGCTGCGACGCTCGCCGGAAGGCATGGCAGTGGCACTGTGCCTGTACCTGTAGTCGATGTCGACCATCAAAGCATGCGTGCATCGGCTGGGCGAGTGGTACGTGCCTAGTAGTACTGGCTAGGGCGTACTAGGTGGGTGTAGATCGATCGATCCCGGCTCGTGATAGTGTATTGCCTTGAGATATGATGAAGAAACTGGCCCTCCCTCCATTGATGATTGATGCAGCGACGAGGCCGAGAATCGAGCGTCTGTCCTGTCCTGTCCTGTCCTGTCCTGTCCTGGGCGCAAAAATCCTATACGCCGGGTCGTATCGCTCCAACCGGTAGACCCGCTCAATTGAACGCCACGTCGCAGCGGGAATCTTGATGCATCGAGGTAACTTCTTCCCCAATTCGCTTTGCCACGGCGAAGGAATCGCGGCAAGACGGCCGTGACATAGCCGGACGGCGGCAGCCCACCAGTAGTCTCCATTGGCGTACGTCTTGCTGGACTAAATCGATTTACCTAGACTGCACCCGTGCCGAGGCAAGCCAGAGGGCTCACGACGGCGGCGAGCAGTAGAGTTACGCCGACGGCAAGCGGACCTGCTCGACGTCAAGGAACCTGCCTTTGGCCGGCGAGGCTGAGCAGTCTGCAGTGTGATTGTGCCGGTGTCGAAAAATTTGGCCGCGACCGATAGGGCAAGAAGCCTGGCGCAGATGAAAATCGCGCCGGCGACGACATGTTTGGCCCTGCCGGCGGTGGCGGAGCACCACCAGCAGGTTTGTGATGATCTGAGAGTGCCCACGCTGTTGTCCTTCAGTTTCATGGCAGAGCAATAGGGAAGAAGATAGCCCGATGCATCAAGATTCCCGCTGCCACGTGGCGTTCAACTGAGTGGGTCTACCGATTGGAACGGTACAACCGGGTCGTATAAGATTTTTTTTCCCTGTAGCTGTGTGCTACTGTGGGCTTGATTGATCCTCTATAGTATTTCTGGGTCAATTGTGTTTTTTCCAGATGTTTTTGGGTCAAATTACAAGGAGTATTTGTCTTCTTTGCGTGTATCCTAGATAAGTTAAGACCAGATATCACTTACGGATTACACACTATCTTGTACTCCCTCCGTTCCTAAATATAAGTCTTTTTAGATATTTCAAATGAACTACAACACACGGATGTATGTAGGCATATTTTAGAGTGTAAATTCATTCATTTTGCTCCTTATGTAATAAAGACTTATATTTAGGAATGGAGGGAGTATATCTGTTTAATGTTTCATCGTGAGTTAACAAGTTCGTCTTTTCCTTGCAAAAAACAAAAAAACAAAATCGTCTTTTATCCGGAGGAAAAGTTGCAAGGAGTATTTGGTGTACTGACTGTTGTGATGAGTTAATTCTTCTTTTTTGTTAGGAAGTTGTTTTTTTAGTATTTTTTGAGCTTTTTTTGGATAGCTTATGAGACTAATCAATGTGTACTACCTCCGTCTAGGTGAATTAGTCATTCGCGTAGTCCTAGGTCATCGATTTAAGGAATTAAATATGTGTTATATGTCATGAAAAATATATCACTAGATTTCTATAAGAATGTAGTTTCTAAATATATATTTTTTGTCACATATAATACATATTTAGATAGTTAAATCGTCGACCTAAAACTACGTGAATGACTTATTCACCTACGCGAATGATCTATTCTGAAACGCGTTCAGCTTATCTAGTTCCTCTGCTGTGGTAT
>LR738714.1:573905903-573917433 GCA_902687465.1 Secale cereale | reverse complement strand
TCCCCCCCCCCCCCCCCCGCCCAAAAAAATAGTTGCTCTAGTGTGCTATAAAAAATAATCATATGCTGTGGTGGCCACCTAGGTTGTACGCAATCCCCAGTAATTCGATGTCGCCAACTGTTCATGTACTCCTTGTGTAATCTTCGACGCGGATTAGGTACGCACGGCACGGGCATCACCTCCCAGATCTAGACAGCACCTACGTTGTATGTACGCCGACCTCACTGATTCACTTCATGTGCTCTTTCTGTGATCTTCTACTATCGACACAGATTAGGTACGCACATAGATTGGGCGTACGCCGTAGTAGTAACCCATGTACGTACGTGCCAGGCTTAAATACGCCACGTCCAGTACGTACCACTGTCCCAACATTGACAAGATCATTGGCGCGTGCATGTTGCTGTCAGGTGCAGCTGTCGTGTCCGGTTAGAGATAACTCAGATAAGCATCATATCAGGTATTACTACTACTAGTACACTAGTAGATGAGATCAGATGACCATTATCCAGGCAGGCCGTGGTGGTCTAGTCCTCGATGGCCTTAGGTGCTGTGGTCGTGCATGCATGCACGCAGCATGACAGTGGCAGACACGAGCTGACCAGGGGAGCACTGTCATCGAGTGCTAATCTGCGGTGCACAGCGATCTGGAATAAGCATATCATCGCGTCCATGACCGGCCCAGATAGCGCAGGGCGTGCGATCGCGGCAGAGGGGGGTGGCTCGGCTCGAACGGTCACGTCCCGATCGGTTCGGGTACCTGTCTCAGGCGCGGCCGTGGCGATCGCTGTACCCTTAAAAAAAAGATTTCGCATATCATTAAACAAATGTCAAATTACAATACGAAATTGTGAAAATCACGAGAAAGAAAAAGAAAAGATACATGCCCAAGAACATATGCAAGAGAACTTCATTAAAGAAGATTTCCGCAACCGCCATCTTCACCACTTGCCGTCGTCTTCACAGATGAAGAAGCACCATCGTCCATGAGGACTTTGTGAGTTGAAGAAGAGGCCTGTCACGGGGAAGGCCAATATCACTGTGGCGCGTTGACTGGGGATCATCCCCGTGTTTCCTGAAACCCAGATCCGTTGCATACCTTCGATGTCGTTAAGGTATAATACTGGAACCGCCACCCACTAGCCTCCAACCTTGTTTTTGGACCTCTATCTTCCCCCAAACAAAGGCGACACCACACGAGATGAGATCTGCCATAGACACAATAAACACCATCAGATCCATCGCACCAAGAAAACGATGGAATAGGGTTCCCACAGATCCCTTGATTTCACCACCTAGGTTGTCATCGAAATGGGGCTGAGATCGGGGAAATTTTATTCCAAACACCAGCGTTACCGCCATCCAAACGCCGACGTGGGACACACTAAACCTAACCCTAACTACACCCAAGGCAGAGAGCCGGGGTTTCCCCACCCATCAGTCGCCGGAGCGGCGATCGGAGGGCAAGAGAACCCGCGGCCTCGCCGGCAGAGTACGGGAGGAGTTGGTCGCTTTTTTGGTGGACGAGGGAGCGAAGCGGATAGTGAGAGTGGACCCCCATGAGTTGCGTGTCAGATCCTTGCACACGCTTACATTTTTTTTAAGAATATAATTAGATGTTTATTGGAAATAGCATACACAATCCATATACACAAAATTCACCGAAAGGATCTACGAACACACGTGTCCCCGTACAATGGCACAAAAAGACCTTCAAGGAAACAAAGTAAAAACTCAGTCCTAAAAGACTATTGCATCCATAGTCATCTTCACTTGTTGCCGGCCAGAGTCGTTGCTGAAGAACCGTCGACGATAGGAAAAATGAGCAATCCTTGAAACCAGATTCGCCGAATCACCATAGCAAAAGCAGGTGAAAATGAACAAAACTGACCCTTATCTGAAACTTCAACACAAAATGACATCAATCAGAAAATATTTCATGAAATGGCCCTCTTTTGCATGACGCACGCGGCTAAGGCGTCATGCTATCTAGCATGGCGTCCTAGCCCCGGGCGTCATGCAAAAGGGGTCATTTCGTGAAATATTTTTAGAATGGGGTCATTTTGTGTGGAAGTTTCAGATAAGGGCCAGTTTTGTCCATTTTCACGCAAAAGCAGCATTGTGAAACCGAGTGAGCAGCCCACCGCATAACGACAAGGCCGAACCTGCGTAGCATGGTGGCCGCTCGACGCCGTCGAAGGATGGGATCAGATGTGCTCGCAGTCTTACACAAACCCTTGTACACGGCCACCATTTCCCAAGGGTCTCCCGCATTGCCACCATGACGGAGCCAACATTGGCCAATTCACTCCTAGGCAACCTCCGAGGGCCTCGAGCTGTGTTGGAGGAGACACCCCTGAGATGGAGACATGCCCGAAGGACAAAGGACAACAGCTCGGTCGTCGCCGTTTCGCTGACCGAGCCTTACAACCAAGATGTCGCTGGTCATGTATGACCCGTGAGAAGACTGTAGCTCCTAGATCTATCAGCCACTGCTCCAAAGGGACAAAATTACTGTTTCGACCCTTTGGGCTAAAAAATTTCTAATTTGATCTCGTTTTGAAAACATCATCGATTTTAACCTTTTTAGGTGACGCCAACATCCCTGGCATCTGGGTTGCGAAGGAGACGCCATGCACCCTGGCGTTTGGCCCCTGGCCCGCACGACCCGCCTGCTCGTTGACTTGCTGACGTGGCAACATGCCAGACGTCATGGTCCTTGGCGTTTCCTCCTCGCGACCCAGACGTCACCATCCTTGGCGTCTGGCCCTGGTAAGTGGATAACCCCTCGGGAGAGTGTGTGGGACCCACCCCACTCACTCTCTCCCATCCATCCCGAGCTGCAAAGATATTTGCTGCTCTTCTCCTCTCTCCCACTCCTCAAGCTCCCCCTCAAATCCTCTTCAAAAGGTGGTTCTCTCAAGTGGATCTTTCCATCACTTTGTTGCTTGTGGTAATCTCCCCCAAATCCCCCAATTTTTTTTGTCAAATCTTGTTATTTTGGTTGCATTTTTGACATTTGGGTGGAACCCTAGTTAATGTTTCCCCCCTTATTATAGTGTGGATTTCTTGATTAACTTTGGAAATATAGTGATATGCAATGTGTGTAGTAGGAATATTTGCTTGTTGAGTAGAAAGATTGGGGGTTAGGGTTAGTTAGTGTTATGGGTAAATTTTGCTTAGTATGTCTTAATTAATGACACCTTTGTGGGCATCCAATAATTTAGTGTTTGATATGATTTGGATATAATGAAATGCTTGTGGACAAACACCATTTCTCATTGATGCCTTAAATGCATTCATGTTGTTTTTAGATGGGGAGACTTGTTAATGTTCATTATATGGACAAGGAGGCATTCTTGAGTAACAATGCCGACACGGGTGAGGAAACAATGGTTTTTTATACAAACCCTAGCTATGAGGATGTTGTTGCAAAAGTGAGACATATCTTAAAGTGGATGGACAACAATGTTGATGTTAAGTTAATAGGAAGGTATGATGTTGGAGTTGGAACCAAATCTCGGTTGAAAAGTATGCCCATCACCTCGGATTTGCATTGGGATGTATACAAGGAAAAAGTTTCTCAATCGGAAGATAAGTCACTTGAATTGTTTGCCACCAAGGTTGAATCTCCGCGGTTTACATTTGATTTGAACCTTCATGTGTCTTCCCCAATGAATTACATGACTGAGAGAACAATTGTGCCACTTGTTGAGCAAAGGGTTCCGGTTGATGTCCCCAATGCTTATCGCCAGCCACATCCCTGTCTACCATTTACTGAAGCAAATGAGGTTGAGTGGTATGCCCTCAATGCTTCTAGCCAACCACCAACTAGCCAAGCAAATGCAGTTGAAGTGATTGATAGAGACAAAGTAATTGAAAAGGATGGAGATGCTCATGATAATGATGAAGAGCAAGAGGAAGGCTTTCATGGGAATGGTGTTGGTGACTTGGATGCGTACATAGCACAAAAGGACATGGATCGTGAGTTGCCTTTTAGGCGTCAATATGCATATGACTCGGATGAGGAAGGTCCGGGGCAAGATTTGGATGAGGATGGATTCACAAAGGATGAAAATCAAATGCACTTTGAGCTGGCGGGCTTAGAAAAAAGAACTCACTTGTTTCGAGGTCTCAACCTTGCCCATAAAGCCGTAGTTTATGGTGGCATGAGAATGACGGCGATTGAGCCAACACCATGCCCGGATCCAGGCGAACCAAGGGAGGAGAACGAGGACGAGAATGCTTATCTGAAGAAAGGAGTGAAGTTTCTGACCTTGGCTATGCTGAAGATTTGGTTGTCTGACTATGCCATTCGGAACCATAGGCCTTATTATGTTGAGCACTCTGACATTAAGTTGCATTACACTGTGATGTGTGAGCAAGAAGGATGCCCATGGAAGGTTCGAGCAAGAAAGCTTGAAGAAACTGGAGAATGGGTGTTAAGAAGTTGTGTTGCCACTCATAGGTGCAAACCGCCATCGAAACGGGTTAGAAAGACACACCGTCAACTCACGTCTGAATATCTTGGATACAAATTTATGAAAGACATAGCTGTTGATCCCACTGTGAAAGTGAGGTTTCTCATGCGGACGGTAAAAAACAGTTTGGTTATGAAGTGAAGTATGGGAAGGCATGGAAGGCAAAGGCAAGTGCTATCAGGATGTTGTATGGTGGTTATGAAGAAGCATACAATCAGCTGCCGAGGTTGTTGGGCGCAATTGCACATAGGAATCCAGGTATGTTTCATGTGGTCGATGATCACGACGGAGTGTTTCACCGTGCCTTCTGGTGTTATGGGCAATGTGTGGCGGTGTTTCAACATTGTCGTCCGGTCTTGTCTATAGATGGCACATTCTTAACCGGTAGATACAAGGGCACACTAATGGTAGCAATGGCACACTCGTCGAACGACAATGTGTTGCCAGTGGCATTTGCTTTGGTCCCTTCCGAGCACCAAGACAACTGGGAGTGGTTTATGGGTCATGTCAGACACAATGTCACCGGGGCTAGGGAGGTATGCATCATATCGGACCGGCACCATGGCATACTCAAGGCAATGGACATTGTTATTCTAGGGTTTCCAAAGCTTCACCACAGATGGTGCATGAGGCATTTTGTGGCTAACTTTTATCGGGCGTGTAAAAGCAAGGAGTTAAGCAAAGACCTTACCCATGTTTGTGTGGCCTTCACCACCAATGCCTTCGATGAGCGATACAACAAACTCTTCGCGGCGGTGAACGAAGGGGGGAAAGATTTCTTGACTAGGAATTTTAGCGAGAAACACAAGTGGGCACGCGCTCATGATGATGGAGGTAGGCGATATGGGGACATGACGAGCAACCTTGTTGAATGTTTCAACAATGTGCTCAAGGGTGCTCGTTCATTGCCGGTGACTGCAATAGTGGAGTATACCTTCTTCAAGCTTAATGAGTACTTTCAGAGGCATTCTGAAGAGACTGCAAAATGGATAGGTGAAAGCAAGGATTATCTGGATAAGGTTGATGAATGGCTGTAATTACAAGCAAGCAAGTCTTCTCGACAACAAATTATCATATTTGACAAAATTGAAATGATCTATCAAATTGACGAGCCAGGTGGCACTACACGCGACGGTTTGTCATATGGTGGTGCCGCATTTGAGGTGCATCTCAAGACTCGGTGGTGCCAGTGCGAGAGGCCTAGTAAGTACCATTGGCCATGCTCGCATTTGATAACGGCGGCGAAGGCGAGAAACATACATATTTCAGATGGGGAAACCATGAGGATGCAAGAGTTCCATGTCGAAGCTACAAGGTTGACATGGGCTCCTCGTTTTTAGCCTTTCTTAGACCAATCACAGTGGTCTGAGTATCATGGCCCTCATATAAAGCCAGACCCTCTCATGAAGGTGGAGACCAAGGGTAGAAGGAGAACTAAGAGGTTCAGGGGTGATATGGATGACCTGGCTGGATTCACTAGCATGAACCAATTTGGTAGCGGTCATTTCATGGAGGCTCCTGACAATATCAATTGTGGGAGGTGTGATGAAGGTGGACATAGGACGTGGTCATGCAAGAAAAGGAAGACCTCGAAGGGTGGCATTCCTAGCACTAGCCGTAGAGGAAGCACAAGTGCTAGAGGTGGTGGTGCCCGTAGAGGAACCACAAGTGCTAGAGGTGGTGGTGGTCGTAGAGGAACCACAAGTGCCAGAGGTGGTCGTAGAGGTGTCACAAGTGGCAGAAGTGGTGGTGGTGGTCGTAGAGGAAGCACTAGTGCTAGAGGTCGTGGTGGTGGTCGTAGAGGAAGCACAAGTGGTAGACGAATGGTTGATAATGGATCGGCCTTCGGTTATTTGCATAATCCAGACGGTTGATCTAATAATCATGGTATATTATTTGTTCATCAACTTTTTCCTAGCATTTTCGGTGTTTGTGTCTTTTGCTAACAATTTCTCTTCTTGTAGGCATGGCTTCATCCGGTTCGAGGACGAGGCCGCCATGCATGGACCAGGAGGACATGCCGAAGACTTGGCTGCGGGCTAGTATGGACAAGAAGGGGGAGGAGAATGTGGTCACACCAGCATGTTGGTGTGGTGATGTTTGCAAGGTGAATGTGTCCACTGACCGCAAAAAGGCATGGACCGAAGGTAGAAGATTCTTTGTGTGTCCCAACTATGCACATGATCGTGCGCGGCCAACTAACGCATATGACATAGCACCGGTATGTTACACATACATCCAAATAATGTCGATATGATTGAACTCATATTACTAACACAAAACATGGTTTTCATGTAGTCACCTCCTCCACTTTGCAAATACTTCACTTGGATAGATGACGAAGTACCGAAAGATGTCCAGGAGGACCAATATCGAGATTGCTTACGGAGGCAGCGCCTGTTTGAGGAGTCCTTAGCACGGGAGGAGGAGCGGCTGCATCGTGAAACGGAGAGGAACGATCGCAAGAAGCGTGAGCAAGAGAAGGCACGTAAAGAGAAGAAGGCTCGTGAAGAAGAGAGGGCACGAAAGCTTGCAAGGGCTCGCGATGCACGAGAGGAGGACGAGGCACGTGACAAGAAGGGAAAGTGGCCCCGTACTACTCAGTAGACAAATGGAAAAGGCACCATTATCGTCGACGGACTTTTTAGCCATTCGGAACTCCTTTTGTGTTATGAACTTGTCATTAGAGATTATCTGAAAACTATGTATTCTGTGTGAAAACTATGTATCGTAATCTTGAGTGTGGGATTTCTGTCATGTTTCAATGTGTGCAAAATTTTGCAAACTATGTTTCGTGTGTGAAAACTATGTCTTAATTTGTGCAAGTCAGAGTCAGACCCAGACGCCAAGTACTCTGGCGTCTGGCCTCTGTTGCACACCCAAACGCCAAGAACTATGGCGTCTGGCCTCTACGCATGCCACCAGCAGCCAGAGACCTGTGTCTGCCACTATGCGCTACCCAGAGACCCAGACGCCACGGTCCCTGGCGTCTAGCTCTACGCCACCAGACAGCCAGCACCACAGACCCGTGTCTGCCTCTGCGCGCGACCCAGACGCCACGGTCCCTGGCGTCTGGCTCTACGCAGGCCACCAGGCAGGCACATACCTGTGTCTGCCTCTGCACGCGACCCAGACGCCACAGGTCATGGCGTTTGGCCCTCCTCCACCCAGACGCCAGGCACCTTGGCGTTTGGCCTGTTACCATTGGATAAAAAGCTTTTGGCCCACCTCTAGCCTTTCATTACATTCATCTCCACTCACATTCATGAGCTGCTGCCCCCCTCACTCCCTCTCCACCACCATAACCCCCCTCAAATCTATCGCGAATCGGTCCCGTTTCATCGTTGGATCTTCGGGATTTCCAACCGAGATGGTAAATCAACCCTACCCCCATTTTTTGGTGGTTTAATGTATCAGAGTTTTGTGCAAACCCTAGTTTTCGTACTGGTTATGCTCAAGGGGTAGGTTAGGTACTCAGTGCTATCTGTGTGTTGTAGATGGCTAAGGGTACTCAGTGGGTGCTTAGCCCTGTTATTCATGTGCAAGGCTTTTCTCCAATTGTTGTTCAAGTTACTGAAGAGGATCTCACTTTTGATTGGTTGAAGACTAAATTAATGTTGAAGCAAGGGCTGAAGGAAGACGATTTTGTGTACTACATCAGCAGTAGTACTTCTGATGGCCCTAAGGAATCAACATTTCACATATAGCACATGACTATTAACCGACAAACGACAATAAGTTCATGTAAAGAAACGACAACAAGTTCATGTAAAGAAAGTACAACAAGTTCATTGAAACAAGTTCATGCAAACAAAGTAAACCAAGTTCATTGAAACAAACTACAAGCTCACTTCCTACTCCTCCGCATCAGCCTCCTCCTCCTCCTCCTCCGCATCAACCTCCTCCTCCGCATCAATGGTGGACTTATATCTTTGCATTCCTTTTGGTATAAGCTGATGAGGATACTCCGGACTATGGAATTGTCTGTTCCATGTCTTCTTTCTACCTTTCTTGGCTGGTGTCTTAGCCATGGCTTTGCCTTTCCTAGAGCGAGGATTGCCTTGTGTCGGTTGTGTAACCTGTGATGGTTGTGGAGCATCAACATCATACTCATGCTCTTCATGGACCTCCTCCTCTATATCCTCTTGATGTGCTGGCTCCTCTTCATGTGTTGGCTCCTCTTCATGGACCTCCACCTCTATGTCCTCTTCGTTCTGGAGATAACGGCATCTATTACCTCTGGCGGCACGGCTACCAGGTGCAAACACATCACTGGAGTGAGCACCATGGCAACAAAGCATAGCTGCCATCTTATGGAACCGCTTCTTGAACTTCTACGACAACACAAAATATGATATGATATGAGATGCAAATAACTAATCCGCGAAGAGAAGCTTTTATAATATATTGCTCACACCTCCATCGTGCTCCTACGAGTCCTCTCAGATAATGCACCACCATGTGGATGACTCAGTGCTATGTTGGCATCGTTGACGCACAGAAGCAACTCTCTGCCCTGCAATTCATGAACAAACCAAACTTATGTATTTGAAAGAAGAAAATATAGTGGAAGTATGTTAGATTAGGTTCATTAGCCTACCATTTCGTCATGCATCGGTGCATAGTCAACGTGAGCCCCTCTTGTGTCTCTCACCGCCGTGTTGAAGGTATTATAACCTTCTGTAGTCTCCGGGTCTTCGGACGCCAACTCCGACCACTCCTCCTGAGTCCAACCAGGCTTTAGCTTTAACCGGTAATGATCCGCATACCAGACTTGATACTTCTGATATGCTGACTGATTATGAGGTCTATTCTCTGATTCCACTAACGTGTCTCTTTGATTCCAAATTTCTATCCACTCACGGTGTTTGTTTGACCAATCCGATATATCCTGATTGTTCCTTCGATCGAACCTACAAATGATGCACGGTACAAAGCATTAATAAACAACGACTTATTCAATGCTCTACTACATACTCGAGGACATGCTTGCTTACCGATGCAGAGATAGCATTGCCTCGTTGCTCTCCTCAATTGGAATACCTTGTCTTCTTCCAAATTGCCTTGCCACACGGTCTACGAAGTGCCACTCGACTGCGAAGAAGCATATCATTGGGCACCTCGCCCGCCAAAGATGGCTATCATGCATGCACATCTCGTTAAGAGAGAAGCCACGATCATCCACATAAGGCAACCAATGGACCTGCAAAACAAAGAGATACATTGTTAGATACAAATTTCACTATTGACTAAATTTGTCTCATTGAACTTCTCAATACCTGCTCAGCAGTCAAGGTGTCCAGCTCGTTCATATAGCACTTGTATCGCACATGCGAGCTTCCTGTGTACACTGTCACTTGTTCCCAATAGTACGCAAGTGTAGGGCGCCGATATGGATCAAGATCATGCACCCCGTCATGATTACCCCGTGGGTTTGGCATGCCGGGGTTCTTGAAATCGGGCCGTCCTACCGGGATCCGCTCCCACATCCACACGGATAGGCTCCAAACAAACCCAGACAATGAGGATGTATCTCCCTTCCTGCGACACGTCAAGTCAAGCTGCAATCAAACAAACATGTTAGATATGGAGGCGCATGATAAATGCAAGATAGATGGTTGCAAATATCTCTTACTTGACGATAAAAATATGCTAGTGCGGCCGAACCCCAACTATACTGGGTATCCCAATTACTGAGTAGCTCCAGATACATCCAGAGGGCTGAGTTCCCGGTTGCGTCTAAGAAGACTACCTTGGTTAATACATACCAAAGATAGGCCCGCGCGTACTGCTGCACAACCACGTCATTGGCACCCTCAGGGCACGGATTGGTTTCTCCCCTGACTTGTTTTAGCCAAGAATGCCTCACTTTCGAGGCATCGGCCTTGCCTGGCAGAGGGTCGTCAGGCTGAACACCAATTAAAATGCCAGTCCGTTCTCGCCAATTAACTGCGCTGACACGACCGGTAACAACTTGTCCGTTGATAGGAAGGCCGCTTATCATAGCCATGTCATCTAGGGTCATCGTCATCTCCCCACATGGAAGGTGGAACGAGTGAGTCTCGGGCCTCCAACGATCCACAAGTGCGGTAAGCGCCGCGTGGTTCACCGGCGGAGCGCGTCGCTTAAACTGCAACACGAATGGGAGAAGACCCAGTCTCCGAATGTACGGCTCGTACCGCGCGTCGTAAGGAAAGTCATCAACGGAATGACCCCTCATGCACATAGCAACTACAGGCTGCAAATAAAGTCATGTTTTGATCAATACAAGAACACAAATCGGAAACGACGAAAATTCTGCACAAGTCTGGCTTCTTACCTTTCCGTTCTCAATGGCACGAGCACGATGTTCCTGATGCCACTCCACGATTAATCCGTCATACCAAGGTCCATCATCATCCGTCATCCTACCAAATAAATCACAAACATCTATAAATACACAAACAATATGAAACAATACAATTCCCTTCTCAAACACAACCACATCATTTTTTTCTTCATATGCACACATAATTCTTCAAAAACATACCAACATCATCTCAATCAATCAAATAAATTTCTCAAATAATATGCCACGTATCATCTTATGCAACATCTCTATTACAACATTCCTATTGACAACATATGCAAATACATATCTTCTACAGTTCCATATTTCATCATATCTTTTGCAAATAAAGTACGCCAACAATAGGATTATCTACACATAGAGTCATCATATATAAATTCAACCGTATTGTTATACCACATACACACATCATCTATCAAACCAAATTATCAAACAAGTCTATTTTACATACAAAAATCATGTATTCATCACCCCTCTTAGTACCAAAAAAATTTCTCTTGGACAACATATCCACTAAATGGAATTGATTTTGCCTACATGTTCAACTACATATCATCTACTACTTAGCAAATCATCTATCAACTACAAACAAATTCCTAAAACAAAGAAACCATCTACTCATCTAACATCACCTAGTGTTGAATAATGCATCAAAAAGAAGAGGACTCAACCAAAAGAAATTGGAGGAGAGGGGGGGGGG
>LR738714.1:573871758-573905848 GCA_902687465.1 Secale cereale | reverse complement strand
CAAGGATGCTTAGGGGGCTCAGATCCACGAACTAGAGTAGAGGATGGAGTAGATCAGGGGAGGATTTGGTGTGAGGGAGAAGAGGGGCGAAGGAGAAGCTTGTCTCTGTTCGTGCGCCGCCAGGGGAATAGATAATGGGTGGTTGGGCTCGGCCCGCAGGGGTTATCCACTTATCAGGGCCAGACACCAAGGATGGTGGCGTCTGGGTTGCGAGGCGGAAACGCCAAGGACCGTGGCGTCTGGACCCGTTGCCACGTTAGCAAGTCAACGAGCAGGCGATTCGTGCGGGCCAGGGGCCAAACGCCAGGGTGCGTGGCGTCTCCTTTGCAACCCAGACGCCAGGGATGTTGGTGTCACCTAAAAAGGTTTAAATTGATCATGTTTTCAAGACGAGGTCAAATTCGAATTTTGTTAGCACAAAGGGTCGGAACAGTAATTTTGTCCGCTCCAAAGACCAAAGTGCGAGGGATGGATCTGAGGTACGCTTACTGAGGGCCGCCGCCATCGCCGCCCAAGTAGCCATGACGGCCAACTAAACCTTAGCAACAAATTTAACCTAGACTATAGCCAAAAATTAACCGCCCACAGATCCGACGACTCCAACCACCACCCGACAAGCACGAGGCCTGCAGGGGAGCGAAGTCATCGAAACCAAAGCTGGAAGTCGTGCTGCCCCTCTGGTCGCCTTAGAGAGAGAGGAGGCTTGGGGAATGGTCGCGAATGAGGAGTTATGGCATGGGGAACACACGCACATACACTTAGGGCTTATTAATGAGGACCTTCAAACCGACCGCATCTATCTAGACCGCGTGGCTTAGACGTGTTTTATCATTGAACGCATACACGTATCGTATGCGGGGCGGTACTGACATCCTTTTCCACAAATTGGAAGCAAACTGGTGGGCTCGGGAGTCCAGACCGCCACCATGTAAGACTCGGACACCCGCGGCCCACTCAAATCCTTCCTCCGAGTCCCATTTTCTTTCACTCTGCCCCTGCCATCCCTTACTTCGCATCTGCACCCTACTCCGACGATGCTGCCACTTCACCCTCCCGGCTGCCGCCCAGGCATTGTCGGACGCCCTCAGCCCCCCTCCCCAATGCGCCCACTCGCCTTATACAATGGCGCTGCCCACCTAGGATCTGTCTGCAGCCCGGTACCCCCCGCCCCTTGTTGACTGATAACCCACAAGTATAGGGGATCGCAAAAGTTTTCGAGGATAGAGTATTCAACCCAAATTTATTTATTCGACATCTGGGGAGCCAAAGAATATTCTCAACTATTAGCAGTTGAGTTGTCAATTCAACCACACCTGAACGACTTAATATCTGCAGCAAAGTATTTAGTAGCAAAGTAGTATGGAAGTAACGGTAGCGGTGGCAAAAGTAACAGTAGCAGTTTTGTAGTGATTGTAATAGTGACAGCGGAAAAGTAACTAAGCGATGTGAGCTAGATTATTGACTCTAGTGCAAGTGGGAGACTGAAGGAAATATGCCCTAGAGGCAATAATAAAGTTGTTATTTATATTTCCTTATATCATGATAATTGTTTATTATTCATGCTAGAATTGTATTAACCAGAAACTTAGTACATGTGTGAATACATAGACAAAACAGAGTGTCCCTAGTATGCCTCTACTAGACTAGCTCATTGATAAAAGATGGTTATGTTTCCTAACCATAGACATGAGTTGTCATTTGATCAACGGGATCACATCATTAGGAGAATGATGTGATGGACAAGACCCATCCGTTAGCTTAGCACTATGATCGTTTAGTTTTACTGCTATTGCTTTCTTCATGACTTATACATGTTCCTATGACTATGAGATTATGCAACTCCCGAATACCGTAGGAACACCTTGTGTGCTATCAAACGTCACAACGTAACTGGGTGATCATAAAGATGCTGTACAGGTGTCTCCGAAACTGTTCGTGGTGTTGGCATAGATCAAGACTAGGATTTGTCACTCCGAGTGTCGGAGAGGTATCTTTGAGCCCTCTCGGTAATGTACATCATAATAAGCCTTGCAAGCAAAAGACTAATGAGTTAGTCATGAGATGATGTATTACGGAACGAGTAAAGAGACTTGCCGGTAACGAGATTGAACTAGGTATAGAGATACCGACGATCGAATCTCGGGCAAGTAACGTACCAATGACAAAAGGAACAACGTATGTTGTTATGCGGTTTGACCGATAAAGATCTTCGTAGAATATGTAGGAGCCAATATGAGCATCCAGGTTCCTCTATTGGTTATTGACCGGAGATGAGTCTCGGTCATGTCTACATAGTTCTCGAACCCGTAGGGTCCGCACGCTTAACGTTTGATGACGATCGATATTATGAGTTTATGAGTTTTGATGTACCGAAAGAGTTCGGAGTCCCGGATGAGACCGGGGACATGACGAGGAGTCTCGAAATGGTCGAGACGTAAAGATCGATATATTGGACGACTATATTCGGACATCAGAAAGGTTCCGAGTGATTCGGGTATTTTTCGGAGTACCGGAGAGTTACGGGAATTCGCCGGGGAGTATATGGGCCTTATTGGGCCATACGGAAATAGAGGAGAAAGGCCAAAAGGAGGGAGGCGCGCGCCCCCCCTCTAGTCCGAATTGGACAAGGGGTGCAGCCCCCTTTTCCTTCTCCCTCTCCACCTCTTTCCTTCTCTCCTACTCCGGAAAGGAAAGGGGAATCCTACTAGGACTTGGGAGTCCTAGTAGGACTCCCCACACTTGGCGCGCCCCCTCTAGGGCCGGCCTCTCCCTTGCTCCTTTATATACGGGGGCAGGGGGCATCCTAGGACACACAAGTTGAATTGTGTTAGCCGTGTGCGGTGCCCCCCCTCCACAGAAACACACCTCGGTCATACCGTTGCAGTGCTTAGGCAAAGCCCTGTGCCGGTAGATACATCATATCCGTCACCACGCCATCGTGCTGACGAAAATCTCCCGTGAAGCTCAACTGGATCAAGCGCTCATGGGATGTCATCAAGCTGAACGTGTGCTAAACGCGGAGGTGCCGTACGTTCGGTGCTTGAGCGGTTGGATCACGAAGAAGTTCGACTACATCAATCGCGTCACTTGACGCTTCCGGTCCCGGTCTACGAGGGTACGTAGACACACTCTCCCCTCTCGTTGCTATGCATCTAGTAGATAGATCTCGCGTGATCGTAGGAAAGTTTTAAAATACTACGTTCTCCAACAGTGGTATCAGAACCAGGTTTATGCGTAGATGATATGCACGAGTAGAACACAATGAGTTGTGGGCGATACTAGTCATACTTCTTACCAGCATGTCATACTTTGCTTCGGCAGTATTGTGAGATGAAGCGGCCCGGACCGACATTACGCGTACGCTTACGCGGGAATGGTTTCACCGTTATGAGCACTCGTTGCTTAAAGGTGACTGGCGGGTGTCTGTCTCTCTCACTTTAGCTGAATCAAGTGTGCCTACGCCTGGTCCTTGTGAAGGTTAAAACAGCACATACTTGACGAAACATCGTTGTGGTTTTGTATGCGTAGGTAAGAACGGTTCTTGCTAAAGCCCGTAGCAGCCACGTAAAACTTGTAACAACAAAGTAGAGGACGTCTAACTTGTTTTTGCAGGGCATGTTGTGATGTGATATGGTCAAGACATGATGAGTTATACGGTTTTGTATGAGTGATCATGTTTTGTAAAGTTATCGGCAACTGGCAGGAGCCATATGGTTGTCGCTTTATTGTATGAAATGCAATCGCCATGTAATTGGTTTACTTTATCACTAAGCGGTAGCGATAGTCGTAGAAGCAATAGTTGGCGAGACGACAACGATGCTACGATGGAGATCAAGGTGTCGCGCCGGTGACAAAGGTGATCATGACGGTGCTTTGGAGATGGATATCAAAAGCACAAGATGATGATGGCCATATCATGTCACATATTTTGATTTGCATGTGATGTTTATCTTATTATGCTTCTTATTTTGCTTAGAACGACGGTAGCATTATAAGATGATCCCTTACAAAATTTCAAGGTACAAGTGTTCTCCCTGAGTATGCACCGTTGCGAAAGTTCTTCGTGCCGAGACACCACGTGATGGTCGGGTGTGATAAGCTCTACGTTCAAATACAACGGGTGTAAGACAGTTTTGCACACGCAGAATACTCGGGTTTAACTTGACGAGCCTAGCATATGCAGATATGGCCTCGGAACACTGGAGACCGAAAGGTCGAGCGTGAATCATATAGTAGATATGATCAACATAAGATGTTCACCATTGAAACTACTCCATCTCACGTGATGATCAGACATGGTTTAGTTGATTTGGATCACGTGATCATTTAGATGACTAGAGGGATGTCTATCTAAGTGGGAGTTCTTAAGTAATATGATTAAATTGAACTTTAATTTATCATGAACTTAATCCTCGTAGTATTAGCATATCTATGTTGTAGATCAATAGCTCACGATGTTGCTCCCTGTTTATTTTTTGTATGTTCCTAGAGAAAACTAAGTTGAAAGATGTTAGTAGCAATGATGCGGAATTGTTCCGTGATCTGAGGATTATCCTCATTGCTGCACAGAAGAATTATGTCCTTGATGCACCGCTAGGTGACAGACCTATTGCAGGAGCAGATGTAGACGTTATGAACGTTTTGACAAAAGCTCGGTATGATGACTACTTGATAGTTTAAGTGCACCATGCTTTACAGCTTAGAACCGGGACTTCAAAAACGTTTTGAAAGCCACAGAGCATATAAGATGTTCCAAGAGTTGAAATTAGTATTTCATACTCATGCCCGTGTCGAGAGGTATAAGACTTCTGACAGTACTTTGCCTACAAGATGGAGGAGAATAGCTCAACCAGTGAGCATGTGCTCAGATTGTCTGGGTACTACAATTACTTGAATCAAGTGGGAGTTAATCTTCCAGATAAGATAGTAATTAACAAAGTTCTCTAGTCACTATCATCAAGTTAGTAGAACTTCATGATGAACTATAATATGCAAGGGATGACGAAAGTAATTCCTGAGCTCTTTGCGATGCTGAAGTCGGCAAAGGTAGAAATCATGAAAAAGCATCAAGTGTTGATGGTTAACAAGACCACTTGTTTCAAGTAAAGGGAAAAGGGATAGAAGGGGAACTTCAAGAAGAATGACAAGAAGGTTGTCACTCCCGTGAAGAAACCCAAAGCTAAAACTCAAGCCTGAAACTAAGTGCTTCTACTGCAAAGGAAATGGTCACTGGAAGTTGAACTGCCCTAGATACTTGGCGGATAAGAAGGATGGCAAAGTGAACAAAGGTATATTTTGATATACAGATTATTGATGTGTAATTTACTAGTGTTCATAGCAACCCCTGGGTATTTGATACCGGTTCAGTTGCTAATATTAGTAACTCGAAACGAGAATTGCAGAATGAACAGAGACTAGTTAAAGGTGAAGTGACGATGTGTGTTGGAAGTGGTTCCAAGATTGATATGATCATCATCGCACACTCCCTATACTTTCGGGATTAGTGTAAAACCTAAATAAATGTTATTTGGCATTTGCGTTGAGCATGAATATAATTTGATCATATTTGTTGCAATACGGTTATTCATTTAAAGTCATAGAATAATTGTTATTCTGTTTACATGAATAAAACCTTCGATGGTCATACACCCAATGAAAATAGTTTGTTGGATCTCGATCGTGGTGATACATATATTCATAATATTGAAGCCAAAAGATGCAAGGTTAATAATGATAGTGCAACTTATTTGTGGCACTGCCGTTTAGGTCATAATGGTGTAAAGCGCATGAAGAAACTCCATAGTGATGGACTTTTGGAATCACTTGATTATGAATCACTTGGTGCTTGCGAACCATGCCTCATGGGCAAGATGACTAAAACTCCGTTCTCCAGAACAATGGAGCGAGCAACAGATTTGTTGGAGATCATACATACAGATGTATGTGGACCAATGAGTGTTGAAGCTCGCGGCGGGTATCGTTATTTTCTGACCTTCACTGATGATTTGAGTAGATATGGGTATATCTACTTAATGAAGCACAAGTCTGAAACATTTGAAAAGTTCAAAGAATTTCAGAGTGAAGTGGAGAATCATCGTAACAAAAAAATAAGAGTTTCTACGATATGATCGTAGAGGTAAAATATTTGAGTTAGCAAGTTTGGCCTCCAGTAAAAACAAAGTGAAATAGTTTCACTACTCACGCCACCTGGAACACCACAGTGTAATGGTGTGTCCGAACGTCATAACCGTACTTTATTAGATATGGTGCGATCGATGATGTCTCTTACCGATCTACCACTATCGCTTTTGGGGTTATGAATTAGAGACAGCTACATTCACGTTTAATAGGTCACCATCTAAATCCGTGGAGATGGCACCGTATGAACTGTGGTTTGACGAGAAACCTAAGCTATCATTTCTTTAAGTTTGGGACTGCGATGCTTATGTGAAAAAGTTTCAACATGATAAGCTCGAACCCAAATCGGAGAAGTAAATCTTCATAGGATGCCCAAAAGAAACTGTTGGGTACACCTTCTATCACAGATCCGAAGGCAAGGTCTTTGTTGCTAAGAGTGGATCCTTTCTAGAGAAGGAGTTTCTCTCAAAAGAAGTGAGTGGGAGGAAAGTAGAACTTGATGAGGTAATTGTACCTTCTCCCGAATTGGAAAGTGGAACATCACAGAAACTAGTTCCAGTGATTCCTACACCAATTAGTGAGGAAGCTAACGATGATGATCATGAAACTTCAGATCAAGTTTCTGCTGAACTTCGTAGATCAACCAGAGTTCGTTCCGCACCAGAGTGGTACGGCAACCCGGTTCTGGAAGTCATGTTACTGGACCATGATGAACCTACGAACTATGAGGAAGCGATGATGAGCCCAGATTCCGCAAAATGGCTTGAGGCCATGAAATCTGAGATGGGATCCATGTATGAGAACAAAGTGTGGACTTTGGTTGACTTGCCTGATGATCGGCAAGCCATCGAAAATAAATGGATCTTCAAGAGGAAGACTGACGCTGACGGTAATGTTACTATTTACAAAGCTCGACTTGTTGCGAAAGGTTTTCAACAAGTTCAAGGAGTTGACTACGATGAGACTTTCTCACCCGTAGCGATGCTTAAGTCTGTCCGAATCATGTTAGCAATTGCCGCATTTTATGAAATCCGGCAAATGGATAACAAAACTGCATTCTTTAATGGATTTATTAAAGAAGACTTCTATATGATGCAACTAGAAGGTTCTGTCAATCCTAAAGGTGCTAACAAAATGTGCAAGCTCCAGCGATCCATCTATGGACTGGTGCAAGCATCTCGGAGTTGGAATATACGCTTTGATAAGTTGATCAAAGCATATAGATTTATACAGACTTGCGGTGAAGCCTGTATTTACAAGAAGTGAGTGGGAGCACTACAACCTTTCTGATAAGTATATGTGAATGACATATTGTCGATCGGAAATGATGTAGAATTTTCTGGAAAGCATAAAGGAGTGTTTGAAAGGAGTTTTTCAAAGAAAGACCTTGGTGAAGCTGCTTACATATTGGGCATCAAGATCTATAGAGATAGATCATGACACTTGATAAGACTTTCGATGAGTACATACCTTGATAAGATTTTGAAGTAGTTCAAAATGGATCAGTCAAAGAAGGAGTTCTTGCCTGACTTGTAAGGTGTGAAGTTGAGTAAGACTCAAAGCCAGACCACGGCAGAAAAATATAGAGAGAATGAAAGTCATTCCCTATGCCTCAGCCATAGGTTCTATAAAGTATGCCATGTTGTGTACCTTGCCATGAGTTTGTCAGGGGGGTACAATAGTGATTCAGGAGTAGATCACTGTACAACGGTCAAAATTATCCTTAGTAACTGGATGACTAAGGAAATGTTTCTCGATTATGGAGGTGATAAAGAGTTTGTCGTAAAGGGTTACGCCGATGCAAGCTTTGACACTAAATCCATATGACCCTAAGTATCAATCTGGATGCGTATTGAAAGTGGGAGCAATTAGCTAGAGTAGCTCCATGCAGAGCATTGTAGACATAGAAATTTGCGAAATACATACGGATCTGAATGTGATAGACCCGTTGACTAAACTTCTCTCACAAGCAAAACATGATCACACCTTATTACTCTTGGGTATTAATCACATAGCGATGTGAACTAGATTATTGACTCTAGTAAACCCTATGGGTGTTGGTCACATGGCGATGTGAACTATGGGTGTTACTCACATAACGATGTGAACTATCGGTATTAAATCACATGGCGATGTGAGCTAGATTATTGACTCTAGTGCAAGTGGGAGACTGAAGGAAATATGCCCTAGAGGCAATAATAAAGTTGTTATTTATATTTCCTTATATCATGATAAATGTTTATTATTCATGCTAGAATTGTATTAACCGGAAACTTAGTACATGTGTGAATACATAGACAAAACAGAGTGTCCCTAGTATGCCTCTACTAGACTAGCTCATTGATCAAAGATGGTTATGTTTCCTAACCATAGACATGAGTTGTCATTTGATCAACGGGATCACATCATTAGGAGAATGATGTGATGGACAAGACCCATCCGTTAGCTTAGCACTATGATCGTTTAGTTTTATTGCTATTGCTTTCTTCATGACTTATACATGTTCCTATGACTATGAGATTATGCAACTCCCGAATACCGTAGGAACACCTTGTGTGCTATCAAACGTCACAACGTAACTAGGTGATCATAAAGATGCTCTACAGGTGTCTCCGAAAGTGTTCGTGGTGTTGGCATAGATCAAGACTAGGATTTGTCACTCCGAGTGTCGGAGAGGTATCTCTGGGCCCTCTCGGTAATGTACATCATAATAAGCCTTGCAAGCAAAAGACTAATAAGTTAGTCACGAGATGATGTGTTACGGAACGAGTAAAGAGACTTGCCGGTAACGAGATTGAACTAGGTATAGAGATACCGACGATCGAATCTCGGGCAAGTAACATACCAATGACAAAAGGAACAACGTATGTTGTTATGCGGTTTGACCGATAAAGATCTTCGTAGAATATGTAGGAGCCAATATGAGCATCCAGGTTCCGCTATTGGTTATTGACCGGAGATGAGTCTCGGTCATGTCTATATAGTTCTCGAACCCGTAGGGTCCGCACGCTTAACGTTTGATGACGATCGGTATTATGAGTTTATGAGTTTTGATGTACCGAAGGAGTTCGGAGTCCCGGATGAGACCGGGGACATGACGATGAGTCTCTAAATGGTCGAGACGTAAAGATCGATATATTGGACGACTATATTCGGACATCGGAAAGGTTCCGAGTGATTCGGGTATTTTTCGGAGTACTCGAGAGTTACGGGAATTCGCCGGGGAGTATATGGGCCTTATTGGGACATACGGTGATAGAGGAGAAAGGCCAAAAGGAAGGAGGTGCACCCCCCCTCTGGTCCGAATTGGACAAGGGGTGCAACCCCCTTTTCCTTCTCCCTCTCGACCTCTTTCCTTCTCTCCTACTCCGGAAACGAAAGGGGAATCCTACTAGGACTTGGGAGTCCTAGTAGGACTCCCCACACTTGGCGCGCCCCCTCTAGGGCCGGCCTCTCCCTTGCTCCTTTATATACGGGGGCAGGGGGGCACCCTAGGACACACAAGTTGAATTGTTTTAGCCGTGTGCGGTGCCCCCCTCTACAGAAGCACACCTCGGTCATACCGTTGCAGTGCTTAGGCGAAGCCCTGCGCCGGTAGATACATCATATCCGTCACCACGCCGTCGTGCTGACAAAACTCTCCCGTGAAGCTCAACTGGATCAAGAGCTCGTGGGACTTCATCAAGCTGAATGTGTGCTGAACGCGGAGGTGCCGTACGTTCGGTGCTTGATCGGTTGGATCGCGAAGAAGTTCGACTACATCAACCGCGTCACTTGACGCTTCCGCTCCTGGTCTACGAGGGTACGTAGACACACTCTCCCCACTCGTTGCTATGCATCTAGTAGATAGATCTTGCGTGATCGTAGGAAAATTTTAAAATATTACGTTCCCAGCAAAGGTTTCATTCCGTTTGGACTCCGTTTGATATTCCTTTTCTGCAAAACCCTGAAACAGGAAAAAAACAACAATCTGGACTGGGCCTTTGGGTTAGTAGGTTAGTCCCAAAAATGATATAAAAGTGTAAGATAAAGCCCATTAAACATCCAAGACTTCATAAATAATAGCGTGGAACAATAAAAAATTATAGATACGTTGGAGATGTATCAAGCATCCCCAAGCTTAATTCCTACTCGTCCTCGAGTAGGTAAATGATAAAGAAAGAATTTTTGATGTGGAATGCTAACCAATATAGTTTCTTAATGTAATTCTCTTAATTGTGGCATGAATGTTCAGATCTGAAAGACTCAACATAAAATTCTATATTGACATAAGAAATAATAATATTTCAAGCATACTAACAAAGCAATCATGTCTTCTCAAAATACTATGGCTAAAGAAAGTTATCCCTACAAAATCATATAGTCTGGCTATGCTCCCTCTTCATCACACAAAATATTCATATCATGCACAACCCCGATTTCAGCCAAGCACTTGTTTTCATACTCTATTCTTTCAAACATTTCAACTTTCACGCAATACATGAGCGTGAGCCATGAACATAGCACTATGGGTGGAATAGAGGTGGTTCCGGTGAAAACAAAAAGGATGAAGATAGTCTCACATCAACTAGGCGTGTCAACGGGCTATGGAGATGCCCATAAATAGATATCAATGTGAGTGAGTAGGGATTGCCATGCAACGGATGCACTAGAGCTAAGTATGTATGAAAGCTCAACAAAAGAAACTAGTGGGTGTGCATCCAACTTGCTTGCTCACGAAGACCTAGGGCATTTGAGGAAGCCCATCGTTGGAATATACAAGCCAAGTTCTATAATGAAAATTCCCACTAGTATATGAAAGTGACTAAACATGAGACTCTCTATCATGAAGAACATGGTGCTACTTGGAAGCACAAGTGTGGAAAAAGATAATAGCAATTGTCCCTTCTCTCTTTTCTCTCATTTTTTTGGAGGGGCTTTTTTTAGCCCCTCTCTATTTTTTTGGGCCATCCCTTTTTTTATTGGCCTTTCCACACATGGGACAATGCTCTAATAATGATGATCATCACACTTTTATTACAACTCAAAATTACAACTCGATACTACAACAAGTATGACTCTACATGAATGCCTCCGGCGGTGTACCGGGATGTGCAATGAATCAAGAGTGACATGTATGAAAAATTATGCATGGTGGATTTTCCACAAATACGATGTCAACTACATGATCATGCATGGCAATATGACAATATGATGCATGTCATATGAACGGAACGGTGGAAAGTTGTATGGCAATATATCTCGGAATGGATTTGGAAATGCCATGATAGGTAGGTATGGTCGCTGTTTTGAGGAATAATATGGTGGCTGTTTTGAGGAAGGATATATAGTGGGTTTATGGCACCGACGAAATTTGCGCGGCACAAGAGAGGCTAGCAATGATGGAAGGGTGAGAGTGTGTATAATCCATGGACTCAACATTAGTCATAAGAACTCATATACTTATTGCAAAAATCTACGAGTCATCAAAACAAAGCAATCAACGCATGCTCCTAGGGGGGAGGTTGGTAGGAGTTAACCATCGCGCGCCCCCGACCTCCACACAAAGGTTGGCACTCTACAAATACCTCATGCTCTAACTTCGTCACATAGCGGTTCATCATACGTGCATGATATGGGAATCACTAACCTTAACACAAGTATTTCTCAATTTCTGTATAACTCCACTGGCATGACTCTAATATCACTATCCTCATATCTCAAAACAATTATCACGCATCCAACATCTCATCATATTCAATGCACTTAGTGTGATTTTTTTACTACATTGACATTGGATGTCTATCATGTGAAGACTAGTTTTATTAGCCTAAACACATTACCATGCTGTTTTAATAGACTCTCAAATTGATATAAGTGAAGCATGAGAGTTCAAAATTTTCTACAAAATATTACCACCACCGTGCTGTAAAAGATGTAAGTGAAGCACTAGAGCAAAAACTATTCAACTCAAAAGATATAAGTGAAGCACATAGAGTGTTCTAACAATTCCTGGGCCATATTTAACTCTCTCAAATAGGTGTGTCCAGCAAGGATGATTGTGACAAACTAACAAGCAAAGACTCAAATTATACAAGACGCTCCAAGCAAAACACAGATCATGTGGTGAATAAAAATATAGCTCCAAGTATAGTTACCGATGAATGAAGACGAAAGAGGGGATGCCTTCCCGGGGCATCCCCAAGCTTAGGCTTTTGATTATCCTTGAATTTTAGTTGGGGTGCCATGGGCATCCCCAAGCTTAGGCCTTTGCTACTCTTTGTTCCATAGTCCATCAAAGCAATACTCAAAACTTGAAAACTTCACAACACAAAACTTAGACTAAAATTCTCGTGAGCTCCGTTAGTATAAGAAAGCAAACCACTAGTCAAAGGTACTGCAACGAATTCATTATTTCTTTATATTGGTGTTAAACCTACTGTATTCCAACTTCTATATGGTTCATACCTCCAAATATTACTCATAGATGCATTGAAATAAGCAAACAACACACGAAAAACAGAATCTGTCAAAAACAGAACAGTCTGTAGTAATCTGCAGGTTTCGCATACTTCTGTAACTCCAAAAATTCAAAATAAATTGGTAAATGTGAGGAATTTGTCTATTAATCATCTGCAAAAAGAATCAACTAAATAGCACGCTCCAGTAAAATCTGACGACCATTCTAGTGAGCGCTAACGATTCTGTTTTTCACAGCAAGATCACATAAACTTCACACACATCTTCCCAAAGGTTCTACTTGGCACAAACACTAAACAAAACAAGAAATCACATCTAATCAGAGGCTAGATGCAATATTTATTCCCTAACCGCAACAAAAACAAAAAAATAAAATTGGGTTGCCTCCCAACAAGCGCTATCGTTTTACGCCCCTAGCTAGGCACGATACAAGATAAATCTAGGGAATGCCATAGTGATACGATATGTCGCGAAAGCTCATCTCATATTCCCTGCGTTCAGCAGCAAGCTTCCTTTGTGGCAAGCAAAAGTAATCAAAAGGGCCAAATTTAATGGGACAAAAGTCCCCTACATCAATCTCAGGAGGAATAGGTTCATCTTTTGGCCCTTTGTAGTGAACAACCAATTCATCATTATAGGCATTCTTTTGGCAGAAGGCCATAAGCCTTCGCTCAAGGGAGAAGCCTAACCCATTATTTTGAACAGCAAAATCATCGTTCATCTCAGAAATTCTATCAAACAAGACCTCAATAGGAACCTTTTTTCTAAGGTTTTCATTAAAAGCAACATGATCAGGAGATCGCAACCGCATTATGTCTTCTTGATTGAACAAGATAGCCTCTATGGGAGGTCGACAGGCATCTATTCCGTAATGAGCAAAGATTTCTTTGGCCTCTTTCATGATAAACCTAAATTCATGAGCCAAAAAGATAGTAGCTGCACGCTTAACAGAAGAATGCTCAATATTGGAAAACTCCAAAAAGATTCTCTGAATACAAGGATGCATATGGATAAATTGCCTTTCAATTTCTACTATAAGCATGGATATAGCATCCGCAAGGCTACTAGTTCTGTGAAGAATAGAGCCACCCATAGTGGGCAAAGCACCGGCACAAGTAAAGAAGTCTTGAAGAACTCCTTTTCCAATGATATTACCACTACCAACCCAGAACTTCTTAATATGTAAAGTGGTAGCTTCATCCAGGGGGTCAACATAGACATTGCCCTCGACATTACTACCCTTCTCGATAAAGTCGTCCCCCATCTCAGACATGAGGGCAATCAGGCAAGCAAGCAGCACACACAAGCAAACAAGAAGCGAGCGAACGATAAACACACGGCGGAAGAATGGCAAATAAAACGGCAAGGGTGAAGTGGGGGAGAGGAAAACGAGAGGCAAATAAATGTAATGCAAAGGATAAGGGTTTGTGATAGGTACTTGGTATATGACTTTTGCGTAAGCCTCTCCGGCAACGGCGCCAGAAATTCTTCTTGCTACTTCTCCAGCTTGCATTGTATTCCCTCCAAGAGGAAAGGGAGATGCAGCACAGTAGCGTAAGTATTTCCCTCAGTTTTTGAGAACCAAGGTATCAATCCAGTAGGAGACCACGCGCGAGTACCTCGCACCTGCACAAACAAATAAGAACTTCGCAGCCAACGCGATAGGGGTTGTCAATCCCTTTACGGTCACTTACGAAAGTGAGATCTGATAGAGATGATAGTTTATATTTTTGGTATTTTTGTTTATAAGAACAGAAAATAAAAGCAATAAAAGTAAAGTAGATGTAGATTGATACGTTGAGAATAGACCCGGGGGCCATAGTGTTCTCTAGTGGCTTCTCTCATGATAGCGATATTCTACGACGGGTAAACAAATTACTGTCGAGCAATTGATAGAAAAGCGAATAATTATGAGTCTATCTAGGCATGATCATTGTATATAGGCATCACGTCCGAGACAATTAGACCGACTCCTTCTTGCATCTACTACTATTACTCCACACATCGACCGCTATCCAGCATGCATCTAGTGTACTGAGTTCATAAGAACAGAGTAACGCCTTAAGCAAGATGACATGATGTAGAGGGATAAACTCAAGCAATATGATATAAACCCCATCTTTTATCCTCGATGGCAACAATACAATACGTGCCTTGCTGCCGTACTGTCACTGGGAAAGGACACCGCAAGATTGAACCCAAAGCCAAGCATTTCTCCCATTGCAAGAACGATAGATCCAGTAGGCCAAACCAAACCAATAATTCGAAGAGACTTGCAAGGATATTATGAGCACACATATAAAGTTCAGAGAAGAACCAAATATTTCTCATAGATAATCTTGATCATAAACTCACAATTCATCGGATCTCGACAAACACACCGCAAAAAGAGATTACATCGAATAGATCTCCTCGAAGACCGAGGAGAACTTTGTATTGAGATCTAGAGAGAGATAAGAAGCCATCTAGATACTAGCTATGGACCCGAAGGTCTGTGGTAAACTACTCACAACTCATGGTGAGGGCGATAATGATGATGATGAAGAACTCCGTGATGTATCCCCCTCTGGTGGAGCTCCAAAACAGGCTCCAAGATGGGATCTCACGGGAACAGAAGGTTACGGCGTTGGAATTAGGGTTTTCTCTCTGTTGTCAATGGTTTCGGGGTACGTAGACTTATATAGGAGGAAGGAGGACACCGGGGGGTGCTCGAGGGGCCCACGAGGCAGGGGGCGCGCCCTGGGAAGGGGGGCATGCCCCCACCCTCGTGGACACCCCGAGGCTCCCCTAACGTGGTTCTCAAGTCCCCTGTGCGTGATTTTCTCCAAAAATATCTCTCGCGAAGGTTTCATTCCGTTTGGACTCCGTTTGATATTCCTTTTCTGCAAAACCCTAAAACAGGCAAAAAACAGCAATCTGGACTCGGCATTTGGGTTAGTAGTTTAGTCCCAAAAATGGTATAAAAGTGTAAGATAAAGCCCATTAAACATCCAAGACTTCATAAATAACAGCGTGGAACAATAAAAAATCATAGATACGTTGGAGACGTATCAAGCATCCCCAAGCTTAATTCCTGCTCGTCCTCTAGTAGGTAAATGATAAAGAAAGAATTTTTGATGTGGAATGCTAACCAATATGGTTTCTCAATGTAATTCTCTTAATTGTGGCATGAATGTTCAGATCTGAAAGATTCAAGATAAAATTCTATATTGACATAAGAAATAATAATACTTCAAGCATACTAACAAAGCAATCATGTCTTCTCAAAATACTATGGCTAAAGAAAGTTATCCCTACAAAATCATGTAGTATGGCTATGCTCCCTCTTCATCACACAAAATATTCATATCATGCAAAACCCTGAAATAGGCAAAAAAACAACAATCTGGACTAGGCCTTTGGCTTAGTAGGTTAGTCCCAAAAATGATATAAAAGTGTAAGATAAAGCCCATTAAACATCCGAGACTTCATAAATAATAGCATGGAACAATAAAAAATTATAGATACGTTGGAGACGTATCATAAAACGCGATGAATCCTTCTCTCTGATTTTTTTCTCCCCGAACGTGAATATATGGAGTTGGAGTCCAGATCGGTGGAGCCTTAGGGGGCCCACGAGATAGGGGGGCACGCGAAGGGGGGTGGCGCCCCCACCCTCGTGGACAGGGTGTGGGCCCCTTGTCGGTGTACTAAGGTAGGGGAACCTGAGTACCCCAACTTGTGCATGGGCAATGGCAGCTTCCCGTGGCAGGGCTTACCACGCGCTAGCCAAGGTCCGCTCTGGTCCCTATGAAGCCATTCAAGAACAAAGTATACAAGTTAAGAGACAAGACCCCGGCAAGAGGAGCTTGCCGGGAAGGCCGCACCAGGCTCAAGAACATCTTTTTAGTACAAGACCCTGGCAAGAGGAGCTTGCCAGGAAGACCAGAAAACCACACCTCAGAAGATACATCGTGGTGCATCGTGCGCCCAGGCAGGGCCTGGCGAGCGGCAAGCTCCCGGGCCCGGCAAGATTGCGACCCCGGCAAGGTGCTTGCCGGGGGAAGTTCACGCTGTGTGCCTGCGCTCCAACTCAACTGGCCACGCGTCGCTCTGGGGCCCTTCTAGGGGCACGTGGCAGATGGCCGTGCAGCCTGAGGGACACGCTGGCGAGCCACGGTGACGAAGCCATCGCCGTGGCGAACGGAGACGCCCGGGCGGGCGCTTTTGGGGTGACGGCGACGGGCATTCAAAGCCTTTGTCCCCCACCGTCTGGGTTAGGTGAAGACCACTGTTCATATACTGTTCATGCACTGTTACAACTACCACCAAATTTACACTTTTACCCTCCTCTAGTTGACACCTGTCGGTGACCCCTTCTGAACTATAAAAGGAGGCCCATGCACAACGTAGAGGAGGTTCGATCCCAGAAACTCGCTCACTCTCTCTCTCGCTCGGTGTAGCTGGTACTGTAGATCTTCAAGCTCCCGAGCCCAAGAACTCAATACAACCAAAGGCAGGAGTAGGGTTTTACGCGTCCGCGCGGCCCGAACCTGGGTAAACTGCCCGCGTGTGCTCCTCGATCTGCTCTCTGTGCTCCCTCAGCTCCCTTACCGCAACGTAGAAGGGGCTCCGGTCCCATAGGTGTTCGTGGGTGTCAGTTTCCCCGACATCTTTGGCGCGCCAGGTAGGGGGGTGTCGAGGTTGTGCGAACCTGATCCGGCGCTCACGCGGGCGCAACCTTCAGCAACCTCTCCAGCTTCATCAACTTCATCAATCTCATCAGCTACGTCAACATGCCTCCGAAGAAGAAGGCTTCGGAGGTCGGAGGCCCGTCCGCGTCGATCCCACCACCACCAGAACCGACGGTAGGTGGAGGAGACGCCGGCGGAAGGGTGGACGCCGGTGGGGAGACTCATGGCGCCACCAAGTCCAAGGACAAGACGGACGACCGGGCGAATTCCAAAGCCTCGGTGTCCGTGCACGCACCACGTCCCTCTTAGGAGGTGCCGGACCAGCAGCGACGTGGTACCGGAGGTACCATACGCTTGCTGGGACATGGTCAGGCCGGCGGGTCACGGGACGCTCAAGGCCAACGTCCTGGCACGAGCAAGGCGCGGTCGCCGGGGCGAGAACATGCTCCTTCTAACGCGGTTAGAAGTCCGAGCGTGTCTCGCTCCTCGCACCGTTCGCCACCGTTTCCCTCCTCTCCAGCAGAAGCCCTGGCCAGGGCTCAACTGCTCCTCGACTTCCCTCCAGCGGCGGACAAGGCCGAAGACTGGAGGGCTACGATCCAGCGCCTCATCGCCTTCGCCAACAACGACACGCCACAGCAGCCGGCAACATCACGGCCGCGGCAAGTCGACCAAGCGAAGGCCGACGGAGACAAGACCGCCGGGGGTGCGACTACCGTACACTCCCCGCCGCGGAAGTAGAAGTCGCCACCCCGCCGGATCAATGTCGACGACGACTCCACGGCGTCGTCGGATCCGCGGGCTCGCCGCGACCTGCGCCAAGTCCTCGACGACAGGCGACAAGAGGACGCTCGAACTCGTATCGAGCGTCGAAGAGAAGCCAGAAGACAGTCCGATCAGCGAGCTGGGACTGCTGTTGACATGCACGCGCCCGGTGAACCAGGCGACTTGCCGTACGCGGCAGGCTGCCCTGCGTTCACCCGAGAGCTGCGGCAAGTCCAGTGGCCCAGCATGAAGAACTTCAAGCCCGACGTACCCGAGAAGTACGACGGCAAGACGCACCCCTCGGAGTTCCTCAGCATCTACACCATTGCGGTGCAAGCTGCCGGGGGACGCGACGAGAAGATTCTGGCCAACTACTTACCACTCGTGCTTAAGCCAAACGTCAGGTCTTGGCTTATGCACTTGCCGGAGAACTCCATCTCTTCTTGGGCGGATTTGTGCCACCAGTTTGTTGGCGCCTTCACGGGCGGCCACAAACCCCACGGCCAGGAGAGCGATCTCCATATCCTTGCCTAGAAGGAGGGGGAGTCCCTGCGCAAATACATCCAGAGGTTCAGCCGCGTTCAGCACAATATCCCCGATGTCCACCCTGCCGCGGTTATCAGCGCGTTCCACCAGAACGTGCGTAACCGCCGGATGAGGGAGGAGATGGCGATGACCAAGATTCGGGACGTCAGCGAGCTTTACGCTCTGGCTGACAAATGTGCACGTGCTGAAGAGGGGATGAGACTCCCCGGAGAGGATGCCGGTGTAGGAGGAAGCGATAGCGAGGATGCCGCCCCGGCAAGGAAAGGCCGGCGGCGGAATAACAAGAAGAAGAAGAACAAGGAGGTACTGGTTGTCGAGCAGTCCGGCAAGGAGGCTCCCGCCAAGAAGACACAGGCTGGTGGCTCCGGCAAGGAGGCCGCCCCTGTAGCGGCAGCCGACAAGCAGGACGGCTCCGACAAGCAGTACTGCAAGATCCACCGCACCAAGGGCCATGATCTCCAAAACTGCAAGAGGGTAGAGTACCTCGTAGAACAGCAGAAGGCTAAATACGAGCGTCGTGACAAGGAGAAGGCCCAAGGAGGCGGAGGAGAACCCAGCAAGAAGCGGCCGTTCAATGGCCGGGGAGGACGCCGCGGCAAGGCCAAGCAGCGGCAAGGAGACATGCCTCCCCGGGGCCGCGACAAGGATGAGGACGAAGACGATGATGAGGACATGGATGAAGGAGACAACATCGAGCAGGAGTTCCAGAAGGCCACAGAGGTTCTGTGTGTCGATGGAGGTGCCTCTCTGCACACGTCCCACCGCCAACTCAAGCACTGGGTGCGGGAAGTAAATGCAGCTGAGCCACCCGTCGAGTCACACAGGCTGCTGAAATGGTCCGGCACGCCCATAATCTTCGACCTTGAGGACCACCCTGATCGCACGACCGCGGTCGGGTGTTTGCCGATGTTGGTCTCACCAACTATCCGCAACCTCAAGGTCACCAAGATGTTGGTTGACGGCGGGGCCGGCCTCAACTTGATCTCCTCCGCTGTGATCAAGAAACTCCAAATCCCCGACAGCGAGCTCGAGGAAACCGGGTCGTTCCAAGGGATCAACCCGGGAAGGAGCAAGCCGAAGGGGAAGATCACGCTGCCAGTGACCTTTGGTGGAGAGCTCAACTTCAGGACGGAGAGGATCACGTTCGACGTTGCCGATATCCCATTGCCATACAATGGGATACTTGGCCGTCCTGCGCTCGCCAAGTTCATGGCATCTTCCCACTACGCATACAACATACTCAAGATGCCGGGGCCGATAAGCGTCATCTCTGTCCCTGGCGACAAGAAGGATGCGCTTATCTGCGCCGACAAGATCTACCGGGACGCAGCAGCCGCGGCAGACAGCAACACACTTGCCGCTGAAGCTCCCGGGGGGAAGACCACTGACCAAGTCCGGCAAGAGCTCCGGAGCCCATTCCGGCAAACGCACCTCTTCGGAGTGCTGCGCTGCCGTCGAGGACGCACCGTCGAGCTCCACCGGCAAGTGCAAGAAAGGAATGGCAGCTCCACCGGCAACCAAGAAGGTGTCCGCCAAGGAGGACGGCACTGGTGGTACTTTCACCATCAGTGCTACACTTGACCCCAAATAGGAAAGCGCGCTCGTTGCCTTCCTGCGGGCGAATGTCGACGTGTTCGCATGGCAACCGTCTGACATCCCCGGCGTTCCCAGGAAGGTAATTGAGCACAAGCTTGCTGTTTGTCCTCACGCGCGGCCCGTCAAGCAGAAGGTCAGGAAGCAAGCTGTGGAGCGCCAAGAGTTCATTGCCGAGGAGATAAAGAAGTTGGAAGCAGCAGGCTTGGTTAGAGGCGTACTCCATCCTACGTGGTTGGCCAATCCAGTTGTTGTGCGCAAGGCCAATGGGAAGTGGAGACTTTGTATAGACTTCACTGATGTGAATAAAGCATGTCCCAAGGATCCATTTCCCTTGCCGCGTATCGACCAGATTGTTGACTCCACCGCCGGATGTGAGTTGCTTTCATTCCTCGATGCATACTCAGGTTACCACCAGATATTCATGGCCAAGGAAGATGAAGAGAAGACTGCATTCATTACTCCATGTGGCACATACTGCTTCATACGCATGCCCTTTGGGTTGAAGAATGCAGGCTCAACATTTGCAAGGGTGGTACATACTGCTTTTGAGCCACAGATACACAGAAATGTAGAAGCTTACATGGATGATATAGTGGTCAAGAGCAAGAGCAAAGATACCCTGATCCAAGACTTAGAAGAAACCTTTGAGAATCTGCGCAAGATACAACTCAAATTGAACCCCGAGAAGTGCGTTTTCGGAGTCCCCTCCGGCAAGCTTCTCGGGTTCTTTGTGTCCCAGAGGGGGATTGAAGCCAATCCCGACAAGATAAAAGCCATCGAGCAGATTGAAGCCCCGAAGCGCGTCAAGGACGTAAGGAGACTTGCTGGTTGTGTGGCTGCCCTCAGCAGGTTCATTTCAAAGTCTGCGGAACGCGCCCTGCCTTTCTTCAGAATCTTGAAAAAGGCTGGTCCTATGAAATGGACTCCGGAAGCGGAGGCAGCGCTGCAAGATTTGAAAGGATACCTGTCCTCCACTCCAATACTTGTCGCACCTAAGCCACAAGAGAAGTTGCTGCTGTACCTGGCAGCAACTAATCAAGTGGTTAGTGCTGCGTTGGTAGCGGAGAGGAAGGCAGATGAGGAGCCCACAGCCCCAGCAAGCACTTCCAGCGACAAGCAGGGGGCTTCCTCGACAAGCTCTGGCCCCGACAAGGAAAAATCTGCACAGGAGCAAGGAGAAGTGCGAAAGAAGATGGTGCAGCGCCCAGTTTATTTTGTAAGTTCCCTCTTGCAGGGGGCTAGATCAAGATACTCTAGGGTGCAGAAGTTGCTTTTCGGCCTCCTCATGGCCTCGAGAAAGCTGCGCCATTACTTCCAAGCACACGAGATAACAGTGGTCACTCGCTTTCCGTTGAAGAGGATATTGCAAAATCCAGAAGCAACAGGCAGGATCGTCGAGTGGGCACTGGAGCTGTCGAGCTTTGGTCTCAAGTTCGAGAGTACTTCAACTATACAGAGCAGAGCTTTGGCAGAATTCATAGCCGAATGGACACCAACGCCAGATGAAGAAATTCCAGAGACAAGTGTCCCAGTCCAAGAAGCAAGCAAAGAGTGGATAATGTACTTCGACGGTGCTTTCTCGCTGCAAGGAGCCGGTGCTGGCGTGTTACTCATAGCACCCACCGGAGAGCACCTCAAGTATGTTGTCCAAATGCACTTTCCCAAGGAGCAAGCAACAAACAATACTGCTGAGTATGAAGGTTTGCTTGCCGGCCTCAGAATTGCGGCCGAACTTGGGATCAAGAAGCTGATTGTGCGGGGAGATTCACAATTGGTGGTCCGACAAGTGAACAAGAGTTACCAGAGTCCCTTGATGGAAGCTTATGTCGATGAAGTGAGGAAGCTTGAAGAACACTTTGAAGGCCTGCAAATGGAGCACGTTCCAAGAGCTCAAAATGATATTGCTGACGGCCTGTCAAAGTGTGCTGCAATGAAGTTACCTGTGGAACCAGGGACCTTCATGCTCAAGCTAACTCAACCATCCGTTACACCATCAGTTGGGCAAAGCAAGAAGAGGAAATTGGTCTCCGGCGACTACCTGCCGGCGGATCTTCCCGAAACCGACGCCAAAGTCCCCAAGATCAACAACCAAGATGCTGAGGAACAGTATGCTCCTGTAGACCCGAGGGTCTGTACAGTTGAAGCAGGCGTTCCCGACAAGCCTTGCCCCGGCAGGCTTGCCGGGGAACCCTCAGCTCCGGCAGAGCCGCAGGTTCTTCCCGTAGAAGCTGAGGTTCCCGCAGCAGCACTGATGCCTTTAGTCCTTATTGTTGAGCCCTAGGCTCCAGCATGGGCATAGCAAATCGTCCGTTTTCTTCAAACCGGAGAACTTCCCGATGAGCCAGAAGATAGAGAAAATAACCAGGCAGTCAAGTATGTACCAGTTCATTGACAACGAACTGTACAGAAGAAGACTCAATGGTGTCAGATTGAAGTGTATTTCCCGGGAAGATGGACAGAAGCTATTGGCAGAGATACACGGAGGCATATGTGGCCATCACATTGGCACAAGAGCACTTGCCGGGAAGGCGTTCCGGCAAGGTTTCTTTTGGCCAGAAGCCCTCCAAGATGCAACTGCACAAGTAACCAAGTGTGAAGCGTGCCAGTTCCATGCCAAGCAAATTCACCAACCAGCTCAAGCTCTCCAGACGATCCCTTTGTCCTGGCCCTTCTCGGTCTGGGGGCTCGATATCCTCGGCCCCTTTCCCCACACAGTCGGCGGCTTTGAGTACTTGTACGTAGCAATCGACAAGTTCACAAAGTGGCCAGAAGTGGAACCAGTGAGAAAGGTGACAGCACAGTCAGCAGTCAGGTTCTTCAGATCAATTGTTTGCCGTTTCGGAATCCCTAACAGGATCATCACCGACAACGGCACACAGTTCACGAGTCGCACCTTCATGCAGTACGTCCAAGACCTTGGCGCCAAGATCTGCTTTGCTTCTGTTGCTCACCCAAGGAGCAATGGTCAAGCAGAGAGGGCAAATGCTGAAGTGCTGCGCGGGCTCAAGACAAGAACCTTCGACAGGCTGCACAAGTGTGGAAGAAACTGGATAGAGGAGTTGCCGGCGGCTCTTTGGTCAATCAGAACGACACCAAATCGAGCCACCGGACAGACGCCCTTTGCTCTTGTCTATGGAGCAGAGGCAGTTCTCCCCACGGAACTCGTATACGGGTCTCCTCGAGTGCTCGCTTACGATGAGCTTGAGCAAGAGCAACTGCGGCAAGATGATGCATTGCTCCTTGAGGAGGAACGTCTCCAGGCTGCTGTACGAGCCGCTCGATACCAGCAAGCCTTGCGTCCCTACCATAGCCGCAAGGTCAAGGCCAGGAGTCTCGAGGAAGGCGACCTTGTTCTTCGGCGTGTTCAGTCCGCCAAGAATTCCAACAAGTTGACGCCGAAGTGGGAAGGCCCTTATCGGGTGAGACAAGTCACAAGGCCCGGCGCTGTCCGCCTTGAGACCGAAGAAGGCTTACCGGTGAGCAACTCCTGGAACATCGAGCATCTTCGCAAGTTTCACCCATAAGGCGCGGTTGCCGTGATCCGCTCCGGCAACCACCTTTTGTACAAGTATTGCCGCTATTGCATGTAAACCTTTGTACAAAGCCGGGCGTAGACCCCGTGCATCAGTAAAACTTTTGTGCCTCGCACTATTTGTCATTTCATGCTTCTCTTTCTACTTGCATACATCATCTGACATTTTGTGCAGCACACATCCCCGGTAAGAAACAACAAGCCGCAAGGGACCCTACTTGTGTTTCCTCCTCTTTCCCTTTCTCTCTTAAACAGAAGAAGTATTCCTCACGCACAAGTTTGCCGGGGGGGAAGGAGATAGAGGTGCGGACCAAGTGCTGTTCAAGAAAGGAAAACCTTGCCGGGAAGCAAACGACCCATGAAAGCTAAGTTGCCAGAATTTGAAGCAATTCAAATTTTTTGAAATTTTAGTTGTCTTCCTTGAACAACCACACTTTGTATGGAAAACCTGTGCGCGGAGGAACCTACCCGTGGCTAGCCGCGCCCTTACTTTGTTTCGAGCACACTCAACGGCTTAAGTGAGCTGCGACAAGTGTCGCGCCCTTACTTCATTTTCGAGTTCGCTCAGCAAACCTAAGTGTGCTGCGACTAGCTACGGCAAGGTTTCTTGCCGACAAGGGCTTTGCCATCAGGCTGCTAAGAGTCCCGCACTTAGCGCTCGCGGCAGGTGTCCCTTTGCCGGCGAGTCCCCTAAAAGCGTAGGGTGGAAAGTATACAAAGTGAAGGGTTAAGCAAGGGAGATAACACTACATTGATTACCCAAAATAAAAGTGTATATTACAAGATAACTTGCCGCTGTTCTAAACAACTACTACCTATGACTTAATTGGCAGCGGCGAGGAAAGAAGGAAGCCTAGTCCCTGCGATCCCCATCAACCCTCTGGATCTTGCCCACCTTGGCTACGATGTGGGCGACTTGCGCCTTCAGCGCCTCTTGGTCAGCTTCAGGCGGCAGGGTCCGGAGAACGTTGACGAGGTTGATCCCGGGGTTGCGGTAGACAATCTTCGACAACACCCGCTCCATAGTGCCCATGCAGAGCCGGCGCGCCTCGTCGGCCAACTGCACGGGGATCTTCTCACGCAGCCGTGCAAGCGCCGGCTCCACTCCCCTGAAGAACAGACTTAGTTTGGCGCTGTGGGGGAGGTTCTCGTCGGGGGAGTACACGAGGTGCTCCGCCCTCAACGCCATCATCTCCATGTCGATGTTGGCGGCGGAGGCGACGAGTTCATCAGTCCACTGCTCCACCGTCCGCTGGAAGTTGTTCTGCGAGACGGCGGCGCTCTCCAGCAAGTTCCTCTCGGTGCGGAGTTCGTCCTTCAGCTTGGTCTCGCGATCCCGGGCAGCGTTAAGCGAGTCAGTAAGGGTGGAAACCTTCAGCTCTAAGTCAGCAATGGAGTCCCTGGCGTCAGTGAGCTCTTTGCCCTTCTCGGAGAGGCAGATTTGCAGCTCCGAGTTGGTGTGAGCGTCTTTCTCCCGCGCCACGTTGAGCGCAGTGACCCTGTCTTCACTCGCCTTCAAGAACAGCTCCATCTGCACCACCCTGGCCTCCAGATCCTTCTTGGCGGTCTCTGCGGCAGCAGCGGCGTCCCTCGCCTCCCGCAGAGCCCCGCCGATGGCTTGCTCCCGGGCGGTGAGGTCGTCCTCGTGGGCGTCGAGGTCAACCTTCCGCTGGTTGAGTTCTCCTTCCCGCCGAGACAGCTCCTCGGCGGCCAGTCGCTGCTGCTCCTCGACCTCGGCCTTTTCGAGGACGAATGCTTGCTGCGCCCCGGCAAGCTCTTCGCGCTCCTCCGCCTAGTTTCGGAGGGCCGCCTGGTTGGCGGCACGGAGCTCCGCGACGCGCTTCTCTAGGTCAGCACCAGCCTTGGCAGCCAGAGCCTCCCGAGACTCCAACTTCGCCTACCTGGCCCGGTACAAGGCCAGGAGTTGACGAAGGAGTCTCTCCTCTTCAGGCTCGTCGCTGCTGCCGGGCGCGTCGACGACCTTCAGCCCGGCGGAGGCGAGAACCTCTCCGTCAAAGGTCTCTCCCTCCGCGGGTGCCCTTGACGAGGACGCCCACGGGACTTGGATAAAGACCCCGTTGGCGGCCTCCAGATAGACGCCCTGCCCAGCCGCAGAGGCGGAGGGGTCGGCGGCCGGTGCAGCGTCCGGCGCTCCTGTGGCCTCCAGGCCAGCAGCGTGGCCGCCGGTCCCTTCCCCAGCTGCGGCGTTGGTGATCGAGGCGGTCTCTTCAGCGGCTGGCTCGTCAGCGCCGGCCACCCCCTCGTTGGTAGCGGCGTCGCCAGCGTCGCTGTGCACGCCCTCCTCGGCGGTGATCTCCGTCTCCATCAACTCCGGGGCGGGCGGATCTAGCAGAAGAAAAAGAAAAGAAAGATCGTCAAGCAAATATCCAAAAAGAAGAGTCCAAGAAGAAAGTACAGGGGGTTACCTTTGCGGACTTCTTCAACGACGGGGTCCCTAGCCGGGGAATTCTCCCTTGGCGGCGTGGTACTGACCCATGCTGGCGGAGGGCCGCTTGCGCCCTCCCTTGGCGGGGTGCTCACCCTTGTCGGGCTGCTCGCCCTTGGCGGGGTACTCGCCCTTGGCGGAGTACCCGTCCTTGGCGAAGCGCTGTCCCTCGCCGGGGAGCTCATCCTTGGCGGGAAGGGTGGAGCAAGCGGCTCGTCAGGGGTGACCTCCTGGCGCTCCTGCGGCTGCGGCTCCACATCTGCTCAAGACAACAAGCAAATGGAACATTAGTAAATATAACGACCTCAGGCGCGCCCGTCGAGCAGAAAAGTGAATACAAGGGCTTACACTGGGGGCTGCGCTGGGGGCTGCTCCCAGGAGCAGCAGGCTGGTCCGGCAAGTTCGCCGCTGGCACGTCCTCTGTCGCTGTGGCGGGCTCGTCGTCCTCGATATTAACCATAGGGATCTTGGCCCTCTTCGCCATCCTCTGGGTCAAGGTCCTGGAAGCCAAACGGGGTCAGAACTAAGCAAAAAGCAGTCAAGACAAAAGCAAAGGAAATTGCAAGTACTTACTCTTCCTCTTCTTCATCGGAGCTGAGGGCGGAGAAGTCAAATCCCGCCTCGTGTGCTCCAGCGTGAGGAGCTGGAGGAGAAGGCTCCCTCGGGCGCTTGGCAGGCTCCGCGGCTGTGGGCTGTGAAGACCCAGCGCCGGTCGTCGCCGAAGACCGAGGGGCTGAAGGAGCACCAGAGCCGCTCCAGGAAGATCCCCCTCCGCTTGTCGCTCGGGCTCGAGGCGCCTCCTTGACGACCTCGCTAGTCGTGGTGGCGCGCGTCGCACGGCGCTTCGGCTGCTGTCGAGGCGCCTGCGGCCTCGTCGTCTCGGCGGCCTTGCGGAGGCGTTTCTTCTGCTGTGGCGGAGGACTTGGTGGCGGCGGAGAGTTCTCCGAGGATGATGAGGCATCGTCGTCGAGATTCAGGGACCCGCCAGAGTCTTCGTCAGAATCTCCGGACTCGGCGTCCTCCTCCTCGGCGGGCCCGCTGGACTCGGTGCCTTGCCCGGCAGCCTCACTCGCCCCGGCAAGCTTCCCGGTAGGCTCCCCGGCGAACTCCTCGGGAGCGATCTTCAGCAACTTGAGGATCTCCTCCTCCTCAGCCCGACTCACCACATCCGCGGCTTCCGCCTCGTCCACGGTGTACCCGAACTCACCCGCGGCTGCTGCTGCAGCGGCCTCCTCCATCCTGTTGGCTATGTAGGCCACATCCCGGTCGGTGGTCGTCCGGGTGAGGCCTTTTCTCTCCTCGGGGTTGCGGGGGTTTTCGACCAGGTTGTCGAAGAAGGCCTGCGCAGTCTCCTCGGAGGGCACCAACCAAGTGGGGACGACCCCGTGGGGGTCACACTCAGGCATTGCCGCACGGATGGCGCTGAGGGCAGTATTATTGCACAGAGGGACCACTCCAACCGATGGTCTGAACCACTCCGGGTGCTTGACATCGTGCTTAAACAGTTCCCGGACCATCCCCTTCAGCTCCAAGACGGTGAAATTGTAGTTCAGCCCGGGGCGCAGCCTCATCCGATCTGCCGCGTTGCCGAACTCCCAGGCAGGCCTCTTCCTTTCCTGCAGGGGGGCAATGCGGCGGCAGAGGAAATCGGCCCCAACTTCACCTATAGTGAGATTGGCAGCCCGGAGACGAAGGATCTTAGCAAGGGCAATCTGCAGCTTGTCGTCTTCCGGGGCCAACTCGCTCCAATCCTTTCCGTGCACTATTGCAGTCTGGCGCGGCGAGGTGAACTGCTCGGGCTTGTCTTCTAGAATCCAACACCAGTCAGCCATCCACTCCTCCCACTTGCCGCGGAGCTCCCCTTTCAAGTACGCCTCCTTCTTGTTCAGCCTAAAGATCCAAGAGATGCCGCCGGAAAGTGGGGATCCAGATTCTACTCTAGGCGTGAAGAAGTGGCGGAAAAGAGCTACGTTTGGGTGGACCCCGACATAATTTTCGCACAGATGTGCAAAAATAGCCAAGGTAAGAATGGCGTTTGGGGTGAAATCTAGGAGGTGGAGGCCATAAGTGTTCATCACATCACAGAAGAACTCCGAGAACGGAGGGCAGAGACCGCAATGGAAGAAGGCAGCGAAATAGTAGTAACCTCCCGGGAACATGTCGACGGCCACGGCGGGGAGGACTCTGGTACGCGGGTGATCCTTCGTCTCCCTCGCCCAGAACAAGTAGTACTTGTCCCGCAGCTCCCTCAGACCGAGCCTCGGCGGGAAGACCACCCTCCTTCTCCGCATGGCAGCCAGCTTCGCCGCCTGCTTGGACTTCTCCTTCTTCGCCTTGTCGCCCTTCGGGGCCATGGCGGGGATGGCGAGGAGGTCGACGGCGCTGCGGATGTTGCGGACGGCGGAGGAGAGGGTGGAGCTCAGCTCTTTGTCGACCCTTGCGGAAGCAAGGAGCGGCGGGGGTTTCTGGAGATTCAAGACAGAATGAAGGCGATGGGGGGAAACTGCCCCTGCTTCCTCTGCTTTTAAGGGGGAAGTGGGGGACGTTCCGCATTTCCCATTAAAGAACATACCACGATCTCTCCCACGACGCCGCAATCGACGCGTGCCGTTAGGGAGGGATGCGGCGGATACGGAGAGGGATACGGCTCGCCGTGGGCCGCGTGTGCCCGTGCACTGTCTTGGGCCTGGCCCAACAGCGCTCGGCACCGTGTGTGGCCCAGGCCCGGGGGCTCCTGTCGGTGTACTAAGGTAGGGGTACCTGAGTACCCCAACTTGTGCACGGGCAGTGGCAGCTTCCCGCGGCAGGGCTTACCACGCGCTAGCCAAGGTCCGCTCTGGTCCCTATGAAGCCATTCAAGAACAAAGTATACGAGTTAAGAGACAAGACCCCGGCAAGAGGAGCTTGCCGGGAAGGCCGCACCAGGCTCAAGAACATCTTTTTAGCACAAGACCCTGGCAAGAGGAGCTTGCCAGGAAGACCAGAAAACCACACCTTAGAAGATACATCGTGGCGCATCGTGCGCCCTGGCAGGGCCCGGCGAGCGGCAAGCTCCCGGGCCCGGCAAGATTGCGACCCCGGCAAGGTGCTTGCCGGGGGAAGTTCACGCTGTGTGCCTGCGCTCCAGCTCATCTAGCCACGCGTCACCCTGGGGCCCTTCTAGGGGCACGCGGCAGATGGCCGTGCAGCCCGAGGGACACGCTGGCGAGCCGCGGTGACGACGCCATCGCCGTGGCGAACGGAGACGCCCGGGCGGGCGCTTTTGGGGTGACGGCGACGGGCATTCAAAGCCTTTGTCCCCCACCGTCTGGGTTAGGTGAAGACCACTGTTCATATACTGTTCATGCACTGTTACAACTACCACCAAATTTACACTTTTACCCTCCTCTACGTTGACACCTGTCGGTGACCCCTTTTGAACTATAAAAGGAGGCCCATGCACAATGTAGAGGAGGTTCGATCCCAGAAACTCGCTCACTCTCTCTCTCGCTCGGTGTAGCTGGTACTGTAGATCTTCAAGCTCCCGAGCCCAAGAACTCAATACAACCAAAGGCAGGAGTAGGGTTTTACGCGTCCGCGCGGCCCGAACCTGGGTAAATTGCCCGCGTGTGCTCCTCGATCTGCTCTCTGTGCTCCCTCCGCTCCCTTACCACAACGTAGAAGGGGCTCCGGTCCCATAGGTGTTCGTGGGTGTCAGTTTTCCCGACACCCCTGGTCTTGATTCTTTCGCCAGTATTTTTTTATATATTCCAAAAATATCCTCCGTGGATTTTCAGGTCATTCCGAAAACTTTTATTTCTGCACAAAAATAACACCATGGCAATTCTGCTGAAAAGAGCGCCAGTCCGGGTTAGTTCCATTCAAATCATGCAAGTTAGAGTCCAAAACAAGGGCAAGAGTGGTTGGAAAAGTAGATACGTTGGAAACGTATCAACTCCTCCAAGCTTAAACCTTTGCTTGTCCTCAAGAAATTCAGTTGACAACTGAAAGTGATAAAGAAAAACTTTTACAAACTCTGTTTGCTCTTGTTGTTGCAAATATGTAAAGCCAACATTCAGGTTTTCAACAAAGATTATGAACTAACCACATTCACAATAACTTTTAGGTCTCATGTTTACTCATATCAATGGCATAATCAACTAGCAAGCAATAATAATAAACCTCGGATGACAACACTTTCTCAAAACAATCATAATATGATATAACAAGATGGTATCTCGCTAGCCCTTTCTGAGACCGCAAAACATAAATGTAGAGCACCTCTGAAGATCAAGGACTGACTTGACATTGTAATTCATGGTAAAGAGATCCAGTCACTGTCATACTCAATGTAAATTAATAGCAATGCATGTAAATGGCAGCGGTGCTCTCCAACTGGTGCTTTTTAATAAGAGGATGATGACTCAACATAAAAGTAAATAGATAGGCCCTTCGCAGAGGGAAGTAGGGATTTGTAGAGGTGCTAGAGCTCAAGTTTTGAAATAGAGATAAATAATATTTTGAGTGGTATACTTTCATTGTCAACATAACAACCAAGAGTTCTCAATATCTTCCAAGCTACACACATTATAGGCGGTTCCTAGAAAGAATGGTAAAGTTTATACTCCCCCAACCACCAACAAGCACACTCCATGGCTGGCCTGAAACAACGGGTACCGTCCATACCAACAACAACCCTGGGGGAGTTTTGTTTAATTATTTTGATTTGATTTGAGCATGGGACCGGGCATCCCGGTTACCGGTCATTTTCTCGTGAATGATGAGCGGAGTCCACTCATCGTGAGAATAACCCACCTAGCATGGAAGATATAGACAAGCCTAGTTGATACATGAGCTGTTCGAGCATACAAAACAGAATTTCATTTGAAGATTTAGAGTTTGGCACATATAAATTTACTTGGAACGGCAGGTAAATACCGCATATAGGAAGGTATGGTGGACTCATATGGAATAACTTTGGGGTTTATGGAAGTGGATGCACAAGCAGTATTCCCGCTTAGTACAAGTGAAGGCTAGAAAGAGACTGGGAAGCGACCAGCTAGAGAGCGACAACAGTCATGAACATGCATTGAGATTAATCAACAATGAGTGCAAGCATGGGTAGGATATAAATCACCATGAGCACAAATATCATGGAGGCTATGTTGATTTTGTTTGAACTACATGCATGAACATGTGCCAAGTCAAGCCACTCAAATTGTTCAAAGGAGGATACCACCCTATCATACCACATCACAACCATTTTAAATAGCATGTCGGCATGCAAGGTAAACAATTATAAACACCTAGCTAATTAAGAATGGCATGAGAAACTATAATCTCTAATTGTCATTGCAAGTATGTTTCATTCATAATAGGCTGAATTAGGAACGATGAACTAATCATATTTACAAAAAACAAGATAGGTCGAGTTCATACCAACTTCTCCCATCTCAATCAGTCCATCATATATCGTCATTATTGCCTTTCACTCGCACGACCGAACAGTGTGGATAATAATAATAGTGCACGTGCATTGGACTAAGCTGGAATCTGCAAGCATTTAATACAATGGAGAAGACAAAGTAATATGACTCTTGGTTAAATCAACAATAATGCATATGAGAGCCACTAAAAATTTTCATCATTGTCTTCTCCTCTCGACCCCCAAAGAAAAGAAAAGAAATAAAACTATTTACACAGGAAAACTCCCAACAAGCAAAAGAAGAACGAGAAATCTTTTTGGGTTTTCTTTTAGTTACTACTACTACAGGCATGGAAAGTAAACTAGCTAAAAGCTACAACTAATTTTTTTTGTTTTTTCTTAAGGTTTTTCAGACACACAAGAAAAAGATTTGGAAAAGAAAATAAACTAGCATGGATAGTACAATGAAAAAGTATGAGCACCGACAACTAGAACATGAATGTAATGTTGGTGGGAAATACGACCCCCCCAAGCTTAGGCTTTTGGCCTAAGTTGGTCTATGGACAGTGCTAGCCCGACGGATATCCAAAGTCGTAGTTGGGGTTATACCGTGATGCAGCAGCTATTGCATGATGAGCTGCAGCTTGGAGACGAGCTGCCTCCGTCGTATCCTCATACTCATTCGCCTCCTCCCTGGTTATAACATATCTCCTTTTTTCCTGAAAGACAAAGAAAGTAGGAGCAGGGAGAGCAATATGGACAGTGCGCCGTCTGTCAAAGATTAGTCGGTACTGGAGGAATGGTTCATTCCTCCCAACAAACTGATGGCTAACCATAGCATTATAATCTAGATAAGCAGGAGGCAACTTCGTATCATTTTCATGTATGGGTATATGAAGATAATTAGCCACACGAGTTGCATAAATTCGACCAAACAAATCTCCACTTAAACCGTTAAGATGTAACCTTCACGCAACAATGGCCCCCAAGTTATATTGTTTATCACCTAATATTGCACTCTTGAGGACACTAAGATCTGGCACCCACATGTGGGAAGCCTCATCTTTACCGTGAATGCATCTACCAACGAAGAGAGCAAAATAATGTATGGAAGGAAAATAAATGCTCCCTATGGTAGCTTGTGTAATTTCTCTAGATTCCCCCACAGTAATACTAGCAAGAAAGTCTTTATATTCAGATTTGCGAGGTTCACTAACATTACCCCACTGCGGGAACTTACAAGCATCATTAAAAATTTTTAAGTCCATGGTATAAGATTTATCATAAAGATCAAATAAAACAGTGTGAGAATTGCACGCGTATATAAATTTAAACCTTCTCACAAAGGAATCAGTTAGATAGTGGTTGAAGGAAATATGTCCTAGAGGCAATAATAAAGTTGTTATTTGTATTTCCTTATATCATCATAAATGTTTATTATTCATGCTAGAATTGTATTAATCAGAAACTTAGTACATGTTTGAATACATAGACAAAACAGAGTGTCCATAGTATGCCTCTACTAGACTAGCTCATTGATCAAAGATGATTATGTTTCCTAGCCATAGACATGATTTGTCATTTGATCAATGGGATCACATCATTAGTAGAATGATGTGATAGACAAGACCCATTCGTTAGCTTAGCAACTTGATCGTTTAGTTTTACTGCTATTGCTTTCTTCATGACTTATACGTGTTCATATGACTATGAGATTATGCAACTCCCGAATACCGAAGGAACACGTTGTGTGCTATCAAACGTCACAACGTAACTGGGTGATTATAAAGATGCTCTACAGGTGTCTCCGAAGGTGTTTGTGGTGTTGGCATAGATCGAGAATAGGATTTGTCACTCCGAGTGTCGGAGAGGTATCTCTGGGCCCTCTCGGTAATACACATCATAGTAAGCCTTGCAAGCAAACGACTAGTGAGTTAGTCACGAGGTGATGTATTACAAAACGAGTAAAGAGACTTGTCGGTAATGAGATTGAACCAGGTATAATGATACCGATGATCGAATCTCGGTCAAGTAACATACCGATGACAAAGGGAACAACATATGTTGTTATGTGGTTTGACCGATAAAGATCTTCGTAGAATATGTAGGAACCAATATGAGCATCCAAGTTCCACTATTGGTTATTGGCCGGAGATGAGTCTCGGTCATGTCTACATAGTTCTCGAACCCGTAGGGTCCGCACGCTTAACGTTCAATGACGATCGGTATTACGAGTTTATGACTTTTGATGTACCAAAGGTAGTTCGGAGTCCCAGATGTGATCATGGACATGACTAGGAGTCTCGGAATGTCCGAGACATAAAGATTGATATACTGGACGGCTATATTCGGACACCGGAAGTGTTCCGGGTAATTTCGAAGAAAACCGGAGTGCTGGAGGGGTTACCGGAACCCCCCCGGGGGAGTAATGGGCCATAGTGGGCCATGAGGGAAAGAGAGAGGCAGCCCACTAGGGCTGCCCGCGACCCCCAAGGGAATCCTAGTTGGTGTAGGAGTGGGCGGGGGGGGGG